>LPNX010178748.1:344779-468727 GCA_001517045.1 Pseudotsuga menziesii
GGATCAAAATCCATCAAAATTCCCTAGGTCTAAGCCTGGCCGCCCTGGCCTCTAGGACCCCCTTGGTCCCCATGATCCCTATGCACCTTGGCTTCCTCAGCCTCCTCAGCTTTGGCAGCCTCCACTGCATCTCTATACACAAGTACTGCTCTAGCTACTCGTCTGAATAGCCGCAGCCAAACCGGTGGAACCCCTACAACAAACTCCTGCATGGCTGTAGGTATGTGCTCAATACGTATCGTCGGTACTCACTGGGTCAGCCTGCCCAGCTTCCCCTCTAGTACTCGAACCAATCCTGGGTCTCCTCCTACAACCGGATGGACGAACATCCGCGGGTGCCTTTCCGGGCGGACCAGTCCAATATCTGCATTTTGACATATAAATCGGATTAAGACTTGTACATATGTATATATCCTATCATTTGAAAATTCATAAAAATTTTATAATGATAAAAAAATAAAAAAATTTACTTATCCATATCGCCCCATATTCCTCCTGGAGGGAGGACTAGGTTAGGATCACCTCGGAAATCCATCCCAGCGTATGGAAACTGCTCTAATGCCGGTAGCTGTCGTTCCCACCATATGTAAACGTCATCGTCATACACGTTGTGTACCACATCTCCTCCTCTGTGACGGAGGAAGATGTCTCCCCACCGGCTGAGCCTTGGCTGACGGGGATGTCGGACCTGTAATGGTATAGTAGGGCTCATAGCTGGTACCCTCTCGAAGAAGAACGCTACTAGTATGCTGCCATAACTAAAGTTCTTGTGTCTTCCTCTCCTACAGTCTGAGAGTTGCCTCTTCATGATGGGGAGGACTCCTGAGCACCAATCATAGAGGGCACCTCTAAAGCAATAAACCGCCACCCTCATCTAGTTCCTGGTGGCCACATGTAACCCTGCTGATCTTGCAAGTCTCACAATGGTACTAGCTAGTAACTGGAGAGTAAAATCCTGGATGTCTACAATGAGAACGCTGCTTCCTTTCTTCTGAGTACCCGGTATAAAGAATATGTCCACATAGTTTTGGACACTCAAGGGGTCCCCACTCCTGCCAGTGCCCTCCAGATTCACCGGTGCTCCCCGTTGTGATAACCTGGTAATGAAATAGATATCTTCTACGGTCAGCTCTAAGGTCTCACCCTCAAGATTGAACATGCCCAACTCATGGTCCCAGTAATTGACCATGAACTCTAGAATGTGGACGTTGGCCCGCATGGGCGAGGTACAAAATAACTTCAGCAGCCCACAAGTCCTCAAAGCTTGTATTGTGGGCATGCTTTGGAGCGCCGCTTGATCCATTGTTTCATGTTCTCTTTCCCTCCACTCCAGCACCATATTTTTCCTGTGAAATATCAACAATTTGATTCAGTATTTCATAATAAAAATTTAAAAATTTTGACTATTTTTAAACTTATGCCACTTAACGCAGCATACGCGACTGTCCATTTCGGCAAGTCGCGAGGCATACACGACTCTCCTATTGGACAACCCGCGTATGAAACGCATATGCGCGACTATTACGTTTGGCAACCTGCGCATGCCCACTGACATATGTTTGGGATGCTCATAAATACTGAATTAACCATTAATTTTAATATTTATTTGGATCAAATTGACGAGCTTAGGGTGTAGAATTACCTGAAGCTAACGGATTCGGATTTTGACGGTCCAATTGTCCACGGCGATCGATCAATGGTAGAGGGTAAATCTTTCCTTTTTGGTCCAAAAAGTTCAAATGGTGAGAAATGTTTTAATTTTCAAACTATTTATAGAAATAAAATTTCGTAAAGTGGGTCTTTTTCTATAGTTTGAAATGTCAATTGACTAATATCACCCTCTTTGTGCCTTGGAACAGGTTTATCAACTTTTACAAAGTATTGATGCTTCTATAGGGTGGTTTTTGCTATTTCCAACACATGTTGGCATCTTATCACTCCACATTAACCTTAGTATTCAACATTTTGCCACGGACTATGGTATTCTAAGCCATTAGTCCCTTGTCTCTACCATTGTTCTTCCATGGCTAGGGTCCTTATTTCATGAGTATCATCCTTATATGCCTTTGTCATCTTTTGATGCTCATGCTGTCGCTATTTTAGGCCCAGGGATGTCCTCCTAGCTATTTTTCACGCCAAATAGAGTTTCTTCTGAACCTCTTTTTACAAGCTATCCCTTTATAGGACTCCCACCCTTATGGAGTTTCTTTAGGCCCAGGTCTGACTCCTCAAAACAGACTTGACTGCCGAGTTATCTCGTTCGTTCAAGCTCGTTAAGAATATGTGAACGGGCATCCACATTGGTGGTAGGTTATCTCTTTCTCAGACCATGCGGAATAATACGAGAAAGGATCACTCTCTTTTCTTCGGAATTGAGAAGAGTATTCTCAGGCATAGGTTTATCACTTTTCTGGACCTGAGGGACTAAATTTACGGAAAAGGAACACCCGGTTTGAGCTTAGTTTTCTCTTTTTCGTGCTCTGGACCCAAACATGAAAATGATTCCGAGTGTACTTTGTGTCTTTGTCATGCTCATTAAACACTCAAGAACAAAGCAACGAGTTTATTGTTGTAAGCCCCATTTCTTGTAACCAAATGGATCTTTCCGAGTGATCTTGCTTTCCTTCACACTCGTAAAACTCAAGCTATTTTATGTTGTTCTGGAAGGAGCGTTGGGTAGGTGGTAATTTAACCTTTTTCGGACCTTCTCGACTAAGTACGAAAAAGGTTCACCTTTTCTTCTTCGGAAGTTAAGAGAGTTCTTCTGTGGTTTGTTTTATACTTTTTCGGCCTCAGGAGACTAAATTGGACGAAAAAGGACCCCCCTGGAGGCTTCTTTGGCATTTTCAGACTCTCTAAATGTGAAAATACCGCATGAGCGTGTACTAGTTTGGGCTCATTAAATCCACAAATCAGTGACACTATCAAGAATTATTTTCCCATCTCTTCAAGCTTGTTAAAAAATGAAGAGGGAACCGAGTTGGCTTTCCTGGACTCGTTAAAACTTAACAGGGAAGGTAAGGAAGAAGTTTTCTCTTGTTTTCAGTAATGGCAGCATGTCATCCTTGAACATAGCACTCTTTGCTTTCCGATATCCATGTTTCAGTGCACACCTTTGTTCAGCTATCACCTTGAGTTTCTGACTCCTCCTCTTGTCCATTATACCCGGGGAATCTGATCATGTCTCCTACATGACAGATAGGTCTGGTTGTTCTATCTATCAGTTGTACGCTACCTTGGGCCATCTCTGTGTTGTGCTCACTGTTCAAGGATTCTTCCCAAAGTCTGATCTATAGCCTGATCCCATCACTGTTATATTTGTTATCCATTTACTTGTGTCTCGCTTCTTTTTACCAGTTCCCAGTCACTCTTGTGATCCGTTGGAGGATCTATTGCCTTCCTTATCACAGTATGGTTTCGTTTCAGCACTTCCTGATGACGAAGACCTAGAGTTTTGACGATCGTACCTATGGATTCACATTCATCATTGGTGAACTCCTTTGCTTCAGTTGTCAATTATCACCTATTGGTTGACAACTGTTGAATCCTCTCCATGTTCGACTTCAGCTTACCCTTATTCACATGGATTGGATTGTACTGGTTCTTTGGGATCCTATATGAAGACCTTAGTTCCTCACTTATGGACTAAGTTGCGCAAGACTATGTTCTATTCTGATATCCAGCTTCCAGATTTTTGAAGACTCATCATTATTATATCGTGGTTTTACTCGTATCATATGATGCAATCAAATATTGTAAAGGAGCTAGTGTTCCAGTAAATTGAACATAGCATCCTCAGATGTAACTTTGTATATGACATTACTATGTATTTGTTTCAGGTACTCTCTCTGCTCCATTGGATTTCTAAGTTTTCTAGAGTTAAAGATTATAATGTATTTCAGCCATCATTCCCCTCTGACCTCACACATTAGGGGGCATCTGTTATACACCTGAATGGCACCTCTCCGTCCGAGTGCTGGCACACAAAAGGACACTTATGGATAGAGGTTTTCCCTTAACACTATAGATTGGCTTGTGCTAGAATACATTCTCCTTTCATCCACCTAATCACTTTGTCATTTGGCTATGTTGAGGTGCATTCACGACTTTCCTTTAATACAACTCACGCATCATTCGCGAGTCTCGGGTGTAGCAAGTCGCGTATACATATATGCGCGGGTTGCTTTTATATTAAGTCGCGTATCATACGCGGGTTGCCCTTCTACATACCCATGTATGTGTCTCTCAATATTAAAACACTAAAACACTCATTGATTGGATATTAGTTAAATCATTTAACTTAATTTGCTCAACTGCCGCAACTTCCCCAACCTTCGAGAACTGTCTTATTTCACCCATATAAATACAGGCCTTAGGGAGGGTGTTGGATATGCAAACTTGGAGAGCAAAGTTATGCTGGTGGATTGTATACAAAAGTCTTTAGAGCAGTTGAACTCAGAATCCTTTGGTTGCAGAGGAGTCCTTGTCTCATACATTGGGTTGTAACCTAAACTCTTTCCATTATTGATAATAAAGAGATCACTTCTTCCATATGTGTTTCACGTATTGTAGATTGGTAAATATTTATGCTTCAGTATAATATTTGATTTGCCTAACCTGCTTATATATATATATGAATCATCTTGTATCTGGAAGAGTGTCTTTTGACAGGTGAAAGAGGAACTATCCTGAAGACTTTGGAAGTGGAGCAGAGAGGAAGAGAATAGCAAGGATCGACCTTCGTTTGACAAGTAAGTCCTTCTACCCTCCTATTTCCTATTCTACACTTTAGAAGTCAAATTTTCTGCAAGTAACTGAGTATGTTGGTAACCCCAGACCTAAGGTTATTTGGTGCATTATCCTTTACAACACTTTGTTGGTATCTCACACGTTCCGTTGAGCGGGCGTGAGGGCGTCATCGCAAGTGCACATCACCTTGTCGAACCCCCATAAGGACACTAAGTGCACTAGGTTCTATCTCATCATAGAGATGCTGGGAGCGCCTCTCCTAGGTGCTTGATCCAACCTACCATCCGTCGGAACTTCCACCAAGCGCTCGCCTAGGCCACTAGTGTGGTGTAAAGTGTGCTTCAATTGGGGCACTCCAGTCACCTAAATTGTTCATCTACGTTTTTCTCCTAACGTGCGCCCAACACCCTCATGAGCGCTTGGGCTCCATTGCAGTTTTGTTCCTGCTAGCCAATATTCGTCTAAGTGTCGTGCTCGTGGGCTTGCCAAGCACCACCTGCTTAGCATTGTCTTCTTTTGTGGGAATGTGCCCTTTCCAATTCTATCGAATCGTATTTCCCACATGGGCACCCAAGTTTTACACTGTAATATTGTCATGTTGATTCATGTATTAACCCTATGCCTCAATTCCTAAAGTTCCCTTGGATGAATGGCATTGAATAGGAGGTTTTTTCCTTACCTTTTTTCCCCTCTAAGAAGGTAGGCGCTTTTTCCCCTAAGGAAAGGTGCGCTGACGCTCTTCTCCTTCATGCTAGAAGCGTCGTTAGTGCTCTTTCCCTTCATGAAAGGTGTGTTGGTGGTGTTTTGAGGGAAAAAAATGAAGCTTCGAGGCCTTCTCGAAGGTGGATGAGGTGGATAATTATCCCTATCATCTAGGTGAGGTGGAATTCAGTTCCGAACCTATGGGGAAGATCCCTTAGACCCCTCCTAGTAATCCTCAACTTACTCTGTCCCTTTAGACTTATAAATTGAACCCTCTCTCCATTGTGAAGAAAGGAAGGACTATGGTACTTTTATGCTCGTGGAATTTCTAGGTGATCCCTATCATCCTTTGGGAGGCTTACTATCTTGCTTTAGAAGGTTTTTGGATCAAATATTGCCGAGGGTATTCAGGTAAAACACACAGAGCTAAAAATACATAGGAATTATGGCCCATTCAAAAATACAAGTAGTTACTCCAACAGAAAATACTAAATCAAAATCATCGATAGGTCGCAACCCTTGTTGCAGGCCGACGACCATCTTAGTATTATTTACCCATTAAATAAAAACATAAAACAAAAACCTTAAATAATGTTTCGCAAGAGCCTTACAACCTCCTCTTAAATTTTTTCTATTTCATATATGAACAGTGGTATCCACTTAAACAATTGTTGACTTGATAGTGGCCTCAAGGCCCCAATCTCAAAGATAATTGAAAGAGAGTAATGGCCTCACGGCAATAAAATTTCACTAATTAACTTAAGTGTTGGAAAATAGAAACAGCCTTCAGCCGTATAAATATTTTACTGGCAAATCGAAATTATAGAGTTAAAAATTGAGACAACATTTAGGGATCAACACGACTATGTAAATACAATAATAAACCCTTACGGTAGTCTTCTTTAAAAATAAACAGTTACAAGTTTCAAAGCAATAGTTTAAACAAATGTCCAAACATTCCACAAAATAAGGACTATGTCATCTAAATCCATAGCAAAATAAGTAATTACATTACAATCCTTCAACTTCACGATTATGGAAGACCTTTTTATAAACTATTAGTAAATGGCACAGGAAAGAACCAATAAGGTTACCTTTTTCGATTAATGACAAGGAATCACAGGAATAAAATCCATTTCATGAAAATGTGTGTCAAGCCACAGAGCCATGGGAAAACAAGGTGACAGGTCTTACCAGGACCATAAATCGTTCAACACGGCCTCCAATAAAAAACCAAGTGCAACAACTCGTTCTTGAAAACCTCCTACACATAAAACCAACAGAGGTCAAATATTGAATCGTAAATTGTTTTTAGGATGATGGGAAATGATAACACAAGCTAGAGAAAGAACTTACCTTGTATTTGGTTATAAGGCTACTATGGTAGCAAGAGCTTGTTCACCGATGTCACCACATCGTGGAACCAGAACCATCCAAACAAACATTTTTTCTTGCAGACCAGTTTAAATGGTGTCGATGGTTGAGAACCTCGGCTCCTCTACCATCGAAATACACGGTGGAGCTATACATCATTATAGGAAGAGATCGATCAATACATACAATGGACATTAGAATACATTGCAGAAATAGAATTACAATGATAAGGCAGTAACATTTTATGAGGTGCATTAAACCCCTATGGTTTAGGATTGACATGCGCAGTGATCAACAGTTGTAACACATGAACCATCACGTGAACGTTTAATATGACTTGGGGTATGATTTTCCACCCAAATCGTATAGTTACAAGACCACTCCATTTCATCGTTGAATACCATAGCACTTATGGTTATGCTTGTATTGTCATATGTTTAAAGTAGGGTTTGTTCCCTTTTCACCCATGGCTTAGGCTCTTGTTTAAGAGTGGATTTATTTATACTTAGCTTAGGATTTGGTGATAGCTAGGTTGTGTAAGCCTTCTTTAATAAACACCTGCACAAAATCCATGTAAGGTTTGCATTAGCCATAAATGCTAAGTAAGACCTGTAACCCATTCTTCCCCTAGTAACTAAATAGGGTCAAATGGCTTGCAAAGAAGAACAGAACTAGCAAGCACAATAACTTTAACCAACATAAAATAAAAGAGACATTCTTTCATAAACTTGACAGCAATAAAAGTAGTCATAACAATAAGATGCATCATAATGTTGTCGCAAAGAGTCATTATGTTAAATGGATAAAAGACTAAACATATTTTAAAGGTTGTATGAGTTTAATTTACCCTTTATATTTTGTAGTTAGACCTAAGTCACATATTATTGTTTGTTGTAATTGTGTCCTTTATGATAAACGCAAATTTGAACATCATATGGATTTATTTTATCCTATGTAATTACTGATAGAAATATACCTAAAAAATCGATTTTATGAAATTTGGAGATTTTACACTATGACACTTTGTCCAATGCAAATAGAAAACATTCATATAGTCAATATCATATATGAATTGTGATGAAACTAATTTACAAGAAGGAAGTAATTGTGGCATGCAAGTAATCGATAGGAGAGGGAACAAGAATATGTTGAAAATTATACATGAATCGGGAGCAGATAAATATTCTATGTTGCATAAATGCAATAACTACATCAATCCATTAGTTTTATTTGTTGAATGGAAAGTATCAACTGAAAAACTATATTAAGAACTATGATGTGGGAGCATGCATTCATACACATCCCAATGCATGGATGAATAAATATTTTTTTATGAATTGGTTTTTCCACTTTACTGCATCTATACCTAGTAGTATATCACATGAAAATTGACACTTGTTGATTTCTTATGGCCATGGAATCCACATAGCTCTACAAACTGTTGAATTGAAAAACATGATGGGAATCAACTTGCTCACTTTGCTTGCACATACCACCCATGGGTTATATCCCATTTATGTAATTTTGTTTGGGACTTCTAAAATTTATTCAAGGTTTGAGAGAGAAATGTGGATTGAAAAGAACCTCAAGGTAGAGGTAAAAAGGTTTGAATTATCTTAAATTTCCATTAAAACATTTGAAAAGGCTCGCATTGCCTCAAATACCAAGGTTGGATTTAGGAGGTTTGGAATATGTCCACTAGATTATGATTCTCTTCTCCATGATATCACTTAGCCAAGACTTTGAGGTGCATGGCCAGGAAGATGTATATTTTGTGGACAACATGTTGTCCCTCTCTCAACGATAGTTCCAACCATTTGGTGATAGTAATGAACATGTCAATGCTACTGAAGATGACAATGAAGAAACTCGAGAGGACACGAGATTTGTTCAATTATATGAAACATTTATAGATTTTGCACATCAAATTCATAAAGACGTTGCTAAAATGAATGTAGTTTAAGGATTCCAATCATTGCAAAGCAATGGACAGAAATTGATATTGCCAATACAGGTGGAGTAACTTGAATGGTTAATGGAATCCATGATGAATATGAACAAACTTATTGTTACTAACACCAATTAAGAAAGCCTAAACATCCCTTTGGAGCTAGCATTATTGGAAAACGAATTTGTCCATTATTATGTGGATTTTAGGGGTTTAGAAGAAGATCATGTAAGAGGTGAGAATTGAAAAAGACAATGCATTTATATGATAAAAACTCACAATTGATCCTCATACTCAACAAAGTACCACACAACTCAATTCATTCCTAATGTTGCTAGTGGAGAGAGTGGTAGAAAAAACAATGATGGGATTAGTATATGGTCTTCACTTAAGCAGGATCTCACTGTTACACACTTCAAATGAGTACATTGCACTATTGGATATGACTAAACAAAAGAAAAAGGAGATCTAATAACTAGGAGAAAAGAAGAAGTATCTTGAAAATGAGAGGAGGCCTACAAGGATTTTTCAAGTTGAACAACAAAAATGTGCAATGCTTCAAAGAGGGAAATAGAGGAAGAAAAAGAGCACCCTAAACAACTAGCCAAGAAAGAAAAATAACAAAGAAAGGAACAATAGAGACTTAAAGAGGATCAGAGTAGGAGGAAGGTGCAAACATTTATTCTAAGAACTTATAAACATCCAAATCCTCCAATATCACTCGAATGGTCCAATTCCCCATTTTATTCCTACTAGTGTGAGGTCCAATCCGATATATGTTTTTCAAACTCCTCCAATTAATCCAGAGGTGTTGGGGACAAGTCAAAACTATGCATTTTCAATTCCTCTTTGATTTCAAGGAGAAAATTGGCATAAGGAAATTGTAGTCAACTCAACCCATTCGGTTCAAGCAGATGTAGTCAGCTCAACCAAATTTGTTGAAGCAAATGCAAGGAACCCTACAAGATTTGGAAATGAATAAGTCAACCTACTCAAGTATGAATATGTTTTATGGTTATGCCTAACTACATGCAATGTGAATTGTGTTAAATCAACAAATTTTTGTTGTATTTAGTCCTAATCTTGAAGGGATTTGGAACCTACTAGATCCTAGTCTTCTTTGGAACTCAAGGCATTGTATTCAGATAATGTTCATATAAAAGAAAGTTTGGATACTCTAAATTAGTTTTCTATATCAACTAATAAGTTAAACCCACAATTCAAATTAAATTTCGAGTGCATAACGTTTTTCCCAAGTTCCATTGATTTACAACATTTGATCCATCCGTAAAAGGAACCTAAGAATATCAAACATGATTTTTTTTGAATTTTAGAAACACGGTCTCATTACAAGTTAGAAAAATAATACTAATTATATAATTATAATGACAATATATGGTAAGTAGGGAGAGCCAAGCTTGGATTTTTTTGGACAATTAGGAGTTGAGCCACACCTTTCCTAGAAATATATTGTTGTCACTAAATTGACACTAACTTGGAGTTTATTTCAAATGGGATTTTATCCATGATTTCTATCTACCCATTTCCTAGAATATAAAAGAGGATTTTTGTAGAAATAGTGTGCCCATTTATCTTGAATTTGGAGGAAACAACTTGTATTTCAAATCTTAAGTAATTTAAGAAATGAGACGATAGTACAATTTCCTGTTAACTACAAAATTAGAAAATTTCAAATCCATTGAATCTTTTCAAGCTACAAATCCGGTCTTGCAAAGATTTTATTTAAAAGTTTAAAGAACAAGTACCTAGAATAGTCAATTCAAACCCATTTACATATATTTATACATGGTCATGAACATAAATATTCATACTAAATATTTCCTCGAGTTGTAAGACAAACATAACATGAATTCAACCTCTACGTAACTTCGTAAGCAGTTATGGTGGGAATTGATTGTCTTAAATATTATTTCTATTATCATAGAATCCCATAGCTATTATATGATAATTATCATACAAGAACTCATAAATAGAATTATAGAAAAGAGAAATATGTTATGTTGTAAATCTAGTGGTTTGGCGTGGATTCGCTTCAAATTTATAATAATAGGTATGTACAAGCTATTTGAAAAAGACTTTGACTTGATTTTTCCTCTAGGATCTATATATACAAAATTCCTTTATGTGAAATAAAATTAGAAACAACTTAAAAGTGGATTAAGAATATATATATATATATATATATATAATCAACTTGATACCCAACTTCTTGCATTTGCTTAACAAAACTATAATCAATCGTAACTTGTAGGCATTTGCTTAAAGAGATTATAATCACTTCTAAGAGGTCACAAGTTAGGAGGAGGTGCTAGATATAGAAAACATACACATGATTATTGGAGAAAATAGAACTAGATTTTTTTAAATTAAGGACTTGTATACAATGCTAGATTAACGAATCCCATAGAATGCCACATTGTTAGCTAAAGAATTTGCAATGCTTGGAGCTCAACAAGGTGCCATGAATTTTATTACATGAGTTCCTTCAACATGATTTCATAACAAATTAAAGTTATATACACAAACTAAATCTCAATTTGTCAATTACAAAGACAAAATATAGAGGCAAATTACAACTACAATTACAAAGGCAAGTTACAATCACAAACATGAACTATGTCCTACTTTGTCCATTGTAAAGACAAAATACAGAGGAAAATTACAACTACAATTATAAATGAAAATTACAATTACAATTAAACATCACATATTGAAAAATGATATAGAGAGATTTGTATCAAACTATCCATATACCAACATCAACCAAATTCAAGCCCTGGACTGATGAGTTGCATATTTTCTCTAAATAGTCTGTCAGGAGCATTGAAGCTTATAATTTATTTGATGATATAGCATGATATGGAACAAAAAATCCATAGATAAAAAATGATTCCAAGCATGAATCAAAATCATTAGGGTCATCAATGTATTTAGGGTCCAAATCATGGAAACCATGGAAACCCTCGACAAATTAAAGACCTAGAAAGGCAAATTGAAAACCCATAGGGAAATCCATGCAAAATTTGGACTATCCAATTAGGGTCTCTACAACCATGGACAATAAGTTTTCATACAATAACCAGGCCTCAAGGATAATTCGAACCTCACAAGCTCACTTTTTTCCAAAGAAAAACATTGTTAGTTACATCTACAAGAATGGAAAAGGTGGGGTGATGAAACTTGTAACATGTCCCAATGTAATAGTGCATAGCCCTAATATGCCCAAATATTCCTTCATCATGCAAATATCAAATATGCCCAAATTGAACATCCATAGAGTTAGCCATGGAAACTTTGCACTATCTAACTAGGGTATCTGCAAACAAGGACAATAATATGCCATGTAACAACCATGCCTCAAGCACAATACAAACCTTACAACACTATAAATAAAAGGATATATATTGAAGGTTATAGAATAACCCACTTAAAAAAGGACCCAAATATCTGTTTATAGAAAACATCTATAGTAGAGGTGAGTGATCGGAGGTTTAGTGGATTTTTTCAATCGGTGCTTTTGCAAACCATTTTAATTTCCTAGCAATGAAACCATTTTTTAAGGTTTTCAATTGGGATTCTTTTGTAAACCATTGTAATTTCATGTTATACTTTAAAGATAACATCATAACAATAATGCGATCACTAAAATAATGGAAAAGAAAAGAAACAATAATAGACGTGGAGCTCGTTTAACCATGGTGATAATCAATCATCTCGCAACCATATACAAAACTATTGTCTTCCCAGATGTCACACCTTTCAATAGTGATCGATGTACATCTAGACAGTAGTAGCATAAACCCCAAGAAAATATAAGAGAAACTTCTCCAAAGTGAACCCCAAAACTTTCCTCTCTAGTTGCAATAGAAAACTTCTCCTTACATGAGTGAACTTGCTTGAGTGCTTGATGTGAAAATGAAGTGAGGCTCCTTCTATTTATACTTTCTTTTTGCTAGCAATTTAATTTTCCATTGGGGACAAATTGTCTTCTTTACTGGGGAAGACTTATATTTTGGATTCTTTTGGGGTCAACTTGTCAGGATGTGCCTCATGCAACTACTACAACAACACTCCCTCTTATGCAGGGAGGCATCATCACACTAGAACACATCTGGATATAATACGTACATCACAGTTATCTTGGACATCTCTACATCACAAAGAAGGTCTTCCAACATGTTATCAGTCTATCAAGAAGTGTCCACATGTCTCAGCTCCACCTAGTCCATTGGGAATGTGCCTCAACTAAACCTAGTCCATCGAGGAACGTGCACTAGCTCACTGTTCCTTAGCTCAACCCATTCCTTCAGGGAACATGCACTAGATCATTGTTCCTTACCTCAACGCATCCCATCAGGAACATGCACCAAGGAGTTCGCACAGAACTCAGGATTACCACACAGAACTCATATCGATCCACATAAAACCAAGAGCCCACAAAAATCTCATATTGGTCCACATAGAACCAAGAGTCCACACAAAACTTAGGAGTCCATACAGAACTCATACAAGTCCACACAGAACTCATGTCGATCCACACAGAACCAAGGGTCGACATAGAACTCAGGAGTACACACAAAACTCATATAGGTCCACATAGAACCATGAGTCCACACATAACTCATGTTGGTCCACATAGAACCGCATTCTACACAAGACAAGGAGTCCACACAGAACTTGAACTTCCCTCATAGCAAGGGATATAATCATGGGTCCAACATCCCAACTCCATCTTAGAGTGTCTAGGAGAAAATTCAACCTTCCCTCTCAATAAGGGATACATTCTCTACCACACCAAGCCTTTCACGAAAGTATGCAAACTTTTTTCTTTGACTTATCTTCCATGAACTATTGGTTATTCATTCATTACCTATAAAGTATTCCATGTATCAACTACCAGTTATTTACTAGTCAACTCTAAACAATACTCTTGTCTCATCCTCGTTCAATCTTAGAAAATCTTAGGCAGGCCATAGTCCACCTCGAATTCTAAAATTGCAGGAAGCCATGGTATGATGTTAAATTTAAACACATTTAATGTAATATGATGGATAATATTTCTTCTTTAAATGTTGTATAGAATTACATGTATGTTGTTAGATTTAAATAACCTTTAATGCAACATGTTAAATAGTGTTAAACATTTTTGTACAATTCCATTTAAATATAGTAGTTAAATTTAAACACATTTAATGTAAAATTATAGATAATATTTATGCTTTAAATGTTGTATAGGGTGGTGTGTATCTTGTTAGAATTAAATAAAATTTAGTGCAACATGTTAAATAATGTTAAGGAACCTGAGTGTTGTCTAACAACATTGGGTTGTGGATGAACCCCCACATGTGCTGGGATTCTTTCTGGAGATGTTTATGATGAATGTTTCTTCATTAACTGAAAATTATGACATGGGTTTTGAATTTGGATGGGCATAGCCACAATAAAGTGTCCCAACCACCCAACCTAAAAGAGAAACCCCAAATCTACATTTGTTCATTCAAATCTACCAAAAAGAACAAAACCCAAGTTTATTATATGAATATAAATTATTTAACCTTCATATTTCCTTACTTATTTAAAGAGCATAAAGTTCATATTGTCATATGTTTTCCTCACAAAGCAATCTGACAACACTAAATTAATACAAATTTGAGATGATCATGGTCCATATGGGTTGACCTATTTATGCAATATAACCTGCATGTCTATATAGATGTGAAATATTTTGGACGGTTACAATTTGCAGTTGTGGAATAGTGTAATTACCCATTGTGAAAGATTATTAGTGGGTGGGAAACATTGAAGCTTGGTCCATAAAACCCAATCTCGGAGAAGACATAATTTTGATATCAACCATAACCATACCGTGAGATAAAAAATTCGAAAGCATTTGAATCACATCAATCACCATATATGTTCCAAGAAGTCAAAATTTGAGCCAAACCTAAGTATTACATTACCAAACTTATTGGAGAAATTCCAACAACATGGATCATAAAGGTGGATTTACACTAAGTCAACTCTCATAGCTCATCCTCTATCACCTTCTTAATAACAATGAGGCCACGTAATTTGTGCATCTACATTCCTTATTCTTACCTCTACAATTTCATCTTAATTCTTCAGCACCCTCTATCACCTTCATCATCACAATAAGGCCACTTAATTTGTGCATCTACATTCCTCATTCCTGGACCCTCAGCCCCCTTGTGTCATGGGTTTTCATATTATTATTATTTTTATCTTTCATATTCCTCTAAAGTTTTTGTTGTTCCTAACCTCTTCCTTTTTCTCTTTCTTTGTATGCTCTACCCCATCTCTTAATCTAATTTTTGTTTCTTTCTCGTTTTATTTTTCTCCTTAATATTTGACTCTTTTTCATCCAATTTTTTCTCTCTTATTTTTAATTTTTTCTCTTTTTAATTGTATGTTTATTTCTAAATTCTTCCATATTTATTGACATTTTATTTTATTTTATAACATTATCATTCTTTACTATTAATTTGCTTTAACATCTTCTATTGAGATATCCAACTTAAGATTTCATTTTATAAATTCAAAGCAAGCACTTTCTTAAATCTCCAACTTAAGATTTCATTTTTTTTCATTTATTATTTTAATATTATTATTATTATTAACTTTTTATTTTATTATTTTTTCTATATTATGTTTAAATATTTCATTTCAAATAATAAGAACATAATAACTTTATACGATCAAGTTAAATAGATAATTAACATAAAAAAAAATCTATTGAGAAATATTAATGTAATTCAATTTTTTTATTTAATAAAATTTTGAGTAGAATCTAAACTACTCCAATTACATAGGTGAATGGGGGTCATTAACTGTATGCATTAGGTAACGTAAGATGTAAAGTTGTGCCTGTTTACTTTACTTGGGGGGTGCTCTATATTTTTTACTACAAATTTGGCTTTTCACCCCTGAGTGCTGGTATGAGTGGACACGCTCTCTTTACTCGGCAAACCACAACATTAATAATGTCAAAAATCTACTTGTTATTATTAATTAATTATATATAAGTATTCATAGTCATGAGGAGCAGTTTTGATGGAGGTCAAAAGGTGTACAGTACCAAAGTTCTATAGTCCAATACCATGACATGATGTAACAATGGAGATGTGCAGACTCTTTGTACAGCCGCTTCGCATATTTTTCTGCTTGTTTTTGACGTCTCTCGGAGCAGCGCAGAGAAGAGGATAATGAATACAAGAAGTCTTGCAATCGTAGTACTACTCAGATTCATTACCGCAGCTAAGGGAAGCAAACCATCTTGTCCCTCGGATTTTAACTACGTCCATCAAATTCCATGGGACTGCTCTTTCTGCCAGTCAGGTAATCATCTTGGACAATGTTGCAATTCATTGTGGAACTTATTCAACATGGGCCTAGCCCAGCACTTCCAAGATTCCTCCTTGTTCGGGTTTCCCGACAACGCCTCTGCCACTGCCTGCATCAATGAATTCCAGCACCAGATTTCTTCAATGGGGTGCATGGCTGCCCTTTCCCCAACCTTGGCATCCGTCTGCCTGAGCTCCACCGAGATTGTTTCAAACCGTTTTCTGTGCAACGGCATACAGACAAAAAAGGATTGGATCGATCTTTTGGGCAGTACTACTGCAATCGATTCTTCTTGCAAAGGGGATCTCTCCGACTTAACAGTCTGCAGTTCATGCGTTATTGGCGTTACGCAAGTTGTCGGCAGACTGGCTGAGATGAATAAAAACATCACGGAACCTGGCACTATCCGATGCCTTCATTTAGCGGCTGTTTATGCTGCTGCCGTGAGTGAAATGGTGCCGAAGAGCCCAATAACCGCTTCGTGCATATTCAGATTGGGCATGTCCGCAACCAAAACGAAAGATGGCAGGCGTCTGGTTTTAATCTGCACCTCTGCGGGAGCTGCGGTTATAGTCGCTTCTCTTTCGGGATTTCTAATTGTTTGGCTCATGTGGAGGAGGAGGAACCGTGACGCTGACCATAGGCAGTTCGTAAATAGAAACATAAACCTCTTGAGGGCAACCATGAGACCAAACTTCGGCGCAGTGTGGTTCAGCGTTCAAGAGATCAAGACTGCCACCCACAATTTCAACCCTGCAAATCTCATCGGTCACGGGAGCTTCGGCACTGTGTATAGAGGAACGCTGCCATGTGGGCAGCTTGTCGCCGTAAAGAGAATCAGAAACTGCTCGGTCGAAGGGGATGCATACTTCTTGAACGAAGTAGAGATTATCAACAGTATCAGGCACCGGAATCTGGTCGGTTTGAGAGGTTGCTGCATTGCTAGCGATGACAAGGAGGGGCACCAGCGGTTTCTGATTCACGATTACATGTCCAACGGAAATCTTGATGAGCATCTCTATAGGAATGGTTCGTTGAACTGGACGCAACGGAAGAACATCGTCCTGGGGATTGGCAAGGGCTTGGCTTACCTTCACCGGGGTGTCCAACCGGCTATTTATCACAGAGACATAAAACCCACTAACATTCTACTGGATGACGATATGAATGCCCGTGTGTGCGACTTTGGAGTGGCGAGGATGATGACTAAAGAAGAAGAAGGAAAATCCCATTTGACGACGAGGGTAGCAGGGACGTATGGCTACTTGGCTCCCGAATACGCTCTTTACGGTCAACTCACAGACAAGAGCGATGTGTACAGTTTCGGCGCTGTGTTGTTGGAGATCATGAGCGGCAGAAGGGCGCTGGACAACTCCCTGGAGTCGGCCTCCGATTACCTGGTTGCGGATTGGGCATGGAAGCTTGTGAAAGCAGGCAAAGTTATGGAAGTAATAGATGAAAGGATCCTTCACAGTGGGCCCAAGAACATCATGACGAGGTTCGTTTCAGTGGGTATTCTGTGTGCCCACGTTATGGTTGCTTACAGACCCACGATTGTGGAAGCTATGGAAATGTTGCAAGGGAATATTGAGATTCCTGAAATACCCGACAGGCCTTTGCCTATTTCTCACCTATCACTCATCTCTGGAAACAGCGTACCCTGAAATCAGAGTCTCATGAGGGCATCGAAGGTGCTCAGGCGACCGCAGTTTAGAGGAATGGAGTTGTATTGTTATTATTTTACAACTTGAAGGTTCAATGCAGTTCCATTCTCCTGTGCCTTATAGTTTCACAGCTTTAGGGTTGGCCTGTTTAGTTCAGAAACAGAATCAGGTGGCGTGGTATATTTTTAAAAAGTTTTAATACATATTTATTTTTTATATACTTAATATTATTGAAGAGAACCAAAATATTTTTGGTATTCTTAGGATTCTTAGTATTTAGATTTAAGAAATTAACTTGTACCTATGTTTGCTAAGTATTAGGATTTAAGAAATTAACTTGTATTTATGTTATGTTTGATCAAGTATTAAGTATTATTAAAAGAAATTAACTTGTTATGTTTGATTAAGTATTAAGTATTATTAAAAGAACTGAATTGTTTGAATAGGAAGTTGAGTGGAGACAAGGTTGCTCACAATACTACAAATTTATGAAATTAGCTAGGTATTTAACAGGGTTTAGATTTATTAAAAATATTGTAATTTGTTTATGTTTTTGTTAATAATATAGTTAGGTGTTTAGTAGAGTTTAGATTTATTGATATGTATTTGTTTATAATATTATTAGTTTAATTATTTAATTTGTAGTTAAAATAATTAATTTGTAGTTAAAGAATGTTAGTTCATGGAATTATTAGTTTTTCATATTTAGATTATCTCTTTACTTTATGTATTTATTTATCAATTACCAATTATAGTATAATTGCATGCTTATTGGAAAAATCATTTTAAGATTTATGTATATTTAATTAAGGTTTTGAACTTGACTGTATATCGCTACAACAAATTTCTCCAATTATCTAACCTACAAATACCAAATCTATATTTGATCATTCAAGTCTACCAAAAAAACAAGGCCCAAATTTATTATGTCTAAATTTATTATGTCTATAGAAATTATTTAACCTTCATCTTTTTTTAATTTAAGCTTCATATTTCATATTTTCTTAATTATTAAAAAATGTATGGTTCTTGATGTTTGCCTCATAAAGCAATCAGACAGCACTAAATGAATGCAATGGATCTGTCTCTTTGTGTTACAACGTGAGATGATCCATATCGATCCACCTATGCAATATATCATGCCTGTCTATATAGATGTGAAAGATTTTGCATGGCTGTGACAATTACCCATCGTGAAAGATTAGTATAATTACCCATCGTGAAAGATTTTGAGTAGTAATCTGAGTGTATACATGGTTTCTATGAATACAAATATAAAACACTATATTTTGTTCACGTACCTGTTTATAATATTAGTAGCATAATTACTTAATTTGTGGTTGGTTATATTTAGTCTATGAAATTATAAGTTATCCATATTTCAATTATCTCCCTACTCTATGCATTCAAGCATCAATTACCAATTATTCATTTATCAATCCTATAATTACAGTTACAAATTTGCATGGCTGTCACAATTAAAAACAAAAGTTTTGGATTACTATAATTACCCATCGTGAAAGACTTTTAGTGGGTGGCAAACATAGCAGGTCCTATTCAATAAAATGTATGTTCAGATCAGATTATAATTAAAGTAATTTGCGTAACGGTGAAGGATATACACGTAAGGGTACCCATGTTATAAGACAAACAAGGCTATAGTTCAGGTGAAGATAAAATTAATACAACTATATTTATATTGTTAAAGTGGAGGACGTATATCAAACAGTACTTTCATAATGTGCTTGTGTTTATGCCTTCCAAATTTGTGGTTAAAACATTGTTTAAGGCGGAACTTTGAAACAAATTTTGAAATAAAATATACAATATCAATTTGGTTTGAATTCACATTAGTTATCAATATCATACTAAAAACATAATTTAAAATTTGTTTAATTATTAGAATATTTAAACTAAAATTATATATATATATTATTATTGGATATCAATAATTAAATTAAAAATTAAATTATTTTAATATTTTTATTATACTTTATTAAATTAAACATTTTTGGTTTAACTATTTTAATTATAAATATAACATGATTTTGATGGCAATTAAAAATATATATAATTACGATGTCATTTCACTGAACTTTGACTTTGAAATTATTTTAAATTCTCATAAAAGTTAAATGGTACATACTAAATTCTTAATGATAGTCTTCCATGTGAAAGACTTGCTTTGTGGATCCATCTCCATGTTAAAAGTTTTGAATGAAGTATAGTGTATGAACACTTATGCATGCCAAGTGAATGTTTTTAATTATGTATTGAGGAATGAAGGTTAATAATAAATAATCATTGGTTTCTTAAATATTTATAGGTAATCTTGTATTAGAAAAAGAGTTGTATTTAATTAGTGAGTGTTGTAGTATAAGTAAAATGATTGAAAGTTGCAACTTGCATCTAGAATTCACGCTTTAGATTATTCTTCATTTCCTCTGTAAGAGTAAGCTGCATGCTAGTGATAATAATAAGATCATCTACATAAAGTACTATTATGCTCGAACATCATCATCGAATTTCTTCACATACAGATTTGGATGAGATACACATAGCTTAAAACCATTCTTTAAGAAATAGGCATCATTTTTTTCATACCAAGCTCCATGTGATTATTTCATACCATATAAAGACTTGTTCAATTTGCATACCAAAGTTGAAGTTTCATCAACAATAATACCATGTGGTTGTTGCATAAAATTATCTTCACAAAGATTTCCATTCAACACACACTCTTGATATCCATTGGTGTATTCCCCATTCATAATTGCAACAAGAGAAATAATAGTTCTTATTGTGTTCATTTTATCAATTGGAGAATCTTTTTTAGTATAGTCAATACCTTCTTATTCAAAGAATCCTTTTGCTACTAACCTAGCTTTATGTTTTCAATCTATTTGTATGTAGTAAACTTTGTTTTATATACCCACTTGCATCCAACTAAATTATTTCTAAGAGGAATAGGCACAAGAGTCCATGTATTGTTTTTCATTAGAGAGTCATATTCAACTATCATTGCTTTCTCTCATTCCAGTTTATCATTAGCTTGAGCATAGGTAGAATGATTATATGTGCCCAATAGTTTAGTTATAAGAGTTAATTGGCCCTAGGAAAAGATGAAGAAAGATAACCATAATATGCTCGGAAAGATGAAGATTCTGGTCACAAGACAAGAAAAGACCACGATCGAAGGACCCTCAACAGAAGAGGAAGAAAGCAGGTCGAGACGAGGAGTCGACCTATTTTTGGTAAATAGTTAGTTAGACTAAAAGTTTGCTTTTAGTAATAAAGAATGATTCTAATTTGGGTCGATAGTGCCTATTTTTTAGATGTAAGGGGATGGGTTAAATTAGAAAGAAAAAATGTCGAATGACATTTAAGAGTCAGTCGATAGTTAAATCAAGAAGTGTAAAAGCATAATTTAATTGTTGATCCAAGTTGTGCATGGACGACGAAGAAATAAAGCAAGAGTTGTAAAAGCATAAAAGCCTCGATCCAAGTTGTGTGCGAATTGACCATTCAGAGAGAGAGAGAGAGAGAGATGTTGAAATATTGTAACTTGTTGGAGGAGCAAGTCGATAAGTCGAATTGAACGATAGCTGACTTAGTTGATTGGCCGACTAAGTCAGTTGGCCAACTAAACTAGAGATTAGGTCGGCCACCTAAGGTCGTGTCGGTTGACCGAACCGACAGGTAGTTATTTTGTCACTTTTTTGTAATCATATATATTAGGCTGTTGAGCCAGAAAAGAACTCGGATTAGTTCTCTATATTGCATGGACCCATTCATCGTAATATAATCTGTTAAGTCATCTACTTGTTCTTATCTCTTGTCTCTATTATGTATGTATGTTTTGGTATGTATTATTGATAATCTTATGTGATCTATGAGATTACTACATTGGTTCCGTTGCCAGTAGTACATGTCTGAGATGTATGCAAACAAATGATATCAGAACAAGAGATTAAGGACTGGTGGGAACATAAAATTACAAATTATTTACAGAATTACGCACGAAGAAACAGATTGACGACCGCACAAGAAAAAGCGAGATTCTTTACAGAGACACATGAGAAGTTTGTAGAAATAGTGCCCCAAATTCTGAAGAAATTCCTGGATGAAATAGCCGGAAGGAACTAAAGATCAGAAGTTGCTAGAAAAACTGATCCGAGGGGGAAGAACAAACTTGTCGGAGTGGTTCAAAAAAATCGCTGACGACTTCTGCGAGGAGCAAGTAGTAGAAGACAGAACTTCGGTGGAAACCGTCAAGGAGAAATTTTACACAGACCTCACAGAGCAATTTCTATGTTACTTACCAACCTTGTTGTTTGATTCCTAATCGAGAAGGGAGTGGGTCATATTGTCAAACCTCGTCCATCACTTCACGGACCGCCATTAAACCCTAAATGGGAAGAAAAGAAAAAGAAGTGGGAAAAATTCATTACAGAAAGGGAGTGGGAATACTTCCTAAGCAAGTAGACCGAACTATCCGAGATTTCTAAAACATCGAATGGGCTATGGGGGGGTAGCTGGTCATATGTTGGGATAAAGTGGAGTGGATTCTAGTCGACTAGAAGCAGATACCAATCACCAGTAATGAGAAGTCGACCAAAAGGGAAATCAAGAAGATAGTATCACACAAAGGTATGTCGGACGTTCATAAAATAGAGAGGGAAGAGATACAACAAAGGAGGGAAGAAAGACGATAAAGAGCCTTAATGCTGCACAGAGAAATGAGTACTAGGGTGACTGACCAGGAGTCGGGTCATGACCGATAAGAAGAAGGTGTGGAAGAACAAGCGTCCCCTACAGAAGAAGAATTATGGATAGAGCAGCCAGAAGCTCTCCAATTAAGAGCTCCCTAAGAAGGAACAACTCTATCTCTGTTGAATCCATGTACCCGGATACAAACTATTGTCGAAGAGGACCTTCAACTAGGAGCTAGTGACTTTTGTATATGGAGCCGACTAGACAACGAGACACACACTGGAAGACACCTCATTATCCATCCACCAAAAGAAGGAAATTGGGTTAACTTTCAAGCAGTACCCTCCAACCGAAGTATCCACTTACTTTTAACAACACATGAAGGATCACCCTCCTTGCCAAATACATCTTTGGAGGACACAGAACATTCAGAACTACAGAAAGGTAACTGCAGTTGGACATCGACAGAAGAAGCTGAAATCAACTGACTGCTAGTCGAAGATGAAATGACAAAAAAAACCAATGGAGACGAAAGTTCTGTCGATGTTAGTTCTACAGAGAGGAATAAGCAAATAACCCCACCACCCCCACCCCCACCTCCACCATTGCCACCTCCTGAAAGCAGCGACAGTGATTCTGACATGGGTCACGGGTCAGCAACATTCCTCTATATGATGGGGATGAGGACCCCAGACGACACTGGTTCATCTCCCCAGATGACACTGGTTCATCTCCCCAGATGACACTGGTTCATTTGTGAGTCGACTTGGGAGGCTAACCAAGTTACAAAGGAAGACAAGAAGATGGCATAGTTCGTCGATGCCTTAAGGAAAAGAGCATTAACTTGGTATATGACCTTTTCTGAAAGACAACCCCGAGCAACCAAAGCTGAGATCAAAGCACAATTTCTATCATTCTTCAAAAATCCAGATGCAAAACATCTGGCAGTGAAGAAACTAAAAACAACATCGCAGAAGCTAGGAGAAACTGCCTGCGATTACGATAAACAATGAAAAGACCTTCTTAGCCAATTGGACTATGTTATTAATGAACAATTATTAATCCAATGGTTTCTTGCAGGTTTATCACAGAAAATTCGCTGACATATAATTCTGGAGACATTCAATACTTATGAAGATGCACTTACAAAAGCTCTCCAAGTAGAAATGGATGAGGACATACCCGCATACTCCACCGATCACAGAATAGAAGAATAGCTTGAGATCGTATAGAAGTCCTTAACATAATTAAACCTCATAAATTAGGATATCTAGTGCACGAAGTGCTCGACGGCCAGACACTCAAAAGACAACTGTCGACAGGAAATCACCCGACAGGACATTCAATTCGTGCAGACGAAATGTTTTCGTGGCATCTTCCAAGAGCATGGGGACCACTCGACAAAATATTTCTCATTCAACATGAAGAACGGCAAGGTGTCTTGGTGTGCAATCTGCGAAACTAAAAATCATAACACAGCCGATTGACATCTGAACTTGAAGAACCGACATAATTATCATGCAGTCTATCAAACCATTGCAATTGCACAAAATAATGAGAAAAACAACTTACCAAATGACCAGAACAATCCAAGATATTATGGTTGAAGATACGAGCGTTGGTATGACAATCGACGTGGAGGCTATGGAGGTAGAGGTCGATTCTCTGGAAATTGAGACAACCAACCACGTCGACCCATCCAATGCTTTACATGTTATAAGGAGGGACATCCGTATGTAGACTGTCCATACAAGGACAGAACTGACCTCAAATTTTGTACTCATTGTGGAGTAGGGGATCATTCACTAGAGGATTTCCCTACCATGCTGGAAAAAATAAATAAAAAGAAGAATGTTAATGTCTTGTCATGCGTGCAAAAAAATGATGTAATAAATACAAAGAATTTGCATATTGTAACCCGACAAGGGACAAAAAAAGGAAGTGATAACCCAAAAATCAGCAAAATAAAAGAAAAGAATGTCTACCCTGATCTACTTAAAGAAAAACAAACATATAAAGAGGCAACAAATGTATTCAAAGAATTTTCACAACAGGAAGAGGCTAATGACAATCAACATAACACAATAAAAGAAGTAATACAGCTCGTACAAAAATACAACTCAGTATCCCAGTTCATCGATTTGCTATATGAAATAAAAAACAACAACATCAAAAAACAAACAAAGAATATCTGCAATTTAAATCAAAAAGATAAAAGTGATGCCGACCCACTTATCGACCTGGAAATTGAAGGATACCATGTCCGACAAGTAGTGCTCAAATTTGGATCACAAGTAAACATCATGACTCGTGACACTTGGGAAAAAATGGGCAAACCTCAACTATATGAGTCAGGAATATACCTCAAACTAGCCGACCATGGCCTAATTGAACCTATTGGAGTTTGGAAAAATGTTGATACAATGATAAAAGGAATATCGACCAAAGTCAATTTCGAAATCATTGACCCTAAGGAAGGATCCAGTTCCTTCCCAGCGTTAGTAGGTCAACCTTGGGGTAGAAAGATGAAAGCGTCGATATCCATAGACAAGGAAAGAATAAAATTGAAAGGAAGTGGACAAAAGGCCATTGTACCTATTCACCCATCCCAAGGAGAACTTTGGACTGAACCTATCGATGAAGAAGTTGACATCTGACAACTTTATCAGATACAAAACAATGCAGATTATATAGAACCTAATATCTACGGAGAACTTCATTCAAGAAACCAAGACTCAGTCGGATATAATTCAGATGCAGAATTATATGATTGGGAAGTCAAGAACTACGAAACACAAGCAAGAGGGTGCTGGACTATCCAAAAGGTACAAAAAAGTCCACCCAACAGTGCTTCATAGTGTCCATTGTCCCAAAAATATTTGAAAGAAAATTTAGGGAATACCCTACTCTAAAACCAATAAATATAAGTAACACACAAATACCCAGATACAAATAAAGAGAGTCACCAATCATGCACATAGAACAAGTGTCCAAAAATATTGGTGAACATGGCCGACTTCAAAGCCTAGTAGAAACTTTTATAGGACAACCTTCTAGATGGCGGGATACCCATTAGACAAGATTGCAGACCTGGTCATCAAATTCGACTTACTTTGTCGAAAGGTTTGGAGGAAATAAGTTAACCAAACAAGCTCAAATACCTATATTCATTCAAGGACAGAATCCAGAAGATCATATTAAGACATGTGAAAAAGAATGGAGAAGACTTGGATACAAGGATGAACGAACATGGCCACACCTGTTTCCATCAACTCTCTCCGACTTACCAAACAAATGGTATAAAATGGAAGAAGCTAGGGGTGAAACCTTCCTATAATGGCATGAACTCAGAGAAAATTTCATTAAAGATTTCAACTTTATACCACAAAATGAAAACTTGGTCGAAACAACAAAACAGATTAAAGAATTTATACAGCCGACATAAAACAAACCCTTAAAAGATCACCGACAGACAAGGAACTGTAACAATATACAAATCAGGACAATACCACAGTCGACAAGACTATAGTTAGAAAATGAAAATACAAAAGGGAAAATCTTTATATGGAAATAAAACCATGTCGAAATGACCAAACCTATTCGTACTGTATTCAAAGTTGAAACAACCGACAAAGAGGATACCGACAGAATGAATGCAGCTGAATTTCCTGCCACATTCTCACAGTTTAAGGAAGGAAGTGGACCAATCAATGAAGCCAAAGCTCCAGAATGGCTAGATGCTAAATTCAAAACTAGAGAAGTCAACATCTCAAATGATGACCAACCAAAAATGGCCAAGATTGGAGACTATTGGAATGAAGAACAGACAACAGAAGTAGTGAACTTATTAAAAGAATTATAGGATGTATTTACTAGAGATTATACAAATCTCAAAGGTTTAGTCCATGAAATGGGAGAAATGAAGATTGAAACTATACCTGATGTTCGACCTGTGAAGAAAAGGCCATATAAGCTAGCTCACAAATACAAAGAGATAGTCAAAAAGGAAATTGATAACATGTTGGCAGCAGGCATCATCTACCCTATTGACCAATCAAAATGGGAAATCCCAATGGTTGTCCAACCTAAAAAACATGATCCGACCAAACTAAGAATTTGTGTCGACTTCAGAGAACTAAATAAAGTGACACTAACAAACCCATTTCCAACTCCTTATGCAGATGAAATCTTAAATAAGGTTGCAGGACATGAATGCTACTCATTTACAAATGGATTCTCAGGTTATAACCAAGTGCCAATAGCTAAAGAGGATCAGAAAAAAAACAACATTTGTATGTGAATTTGGCTCATTTTCTTATAAGGTTATGCTTTTTGGATTAAAAAATGCACCTGCAGTATTTTCTAGAATTCTTGTCAAAACATTTCAAGAATATATTTACAAAACCATGGCAGTATACTTTGATGATTGGACCATATACTCCATGTTAAAGGATCATTGCAAATGGCTAATACTCATGTTGGAAAGATGTCGACAAATTCAACTATCCCTGAACATTAGGAAATGCATATTTGTGACCTCCATAGGGATATTATTAGGGCACATTATCTGTAAAGAAGGTATTAAGGTCGACTATGCAAAAATCAAAATTATCCTCGACCTAAAACCACCAGTAAACCCAAAACAAGTTAGGGTGTTACTTGGCCACACAGGCTATTACAAAAAATTCACAAGATATTATTCATATATGATCTATCCACTCGAAGAACTATTAAGGGAAGATAAAGAGTTCAACTGGACAGAAGAGTGCCATATATCATTTGAAAAATTAAAAAGAAAACTAGTCAAAGCACCAATCCTAACGTTTCCAAACTGGTCGATCAAATTCCATGTTCATCTTGATGCATCAGGCATAGCAATAGGAGCAATTCTAACTCAACCAGGAGATGATGGAATGGATTATCCTATAGTTTATAGTAGCAGAAAATTAAACAAAGTTGAGAGAAACTATTCGACAACAGAAAGAGAAGCATTATGAATGGTCTTCGTACTACAAAAATATCGACACTATCTCCTAGCTAATCCATTTATCTTTTACACTGATCATCAGGCATTAAAATACCTTGTGAATAAAGCACTACACCATGGAAGAATCTGCCGATGGCTACTACTATTCCAAGAATTTGAATTCGAAGTTGTTGTCAGACCAAGTAAGTTAAATGTCGGTCCCAACCATTTATCCCCAATCGACATAGGAGAGGAGCCGACAGGAGTTGAATATGACTTACCAGATGCACATCTATTTCGGATAGAAGCAATCCCAGAAGAGTTAGAGGAAATAGCCCAGTTCTTAGAAGATGGACAAGAACTAGAAGGAATGAGTACAAAGAAGAAACAAGTCCTAGCTATGAAAGCTGCACCATACAGTCTTATAAATGGATTTCTTTACAAGATGGGATTAGATGACATCCTCAGAACATGTGTAATGGAACATGAAAGAGACAAAATTATGCATGAAGCACATTATGGACCTGCAGGAGGACATTTCCAAGCAGACACAACTATAACGAAAATCCAACAGTCAGGGTTATGGTGGCCAAAACTTCACAGAGATTGAATTTTTTTTTGTAAGTTAATATGACAGATGTCAATGACTAGGTAGACCCCTACCTAGCATAGAAATGCCTTTGATATTAGTAAACCCAAGTTTGACATTTGAAATTTGGGCCATAGACTTCATAGGACCATTTCCTATACTAGCAAAAAGGACAAGAACGAGGTATATCATAACTGCAGTCGAATATGTAACCAAATGGGTAGAGTCAGAACCAGTTGACACATGTTCTAGTGAGATAGCTACTAAATACATCTGTGAGAATATCATTACCAGATTTGGATGTCCACTAACCTTAATCAGTGATCAGGGAACACACTTTATCAATAAAACTATCAAAACCCTAACCGACCAATTCCAAATCGACCATCGTTGGAGTACAGCATACCATCCTCAGTCGAATGGAGCAATTGAAGCATTTAATAAAACATTAACAAAAATACTAACTAAAATATGTAATGCTGATAAGGATGACTGGGATGAGAAAATACCTGCAGTATTATGGGCATATAGAACAACATATAAATGCTCGACCGACCAAACCCCCTTTCAACTAGTCTATGGACAAGAAGTAGTAGTTCCATTACACTTCCGACAATAGACACCTATTATTGCAAAGATCCTACATGTTGATGTTGAACAAGGAAGAAAGGACTGACTACTACAACTGATTAAACTAGAAGAACACTAACTACTCACGATGCAACATCAAGAAATTTAGAAACAACAACAAAAAGCATGGCATGACAGAAACATCAAAAAAAAAAACTTGTTGATGGGAGGTCTTGCTTTACTATACAATAGTTGGGTAAAAGGTAAACCTAAAAATCTACATACAGAATGGATGGGACCCTATGTTGTCGAAGAGACACATACCAACGGATCAGTCTGACTAAGAACGTTACAAGGCATAGTATTTCGGAAACTCGTTAATGGAGCCTGACTAAAATGATGCAGAAACTAAAACAAACAAATCAAAAAAAAAATCATATAACGACCATAACGGTTAAACAAAAACTATAAAAATCTAAAAATCCAAAAAGCAAAATAATACCATTCATGCATAAAATTATGACAGGAAATCACCACTTTGACAACCGATATCATGCCCATCGACATAACCCCATCACCACCACTACCACCCCCCGACTCAAAACCCTTGATCCAAACAGTTGTACCAGAAATACCCCCACCTCAACCATCAGCACCAACTGCATCCACTTCTGCAACCCCTGCATCTAACCAACAAGAGGCAGTAGTCATCCCACCTCCCCAAATAGAGAAACCATCAACCACTACTATACAACAAACCAAAAATCTCGACTCGAATTTTGCAGGTACACAAGTGCTGACACAAACAGAAACAGAAAAGCATAAGAAGAAGAAGGAGAAACAGAAGAAGGAGCATCATGGACAGCCATCAAAGGTCCATATCAAATTGAAATATGCAACCACACTGACCGATGCAGAGCTAGGACAACTCCATAAAACCCTAGCAGTCGAATCAAGGACAAGGAGCCAGAAGAGACGTAAGGAACTCGACAACAAGGACGAAGAACAGGTTGAGTTCCTCAACAAATGCAGAAACCTTGCATAATCAGTAATGCTAGGACCAGTAGAGGTAGACACCGACAAACCGCTCGAAAGAGCTTATCAGCTATTTGAAAGCATGGTGTTGGCACTCCAAGCACAGATGCAAGAAACAAAGGAGGAGCAAAAAGAATAAACCATCCGACTACTGATGGCACAACACACTGGCTTTTATGAAGCCTACAAAGTGTTACAAGATCACATGGAAGAGTATGTTATCACAGAAGAAATACTATGAGACTGGCCTGCTTACTACGGGCAAGTCTATCAACAAACTAGACAGACCCGACAAGAGATCCAAGTGCTTGAGAAGAGGAAGACCACTGATACAGCACTTAGGAGCACAATTGAAGATCAAATAGTGCTGGAGACAACTAAACTGCAGAAACTTGAGTGGGAAGCTCATCAGTGGGTGCACCAAGCCATCCCCAACTTGGAAAAAGTCGACATCATCTGCCCACAGATGAAACGACTTATAGAGACTGCATAGGAGACGGACCAGTTTATGGGTCCCGACATGGAGAGAATAGCTGAAATATCCATTTCAGAGAAGGTGTCAATCTTATCAAGTATGACTACACTCACCATCGACATCCAGAAAATATTGCAAAGTTGGACGAATTTCCAACATCACCTAGCAGTGATAGCCCCAACAATTATCGAAGTCTATGTACAGAAAAGACCGACCATCAGACTTCACAGCCCATTAAGACCAAGCACATTATAATGAATACTAAGATATACATGAAGATTTTTGTACCTCCCTGTTTCTTCGCGACGAAGAAACATTTTGTTCGTGGGGGAGATGTTGGAGGAGCAAGTCGGTAAGTCAACTTGAACGATAGCTGACTTAGTCGATTGGCTTATTAAGTCAGTTGGCCAACTAAACTAGAGATTAGGTCGACCACCTAAGGTCATGTTGGTTCACCGAACCGACAGGTAGTTATTTTGTAACTGTTTTGTAATCATATATATTAGGCTGTTGGGCCAGAAGAGAACTCGGTTCAGTTCTCTGTATTGTATGGACCCATTCATGTTAATATAATCTGTTAAGTCATCTACTTGTTCTTATCTCTTGTCTCTGTTATGTATGTATGTTTTGGTATGTATTATTGATAACCTTATGTGATCTGTGAGATTACAACATAACTTCAAAGGATACTCGAAATGTATTTTACTGATCTACCCCAAGGGAGATGTATTATTCCTTAGCGAGGATGTTACTACTATATTTGGTCATCATAGAGTGATGAGGTAAAGCCTCCATTGTCAGTCGGGTTAATAGTACCCTAATGAATATAATATAATATTGTTTTGATTCTTCCTAAATGAATTCGAACCAGTCAGTTAAGTGGGCCGAATTGTTAGGTTAAAATTCAAGTGACAAAAAGAGTATAAATAGAGGAGTTGTGTTCCTCATTTGAACATACTCTCACTTGTGTATACCACATAGGAGAGAGAGATATATATATGATGGAAGAAGGCATGCCTGTATGGGGTCTTGTATTGTACTTTTGATACATCTTATACAGAGGAATTTTTGTTGGGTTTTATTCTCAATGAGTGTTTCCCAGGATAACTCTTTGTGTTCTTTTTTGTGGTTGTGCTTGTCTATCTTTTAGTGATACTTTTGCTTATGGTTATGTTGTTATGATTCTAAATGTTATTAGATCTATTATAACCATTAAAAAATTAACATGGTATCATAGCTTCCCTAAAATAAGTCTTTGTGTAGCAAAAATACTACTACATATATAGCTACTAAAGATTAGGGTTTCATGCTTGAAAACTATAGAATACTAAAACTAGTCATGTCGGGACTTTCAATATATATCTATATTGGAGAAGAACCAGGAGCCAAAACTTTTACAGGCCAAAGAAAAAATCGTGTTTTATCAAGTATAAAAATTTTAGCCTCAGATTCTCTATAATGTAGGAGATATGATTCCTCCAACTTAGGGTTCCCGCCTCTCCCACGATTCATCCTTAAACAGGTGACCTAGGGTTAATTGCTATATCACGGGATAAGAAGGTAGAAATTAAATTTTGCAAGATGTTTCAGATAGGGCATGGACTATATTTTCTGTGCTAAAATTTTTATACATCAAAGGTGAAACAGGGACACATGCAAGTGTGTACAAGTTCGCTATGCCGAACAATTCTGAAATAAGTCACCTTGGGAAACTTCGCATAAGTCCCACTTGATGAAACCAATTCTGATATAACCTATGGAATTGGAAATAAGACATACCAGGATAGATCAGTACAAAGTTTAAGACTCGTAGGAGCATGGATTTCAGATATACAATAGAAACAAGATCATGAAATTCTGCAGAAGAAATTGAAGAAAACTAGGGCATGAGATATTTTGCAGTTATGTTCACAATTTTGGGAAAATAATTATGTTGCTCATTTATCCTTGAGGAGGTGCATATTTCTATCCAACCAGAACTCAAAGATACCTAATTTGAAAATTTTGGTTTTTTCTGTCAAACCCTAGGACCACCGGAAGTAGTCTTCCAGAAAAGCTTTCAAGGAAGAATCATATTGAAGCGATCTCATTGGTCAAAGAAGAAGTTGTAGATCCAAAAGGAGATGAAGACAAACCACAAGAAGGAATATACCAAACAAAAAAATATAATTATTTGAATTGTATTTTCTATATATGGTGTGTATTATGCATGATATAATGTTTACATTAATGACAGTATACAACTAATATGCATAAGTAGACCATGGTGGTATACAACACTCCATTACAAATTATATAGAATAAAAGTAACTAGTAAGCAAAGTTTAGGTATCATATAACTCCAGAAAAACCATAAAAATATAAAAAGAGAACATTCCATGTATTTTGTAAACCATGCGGGATTTAGAATAAGATGGTTGTGATGCTACCATCTGTATCTGATTATGAAAGATATTAGCATTTAATTCAGTATGAAATTGAAACATAGAAACACTTAACTCAATAATGAAGATGATGATGTTAATAACGTATATATGTGGTTTGAACAAAATAAACAAGTAGCTACTTAGGGCACAACACAACCAGTTAGAAACCCTCAGTGTTAAATAACTGATCCTTAGACAATTATTGCACACCCACAAAGGAATGACAGTTTTTAATGTAGAGTATAAATATTACACATGTTTTTTTAATGGTTATTGTGGACAAACGACGAGTGATAGACCTTAACATGGTATTTGATAACACCTACCCACTTCATAGGCTAACCTTAATTGAAGATTAATCTAAATTTTAATTACCATGTTCGTTTAACGGTTATTGTGCATAGACCCAGGGTGACAAATATTTAACGTTTTCCCAATGGCTAGGCTATCCTTAACTAAACATTAATATAAAGTTCAATTACTATGTATTTAAGCATAATTAAATACGATGACCATAGAATGTATCTTGGTTTTACACTTGTTTCACTATTGTTAATTTAGGTGATCCACTCAAGCCACACTCAAGCAAGACCAACATTTAAGATTAAATGTACATTATGAAAATGAATCCTATGAATAGTTTGCAATTATTTGTATGAAACATTACACAATAAGAATGACATCTCCAAAGGATAGAATTGGAGTCTGTAACAAATAACACATTTAAATATTAAACTAGGTCAATTAATGTAATTTAACTAAGAGGTGACTTGAAAAGTCACCTCTCTTCTCCACTTACGGTATAAATTACCGGGGCACCTATTATGTAAATCATCTTCTACATTTATTAATTATACATTTCTACATTACGTTCCTTGTTTTCATCTCTTTTTCTCTTCCAGTGGTATCAGAGCCTCTCTGCTCTCGGCACCATCCCACCACCACTCCCCACTACCACCTCAGCTTCACCCACCTCCTCTTTACCTTCGCGCGCTCACATTGCACTCCATCCCCCCTATGCCGCATGCTCCACATATCCACCTCCATCCTCTCTTCCACCATCCGCACACCTATCCCCTCTGTCACTCTCCCCTCTGCATTCACGCCTTCTCCATCCACCCTCCCTCCATATGCGCACTCCTCCAACTGCTAATGCGCCACCCCCAACTGCTAACGCCACCACCTCCACCTGACCTCCATGCATGCATGATTCCTCCACCCCTATGCCTCTCTCCATCCTCCAACCTGCGCTCACCTACTCCATCCTCCATCCCTAATCCCCTGCGCACCTGCTCCATCCTCCACCCTCCGCTTTCCATCCACACTGCCTCCATCACCTCCATACCCTCTCCATCTGCACCATCACCATCATCCATCCACTCTCCGCTGTTGATTTAAAAATAATAATTTATTAATACTTTAATATTAATAAAATCTATTAATATTATTATTTAATTTGAAAAAAAAGAAACTATATTATAATAATAATTATTATTATTATTATAATTTAATTATTATTTTTTTTAAAGAGAGAGAAGAGAATCATGGTGAGATGGCATTGTACATTGAATAAGAATAAATCCACGTTTAGCATCGATAGAATTCCAGCAATCACCAGGTCAATGGACTCTCGGTTCGATCCAATCAATGAGAAAATTAACAAGAACTACTAGGAACTCTATGCAAAATTCAAACAGACGAGTGACAATTTGACATCAAATTGGACACAATTTACGTCACAAATAGAGAATAGTTTCCTCACTCTATAGGAATACCAAAAGCAAAATTAGGCATTTTTAACCACCATCATGGAAATATTACAAATGTCGAATGACCCGCAACCAAACTCTCCCAAAACTCCGGAGCAGCTAGATCCTCTATTCAACATGTCGTCCTCAAACTCATATACACTAGGACACCAAATGCAAGTGAAAGTTGAGTTACCCAAATACAATGGAGACGAACGACAATGCATAGCATGGATTAACAAAGACGAGGAATACCTAGACATCCACAAAATTCATTACGACAGCGAGAAAGTTAAATATGCCTCCATGCATCTTGAAGGAAACGCTTACAACTAGTACTTATGGTGGAAGAATAATGCAAGAATATGTTCTCACAACTGGGTGAGCTTTAGGAATGACCTCATCAAAAGATTCCAAGGCATTGAAGAAAAATATTTCTTTGCCAAAATCACAAGGTTAGAACAAAAAACATTGTCGATGAGTACACCTATAAATGGGAAGCGTTGTCAACTCGATTTCTAGAGTTAATCGATGACCAACGACTACAAACCTACATACATGGTCTAAAACAACACATTCGTGACGAACTAGAGTTACACAACATCTCTACCATGGAGGAAGCACAACGTAAAGCTAGGATTATTGAAAGCAAATACGTTCATACAAATGTCGACAAAGACGACCCCAAAAAGAACCCCTCCAATTAGCATACACTAGAAATCCAATACATACACCACTTCAACTTAGGGAAGGAACAAAGCCCAGTTTATAGGCCTAGATAATAGAGGAAGGGAAATGTAATTTCTGTGGAGACAAATGGGATCCTAAGCATAGATGCTTACAAAAAAATTGTATGCCTATGAAGCAAAGTTGGAAGTCAAGGAACCAATTGAGAACGATGTAAATAGCAAACAAGATTACCACCCAGGAATCGAGGGCGACTACCCATAGATATCATTAGCCGCTATTATTGAAATATCCCAACTACAAACATTAAAGATAAAAGGACATATAAGAAATAATAATGTCACAGTTCTCATCTACTCTGGAAGCACCCATAACTTTGCTAATGTCAACCTTGCTAAAGTATTTAACCTATTTTTTCATCCAGTACCTAACATGAAGGTTATGGTAGGTGACGGTAGGAAGACGGACAATGTGGGAAAATGTCACAAGGCTAAGTTACAAATGCAATAGTATAACTTAGAATCAGATTTATTTGTTGTACCACTGGGAAGAATTGACGTAGTATTAGGAATAAAATGGTTACAAACCTTGGGTACATACTATACAAATCACCAACAACATTTTATTGAATTCCACACGTTCGGGAAAACACACAAATGATACGATTTCTTATTGATGTATTTGTAACTTCAGAATGTATTCATCTATGTATCTTATGTATTGTAACCCGATGTTTATTCCGAGATGTATCTATAATTTAATTGAGTCATGTTTTCATGCCCCGATGTTCCGATTGGGAGGATCTATAATGTAAACAAGTCATGTCAAGTCATAGTGGGTAACCCTCCAATTGTCTAAGGGTTAAATTCCCCACAGTTCCGGGGCACTAGGGTTATTAGACTCTCCTACTAGAGGTCAGCCCTGGTAGGGTTTTAGTCATGTCGGGATTAGTATAAATAGAGAACTGGAGTCTCTATTTATCACACAACTCATACACACTCAAGTGTAGCACATAGTTGAGGAAGGAGAAGACACTCGGGCTAGACAAGAAGACGATTACTGTTGTCGGGAGATCACTTACTGTTTTGGGATTTTACTATTTTAGTGCTGATTCTATCTCTAAGGAAGTTGTGGGGTTTTCTTCTTTCTGGTTTCCCTGAGGAAAAACACTGTGTTCATTGTCTCTTGTTTTTTATTGTTGTACTTGTTATTCTTTCAGTTAAAGATCCTAATAATGCTAGCTTAATGTTGAAAAATTAACATGGTATCAGAGCTAACCTGAGAAGAAGACACTGTGCAGCTATGGGAACTAGGGATTCCTAGTTTGTGGATCTTCCTCCACAGATTTTCAACAAAAGTAAGGTGGAATAACTCTCCTCCTTAGGGCGCATCTTTCTGTCGAAGCAGAATCCAATTCTGAGGTTTTTCAGTTTTGGACCCGACACTGCTACCAAAAATTAGGGATTTTCACAGAAGAGGAATTTTTCAGTGAGCCCAGGCTTGGATCGATCTCCTCCCCAAAATCGATTTTAGGGATAAATTTCAAGGCATTTGGGTGGACATAACTCTAGAAAAGCAAAACCCTAATTTGCTCATGAACCAGTTGTGCAGGATTTCAGCTCAAGTTTCAGATCTAACATCTTGACCTGGTAAGATCTAAAATATTTTGTATTTCCATTTGAGGTTCTCAGTTAAGATGTCTCATCATACCAATCTTGATGAAAATCTTGAGGGAGATGATAACTTCCGAGCCTGGAAGTATAGGATATCCCTGGTCCTGGAAGAGAATGAGTTAGACTCCTACATCCATGAGGAGGTTCCAATTCAAGAGGGAGATGAGGCAAAGGCCTTACATAAGAAGAAGATGGTTATGGAAAAGAGGATCATTGCTGATTCTATCAAGGATCACCTTATACCTTAGGTGTCCTCTCTCAAGACACCTAAAGCTATGTTTGATGCCCTAACCAAATTGTTTGAAGGGAAGAACATAAACCGGAAGATGACTCTCAGGAATCAACTGAAGAATGTGAAGATTTAGAATGCAGATACCATCTAGTCTTACTTCATAAGGGTTTCTCAAATCAAGGAACAATTAGAAGCTGTAGATGAAGAAGTGTATAATGCATAGATTGTGATTACAACTCTAAATGGCCTTCCTAGGTCATGGGATTCATTCATCCAAGGAATTTGTGCTAGAAAGAAGTTAGTCAAATTCAGCAGACTATGGGAAGAATGTTCTCAAGAAGAAACATGGATAGCAGCCCAAGAAGAGAAGATGGGAAGTGAAGATCAAGCTCTCACAGTTCACTCCAAGAAAGGCAGAAGAAGTACTCATCACTCCAAAGGTAAGAATCTTCATCATAGAGATAACAATAGAAAGAACATATCTAGATCAAGATGTTATACATGTGATGAGATAGGGCACTTTTAAAAAGCTTGTCCTAAGAACAAGAACCACTCTCATAAGAAGAAGGGGAACAAAAGAAGACATGCTTATGTTGCAGAGGATGATGAAGCATCCAAGAAAAGAACAAGATATGAAAGTGAAGATTCTTCAAGCGAGGATGAATATGTTCTGATTTCCACTCTCATAGGTAACATTACTCATGGAAGTGATGATTGGCTTATAGACAGTGGGGCTTCCAAACATATGAATGGATTCAAGGAATCCTTTGTGAGACTGTCAGAAATGAATCACCTCACAAGGTGAAACTAGAATATGACTACCAATATCCAATAAAAGGTAGTGGGGAATCTTCATATAAACTAGACTCTGGTAAGTCTCTAACAATGAAATAAGTATTGTTTGTGCCAGGACTCAAGAAGAACCTTCTCTCCATATCAGCATTGGATGCAAAAGGAATGAGAGTTGCATTCATAGATGGTCAAGTCATCATGTGGCCAAGAGGAAAGACTATCGATGATGCAGTGGTGATTGGAGAACATGAAGGAGGTTTGTACAAGCTGAAGGGCCATCCAGAACAAGCCTTGGTCCATGAAACAATAGAGCCAAGTGAACTTTGGCATAGAAGGCTTTCACATGTGCATTACAGAGCACTACATATTGCAAGCAAAGCTGTTGAACATCTTCTAGAATTCCAAGAAATACATGATGGGGTTTGCAAAGGATGTGCAAAAGGAAAGAATAAAAAGAAGACATTTTCTAGCAGCGAAAGCAAAGCCAGAGGAATCCTAGAAATCATTCACTCCGATGTATGCGGTCCTATGTCATCAAACTCACTAAGTGGGTATGCATACTATGTTTCTTTTATTGATGATTTTTCTAGGAAGACATGGGTTTACTTCATGAAGAACAAAGACGAAGTATTCAATAAATTCAAGGAATTCAAAGCCTTGATCGAGAACCACACTGAAAAGAAGATCAAGACTTTTCGATCAGATAATGGCAGAGAATTCACTTAGAATGAATTCAAAGAGCTATGCAAATAATCAGGGATTAAGAGGGAGTTGTCCAATCCTTACAATCGACAAAAGAATGGGATTGTGAAATGGAAGAATAGAACTATCATGGAAGCTGCAAGAGCCATGCTTCATGATCAAGATATTCCTATGCATCTTTGGGTGGAAGCTGCCAGAACAGCGGTGTATGTACAGAACTGTACTCCACATAGAGTACTCAAGAACAAGACTCCTGAAGAAGTTTTCTCTGGCAAGAAACAAGAAGTTAGCCATCTCAGAATATTCGGCTGCCCTGTATACATAAACATTCCAAAAGAGAAGAGGACTAAATTAGATCCTTCAAGAAAGAAGGGTATATTTGTGGGATACTCTAAAAGCTTGAAGGCTTACCGAATATATTTCCCAGGATACAAGAAGATTGACATCAGCATGGATGTGATGTTTGATGAAAACATGGCTTACAACAAATCCATAAAGAGACTTGCGGAAGAACCTAAAGAAGCAGAAGCACCTAGAATTCATGATACAACCATAAATGAATAAACTCAAGAAGAAGATCGAGATTTCAAAGAACCACAAAGACCTGTAGATCCACCTCTAGAGAAGAATCCTCATAAGAGGGAACTTGCTTGGGTACAAGAACTTATCCAAGGTGCGGAAAGATTTGAGGCTCCAGAAGAGAATCACAAAGAAAGAAAGAGGACCAGATCCTACTTTGGGTATGTAGCTTTACTATGTGATTTCATTGATAAAGAACCTTCCAGTTACGAAGAAGCGGCAGAGCAGAAATAATGGAAGGATGTTATGATTGAATAATACCAATCAATCATGAATAATGATGTTTGGGATTTTGTCCCAAGACCAGAAGGGAAGTCAATTGTAACTTCCAAATGGATCTACAAGATCAAGCATGCTGCAGATGGTAGCATTGAGAAATATAAAGCAAGATTTGTGGCTCAAGGTTCCTCTCAGAAAGAAGGAATAGACTATGAACAAACCTTTGCACCTGTATCTAGATACACTTCCATCAGATCAGTACTTGCTTTGGCTACAGTGATGAAATGGAAGATACACCAGATGGATGTCAAGACTGCTTTCTTGAATGGTGTAGTAGAAGAGGAAGTGTATGCAGAACAACCACTCGGTTTTGAGACACATGACAGGAAATCGCATGTGTGTAGATTGAAGAAATCCCTGTAGGGTTTGAAACAGGCACCCAGGACCTGGTACGACATAATTGACAGCTTTCTATCTAGTTTGGGATTTACCAAGAGTAAAGTAGATTCCAACCTTTACTACAAGGTTGAGGATGGAAACCCAATGATACTTCTAATGTATGTAGATGATCTATTTGTGATAGGTACGGATGGGCTGATTACTGATATGAAGAGAAAGCTTGCTACTGAGTTTGAAATGAAGGACTAGGAGATGATGCATTACTATCTAGGTATGGAGGTGTGGTAGAGTACAGATGGAATCTTCCTTGGACAAGGGAAATATGTAATATAGATCCTGAAGAGGTTTGGGATGATGGACTACAAGGCTATGGCCACACCTATGGCATCGAACCTGAAGCTATTGAGTGATGCTTCATCAGAGTCGGTTGATGCTACGATGTATCATTAGATGATTGGGTCATTGATGTACTTGACAAACACGAGACCAGATATTTGCTTTGCTGTGAACACCTTGAGCCAGTTCCTGACAGATCTGAGACATGTTCACTTGATTGCTACAAAGCATATTCTGAGGTACCTAAAGGGTATAGTTGATTATGGACTCAAGTACGATGTGAATCAAAAGATTAACCTGGAGGGTTATGTTGATTCAGATTGGGCAGGCAGTGCCATCGATAGGAAGAGCACTTTACGGTGTTGCTTCAGTATGGGATCAAGTGTGAGCTCTTGGTTTAGCAGGAAGAAATCCTATGTGGCACTGAGTACAGCTAGTTGTGAGGAAGTATGGCTAAGGAAGCTATTATCTGATTTATTTGATCTCCAGTTGGATGCTACTTGTATACATTGTGACAACCAAAGTTGGGTAAAGTTGTCAGAGAATCCAGTGTTCCATGACAAGTCAAAGAATATCGAGATCAAGTACCACTATATAAGGGATATGGTGTAGAGGGGATCATTGAAGCTCCAATATGTTGTGATGGAGGAACATATAGCTGATGTAGTGATGAAGCCATTGGCTAGGGTGAATTTTGAGTACTTCGAGGAGAAGCTTGGTGTTCTCCAGATAGAGGTTTCCTCTAAGGGAAAGTGATGAGTCCCATATGAAATGAAATGGTGAGAGGATTGGTTCCTTCCATGGTCAAATGTAAGGGCTGAGCCATTCTGTCATAGTGAGAGGATTGGTTCCTTCCATGACAGATATGAGTGCTGAGATCCATAGCCATTCTGACGAGTAGGTAAGATGTAAGGGCTGAGCCATTTTGTCATGGTGAGAGGATTGGTTCCTTCCATGACAAATATGAGTGCTGAGATGAGTAGCCATTCTGACGAGTAGGTCAGATGTAAGGGCTGAGCTATTCTGTCGTGGTGAGAGGATTGATTCCTTCCATGTCAGATATGAGTGCTGGACATTCTGTCAAGTAGGACATATGTAAGGGCAATTTCCATTCTTTGAATGGAGCTGCCTTGTGAGGTACCAGGAACACTCAGTCTAGGACTGAGTAGCCATTCTGATGTGATAGAGGGATGTGTTCCCACTTGATCAGATGTAACGACTGAACCATTCTGTCATGGCTAAAGGATTAGTTTCCTTCCATGTCAGATGTGAGTGTTGTCCATTTTGATGAGCAGGTCGGATATAAGGGAAACTGCCATTCTCTAGGAGAATGGAGGCACCTGGTCAATTACCAGGTATCTTAGTCGAGGAGGACTGGGGGCCATTCTGATATGACTGTAGGATTGGTTCCTACAACATCAGATATGAGTGCAAGCCCTTCCACCATTATGGTAGGATGTGTTCCCACTTGGGTGGATGTAAGTGCAGGCCCTTTCATCATTGTGGTAGGATGTGTTCCGGCCTAGGTGAATGTAAGTGCGGAAATCTTTCATCATTGTGGTAGGATGTTTTTCAGCCTGGGTGAGAGTCTTTCATCATTATGGTAGGACGTGTTCTAGCCTGGGTGAGAGTCTTTCATCATTGTGGTAGGATGTGTTCCGACCTGGGTGAATGTGCGAAAATATTTCATCATTGTGGTAGGATGTGATCCGGCCTGGGTGAGAGTATTTCTTCATTGTGGTAGGATGTGTTCCGGCCTGGGTGAATGTGCGGAAATATTTCATCATTGTGGTAGGATGTGTTTCGGCCTGGGTGAGAGTCTTCCATCCCTGTGGTAGGATGTGTTCCCACCTAGATGGATGTGAGTACTGTGCCTTTCTGACGAGTAGGTCAAATATAAGTGCTGAAGAATACCTACATGGAGGATAGTCCTACAACCAGCATGAAAAAGGGTTGGCTCTATAGAACTTCCTGTGACGAGAAGAATCATGAGATAGCACCAGTGATGATCCAGATCTAGTGATGATCGAGATCTAGTGATGATAGCCAGTGATGATCCAGATCCAATGATGATGATCCATCAGTGATGATCCAGATCCAGTGATGATAGCCAGTGATGATACAGATCGAGTCATGATCCTGATCCAATGATGATGCTCGGTGATGATCCAGATCGAGTGATGATCTAGATCCAGTGATGATGTCCCATGATGATCTAGATCTATTGATGATGTCCCATGATGATCCAGATCAAGAGATGATCCAGATCCAGTGATGATGTCCCACGATGACCCAAATCGAGAGATGATCTAGATTCAAAGAATGAAGATGAATTGAAGACAAAGATGACTTAAAGACTCAGAAGACTTGAGATGCAGATGACGAGATGATCCAGTTGATACAGAGAAGAAGACCAGTGCTGAAAATTGTGTTGAAATAATACCTTCCTAGTTAAGAGGTAGTGTTGATGTATTTGTAACTACGGAATGTATTCATCTATGTATCTTATGTATTGTAACCTGATGATTATTCCGGGATGTATCTATAATGTAATTGAGTCGTGTTGTCATGCCCCAATGTTCCGATCGAGAGGATCTATAATGTAAACAATTCCGGTCAAGTCATAGTGGGTAACCCTTCGATTGTCTAAGAGTTAAATTCCCCACAGCTCTGGGGCACTAGGGTTATTGGACTCTCCTAGTAGAGGTAGGCCCTGGTAGGGTTCTAGTCATGCCGGGATTAGTATAAATAGAGAAATGGAGTCTCTATTTATCACACAACTCATACAGACTCAAGTGTAGCACATAGTTGAGGAAGGAGAAGACACTAGGGCTAGACAAGAAGAAGATTACTGCTGTTGGGAGATCACTTACTGTTTTGGGCTTTTACTATTTTGGTGTTGATTCTATCTCTGAGGAAGTTGTGGGGTTTTCTCATTTATGGTTTCCCCAAGGAAAAACACTGTGTTCATTGTCTCTTGTGTTTGATTGATGTACTTGTTATTCTCTTAGTTAAAGATCCTAATAATGATAGCTTAATGTTGAAAAACTAACATTTCAAACCACCGTCAATACAACTGGTTACATCACATCAGACGGAAAATCTACATTGGAAAGATGCACCAACGTACATACCTCAATGTCAAGAAATGGAGATTCTAACAAGTGAATGAGATATGAACAATCAACCAAAGATACAAGAGTTGATTCGAAAACATCACAAGATGTTCAAGAGTTACCTATGGAGCTCCCACCAAACGAAAAAACCAAATACATAATCAAGATAGAGCCAGAGACAAAACCTGCCAGTAACAACCCATACAGATATCCACATCATAGACATTGTGACAATTCATGTAATCATTATCGTCAATTAAGATTTGAGGACAAAGCTTCCCTTAAGGGGAATGCAATGTAACAAACAACAAATTTAAATATCAAACTAGGTTAATTAATGTAATTTAACTAAGAGGTGACTTGAAAAGTTACTTCTCTTCTCCACTTAGGGTATAGATTACCGGGGCACCTATTATTTAAATCATATTCTACATTTACTAAATATACATTTCTACATTACGTTCCTTGTTTTCATCTCTTTTTCTCTTCCAGAGTCACGACCATCAAATTGGATTCCAGGTTTTTTATGGATAGATTGGTTAAGTAAAGTGAAAGATGTTAAATCCAATAATTTATATAAAATTTTGGGTACATGATATTGATTACACTACCTTTAAATATAACTTATACGTAGTAGCATTTTAAAATAAAATATTTTTGTTCATTATAGAGTTGTTAAAAGGTCCATTAACTCACTTATTTGAAAGACCATCTAAGGAGCGCCTGTGTATTTTCTGATTGTAGATTTACTGCATGAAATTAAAGTTCATTGTTTGAACATAAGCCAAAATTAAGACACAACCTACCAAAAGTAATCAAGAGAAGCATGTTATGCAGAAAATTATAAATTAAAAGAAAACATGTACACAAATGTTGTCATATTTTTAACAATGACTCATCAAAAGAATATAAAAAAATTACGTGCAAATTGCAAGAAAGTCAAGAAAATTCAAGATCCCTACCAAATGCATTATTGTTGATGTATATGTAACTTCGGAATGTATTCTTCTATGTATCTTATGTATTGTAACCCGATGTTTATTCCGGGATGTTTCTATTATTTATTTGAGTCATGTGGTCATGCCCCGATGTTCCGATCGGGAGGATTAATAATGTAATCAAGTCATATCAAGTCATTAGGTAAGTCCCCATAGTTTCGGGGCACTTGAGTTATTATACACTAATTAAGGTGTAGGCTCGAGTAGTAATTATTAGGTTGAGCCTACGTGTGAAAAGGAAATTCAAGTGAATGGATGAATATAAATAGAGAGTGAGAGTCTCTCTATTTATCACATTGTGAAACACATCATTCACTCTCTTAAGTGAGGTGCACTTGTGGAGGAGGAAATATACTGGGACTAGAAGGCCACTGCTGTTGGGAGATCTCTTACTGTTTTTTTGGTGCTGATTTTGTCTCTAAGGAAGTTGCGGGGTTTTCTCCTTTATGGTTTCCCCGAGGAAAACTCTTTGTGTCTCTTGTCTCTTGTGATGTGCTTATGTTTTATTGTTGTGCTTGTTATTCTCTCAGTGAAAAGATCCTAAGTTCATAATGCTAGTTTAATGTGATGAAAAACTAACATGGTATCAGAGCTAACCTGAGAAGAAGACATTGTGCAGCTACAGGAACTAGGGATTCCTAGTTTGTGGATCTTCCTCCACATATTTTCAGCAAAATTAAGGTGGAACAACTCTCCTCCTTAGGGCGCATCTTTCTGTCAAAGCGGAATTTGATTCTGAGCATTTTCAGTCTTCGATGCTGAAATTAGGGCTTTCTACAGAAGATGAATTTTTGAGTGAGACCAGCATAGGGTTATTCTCCTCATAAAAACCAAAGTTTAGAGACCTGGATTAATAAATTTGGTTGGGTAAAACTCCAGGAAAGTCAAACCCTAGTCTGACCCTGAGCTAGGAGAAACCCTAAATACTAAAACTGCTAAGTTTTGGTACAGTTGCTATATTCCAAGATTGGTGAAGTCGCAGAAGCTGAAAATTGCAGGGGCCAAATACAAAATCTTGATGAATCCTGTGTCCAAAAATCAGACTCAGATTAGCTGTACTCCAGGAGATATGATCTCTCCAAGTTAGGGTTCCAGCCTCTTCCAGAATTCATCCCTGAATAGGACATCTGGGGAGATCTGCAATATCTTGAGCTACAGAGGTCCAAATGGAATTCCTGAAGATTTTCAAAAAAGGGCACGGACTTTAATTTTGGTGGTCCAAATATCAGACTCAGAAGATGAACCAGTGACACATGGAATGCCGTACAACTTCGTTGTTCTGAACAGTCCTATAACAGGTCACCTTGGTAAAAGGATCATAAATCCCAAATGGTGAAACCAATTCTGATGAAACTTGCAGTTTTGGATCAGGGACATACGAGGTTACCAGAGTGCGAAATTTTAGACATAGAGGAGTGGTAATTTCGGATATATCACAGAAACAGTAACAGGAATTTCTGCGGAAGAAATTGGAAAATTAGGGCTTCCTGTTCCGGGAGCTTCCCTCCACTGTTTTCAGAAAAGGAGTACATTAGACAGATCCATTTGAAGAGATCTATATTTTTATCCAATAAGATCTGAAAGATTCCAAGTTTTGAAAATTAGGGTTTCTATGACAAACCCTAGATCAGCGAACTCCGGGACAAGGACGGACACCTCAAATCGGTAAGATCTAATCATTTGCTATTTCCATTTGAAGTTCTCATTTCAATATGATATATCACATCAGCTTGGTGAAAATATTGGGGAATTTGACAAATTCCAAGCCTGGAAGTATCTGATCTCTCTGAAGAAATTGGATTGGACATCTACCTGAGTATAGAGGTTCCAGTTTCAGAGGGAGACGAGGTTAGAATCCTTTCACAAGAAGAACTTGGTCAAGGCCAAAGAAGACATCATGCTCATGCTGCAGAGGATGATGAACCATCCAGAAAGAGATCCAGATATGAAAGTGAAGATTCTTCAAGCAAGGATGAATATGTTCTGATATCATCTCTCATAGGTAACATTACTCATGGAAGTGATGATTGGCTTATAGACAGTCGGGCTTCCAAACATATGATGGGATTCAAGGAATCCTTTGTAAGACTGTCAGAACATGAATCACCTCACAAGGTGAAACTAGGAGATGACTACCAATATCCAATAACAGGTAGTGGGGAATCTTCATACAAGCTAGACTCTGGTAAGTATCTAACAATGAAAGAAGTATTGTTTGTGCTAGGATTGAAGAAGAACCTTCTCTCCATTTCAGCATTGATGCAAAAGGAATGCGGGTTGCATTCATAGATGGTCAAGTCATCATATGGCCAAAAAGGAAAGAATATCGATGATGTGGTAGTGATTGAAGAACAAGAAGGAGGCTTGTACAAATTGAAGGGATATCCAGAACAAGCCTTGATCCATGACACAGTAGAGCCAAATGAGCTTTGGCATTGCAGAGCACTACCTTTTGCAAGCAAAGCTGTTGAAGGTCTTCCAGAATTTCAAGCTATTTGAAGGGAAGAACAAAATCAGAATATGACTTAAAGAAACCAGTTGAAGAATGTGAAGATCCAGAATGCAGAGACCATGTAGTCATTAGAGTCTCTCAAATCAAAGAACAACTTGAAGCGGTAAAAGAAAAAGTGACGAATGCAAAAGTGGTGATGGCCACCTTGAATGGCCTCCCATGATCGTGGAATTCATTCATGTGAGGAATGTGTGCTAGAAGGAAGTGATTACTTTCAATAGACTCTAGAAAGAGAACTCACAAGAAGAAGAAGCTCAAGAAGAGAAGGTGGGAGCAACTGAAGATCAAGCTCTTCCCATCCAAAGAATATCCCTCAAGCAATGAGGAATATGAAGAACTCAACTCTTGAAGAACTTCTTATCCACCTTAGCTTTTGGATAATAAATGATGCTATTATGAATGAAGAAGACGATGAAGCTGAAGGCTCAAGAAGGAGTCTACCCTCGAAACAAATAAAGATAAGTATTCAATTGTCATTTCATTATATTATTTTGTTATGCATTTGTTTATATTCAGTTATTTTATTATGCATGATAGGATGTTTGCATTAATGAGAGAATACTACTAATATGCATGTGATGGGTAAGTAGCTCATGGGGCTGTACAAATTCTCCATTGCTACTTATCTAGAATGAAACTTATTTGCTGACATATTGGATTAGTGCACAATCTCAATGTTGTCCTGGTAGAGATGGAAGGCATCTAGAAAGTTTCAATGAGATATGGATGAATGTTGTATTGGCTAAAGTAGTTGCATGATCATATATTTATGCATAAGTGTTTTCCAGTATAAATATTCCTTATGAAATGTTTCTAACCATACAATTGAATTTGACTTGTAGGAAAGATCGCATACATAATCGCCTACAAGCAAAGAATAATGAGGACTTGTTCCGAAGAACAAGTGATGATAGTTCAAAGACAAAGAATAATATGACGAGTGCAGTGACATCATTGATGCAGAACCTTCCAGCCACCAAGAATAAAGGGAATATCAGTTCAAGAAGAATGATGTCTGGGCGTAGTATCGAGACCTGAAGAGAAGTTCATAGTTCCATCATGCAGTAGATGGAAACATCGTGGGATACAAAGCAAGATTCTTAGCATGAGGCTTCTCATGAAGAGAAGGCATAGTCTACAAAGAAACATTTACAGCTAATAGAAGTGAAGTCACATGACATGCATAATCATGTGTGCAAATGAAAGAAGGCCTTGTACGAGTTCAGAAGACACCCATGGGATAACACATACATGATGAGCTTGATGAATATCTTAACCTTTGCTACAAGGTTGATAGAGGATGACAAGCTCACAGATGGGTGCAAGATGAACTTTTGAAGAAGTTCAAGATAGACGATCTTAGTATTCATTGATCCTAGATGGATACTACTTGTCACTCCAGTATAGAATGTTTCAGTGCATAGATTACGGAAGACAGAGGGAGTATGATGCTCCGCTTCAGAGGGAGTGATTGCAGAATATCCTGAGGTTCGACATGGTACGACAGGATGGGCAGATTACTGATGATTCTAGGCTTTACTAAGAGTAAAGCGGATTCCAACCTTTGATCCAAGGTTGAAGGTGGAAGACCAGTGATGCTCCTGTTATGTGTCGATGCACTACTGTTCTAAGTATGGAGGTGTGGCAGAGTACAGATGGGATCTTCCTTGGACAAGGGAAGTATGCAGTAGAGATCCTGAAGAGGTTCAAGATGATGGACTGCAAGGCGATGGCCACACCTATGGCATCGAACCTGAAGCTATTGAGTGATGCTTCGTCAGAGTCGATTGATGCTATGATGTATAGTCAGATGATTGGGTCATTGATGTACCTGAAGAACACGAGACCAGACATTTGCTTTGCTGTGAACACCTTGAGCCAGTACTTGACAGATCCGAGGAGTGTTCACTTGAAAGCTGCAAAGCATATTCTGAGGTACCTGAAGGGTACAATTGATTATGGGCTCAAGTACGATGCGAATCAAAAGATTAACCTGGAAGGTTATGTTGATTCAGATTGGGTAGGCAGTTCCATCAACAGGAAGAGTACTTCAGGATGTTGCTTCAGTATGGGATCAGGTGTGATCTCTTGGTTTAGAAGGAAGCAATCCTGTGTGGCACTGAGTACAGCTGAAGCAGAGTATGTCGCAGCTTGTTCAGCTAGTTGTGAGGTAGTATGGCTGCGGAAGCTACTGTCTGATATATTTGATCTCCAGTTAGATGCTACTTGTATACATTGTGACAACCAGAGTTGCATGAAGTTGTCAGAGAATCCAGTGTTTCATGACAAGTTGAAGCATATCGAGATCAAGTATCACTATATCAGGGATATGGTGTAGAGAGGAGCAGTGAAGCTTCTGTATGTTGCGACGGAGGAACAAATAGCTGATGTATTGACGAAGCCATTGGCTAGGCTGAAGTTCGAGTACTTCAGAGAGAGACTTGGTGTTCTCCAGATCGAGGCTTCCTCCCAGAGAAAGTGATGAGACCCATAGCCATTCTGACGAGTAGGTCAGATATAAGGGCTGAGCCATTCTATCATGGTGGTAGGGTTGCTCCCTTCCATGTCAGATATGAGTGCTGGCCATTCTGTCGAGCAAGACAGATGTAAGAGCAATTGCCATTCTAAGAATGGAGGCACCTGGTCAGTTACCAGGAACACTCAGTGTAAGAACTGAGTAGCCATTCTGATGTGATAGAGGGATGTGTTCCCACTTGGTCAGATGTAAGGGCTGAACCATTCTGCTCATGGCTAAAGGATTAAGTTCCTTCCATGTCAGATGTGAGTGTTGGCCATTCTGCCGAGCAAGTCGGATGTAAGGGAAACTGCCATTCTCTAGGAGAATGGAGGCGCCTGGTTAGTTACCAAGTAGCTCAGTCGAGGAGGACTGGGGGCCATTTTGATATGATTGTTGGGATGTGTTCCCCTCATTATCAGATATGAGTGCATGCCCTTCCATCATTGTGAGCAGGATGTGTTCCCGCCTGGATGGATGTAAGTGCTGAGCCTTGTCACAGATGATAGTAGGTGTGTCCTATCATGCTGGTGACTGTAAGTGCTGTGCCATTTCACATATGATAGTAGGTGATGATCCAGATCCAGTGATGATAGCCAGTGATGATCCAGATCGAGTGATGATCCTGATCCAATGATGATGCCCGGTGATGATCCAGATCGAGTGATGATCTAGATCCAGTGATGATGTCCCATGATGATCCAGATCGAGAGATGATCCAGATCTATTGATGATGTCCCATGATGATCCAGATCAAGAGATGATCCAGATCCAGTGATGATGTCCCATGATGACCCAAATCGAGAGATGATCCAGATTCAAAGAATGAAGATGACTTGAAGACAAAGATGACTTAAAGACTCAGAAGACTTGAGATGCAGATGACGAGATGATCCAGTTGATACAGAGAAGAAGACCAGTGCTGAAAATTGTGTCGAAAGAATACCTTCCTAGTTAAGAGGGAGTGTTGATGTATTTGTAACTTCAGAATGTATTCATCTATGTATCTTATGTATTGTAACCTGATGTTTATTCCGGGATGTATCTATAATGTAATTGAGTCATGTTGCCATGCCCCGATGTTCCGATTGAGAGGATCTATAATGTAAACAAGTCCTCTCAAGTCATAGTGGGTAACCCTCTGATTGTCTAAGAGTTAAATTCCCCATAGTTTCGGGGCACTAGGGTTATTAGACTCCCCTAGTAGAGGTAGGCCCTGGTAGGGTTCTAGTCATGCTGGGATTAGTATAAATAGAGAACTGGAGTCTCTATTTATCACACAACTCATACACACTCAAGTGTAGCGCATAGTTGAGGAAGGAGAAGACACTAGGGCTAGATAAGAAGAAGATTACTGTTGTTGGGAGATCACTTACTCTTTTGGGCTTTTACTATTTTGGTGTTGATTCTATCTCTAAGGAAGTTGTGGGGTTTTCTCATTTATGGTTTCCCCAAGGAAAAACACTGTGTTCATTGTCTCTTGTGTTTGATTGATGTACTTTTTATTCTCTTAGTTAAAGATCCTAATAATGCTATCTTAATGTTGAAAAACTAACATTTCAAACCACCGTCAATACAACTGGTTACATCACATCAGATGGAAAATCTACATTGGAAAGATGCACCAACGTACATACCTCAATGTCAAGAAATGGAGATTCTAACAAGTGAATGAGATATGAACAATCAACCAAAGATACAAGAGTTGATTCGAAAACATCACAAGATGTTCAAGAGTTACCTATGGAGCTCCCACCAAACGAAAAAACCGAATACATAATCAAGATAGAGCCAGAGACAAAACCTGCCAGTAACAACCCATACAGATATCCACATCATAGACGTTGTGACAATTCATGTAATCATTATCGTCAATTAAGCTTTGAGGACAAAGCTTCCCTTAAGGGGAATGCAATGTAACAAACAACAAATTTAAATATCAAACTAGGTTAATTAATGTAATTTAACTAAGAGGTGACTTGAAAAGTTACCTCTCTTCTCCACTTAGGGTATAGATTACCGGGGCACCTATTATTTAAATCATATTCTACATTTACTAAATATACATTTCTACATTACGTTCCTTTTTTTCATCTCTTTTTCTCTTCCAGAGTCACGACCATCAAATTGGATTCCAGGTTTTTTATGGATAGATTGGTTAAGTAAAGTGAAAGATGTTAAATCCAATAATTTATATAAAATTTTGGGTACATGATATTGATTACACTACCTTTAAATATAACTTATACGTAGTAGCATTTTAAAATAAAATATTTTTGTTCATTATAGAGTTGTAAAAAGGTCCATTAACTCACTTATTTGAAAGACCATCTAAGGAGCGCCTGTGTATTTTCTGATTGTAGATTTACTGCATGAAATTAAAGTTCATTGTTTGAACATAAGCCAAAATTAAGACACAACCTACCAAAAGTAATCAAGAGAAGCATGTTATGCAGAAAATTATAAATTAAAAGAAAACATTTACACAAATGTTGTCATATTTTTAACAATGATTCATCAAAAGAATATAAAAAAATTACGTGCAAATTGTAAGAAAGTCCAGAAAATTCAAGATCCCTACCAAATGCATTATTGTTGATGTATATGTAACTTCGGAATGTATTCTTCTATGTATCTTATGTATTGTAACCTGATGTTTATTCCGAGATGTTTCTATTATGTATTTGAGTCATGTGGTCATGCCCCGTTGTTCTGATCAGGAGGATTAATAATGTAATCAAGTCATATCAAGTCATTAGGTAAGTCCCCATAGTTTCGGAGCACTTGAGTTATTATACACTAATTAAGGTGTAGGCTCGAGTAGTAATTATTAGGTTGAGCCTACGTGTGAAAAGGCAATTCAAGTGAACGGATGAATATAAATAGAGAGTGAGAGTCTCTCTATTTATCACATTGTGAAACACATCATTCACTCTCTTAAGTCAGGCGCACTTGTGGAGGAGGAAATATACTGGGACTAGAAGGCCACTACTGTTGGGAGATCTCTTACTGTTTTTTTGGTGCTGATTTTATCTCTAAGGAAGTTGTGGGGTTTTCTCCTTTATGGTTTCCCCGAGGAAAACTCTTTGTGTCTCTTGTCTCTTGTGATGTGCTTATGTTTTATTGCTGTGCTTGTTATTCTCTCAGTGAAAAGATCCTAAGTTCATAATGCTAGCTTAATGTGATGAAAAACTAACAATTATATTTCAAATTCCATTCTAACAAATCTGGCTAATCCTTTAAGATATGTTCCATACTTGACTTGATTATATCTAAAATTGCACATAAACCTCAAATGGTATGTCATTGAATACAAGTCACTGCATGAGATTAATATTAAGTCTTCCTTCCTCTAATGAAAATTTAAAAATTAACCATGTATGAAATATGCATTATGAAAATGAATCCTGTAAGTGGTTTGCAATTATTCGTATGAAACATTACACAATAGGAGTATTACAGAGAAAACGTCTTATGGCTTGGGGTGTACCACAACAAACAGAGAAACTGCAGAAATCAATCCCTTCCCGATATGCAAGAGAAATAAAACATCTAACACTAAAGGATCTTGAATCATACCTTATTCCGGACGGTTGAAGTAGATCCCCATTGAGCTTTTTCCAATCTCTCTTGTGTTAGAAATTCACTCTTAACAACAGTAAACAAGGAAAGCATGTTATATAATACAATGTTAGGCCTACTCTAGCATATATAATCAATAATGCATAAGCAATTAAACACATCCTTGGATTCAATATTCATTTAAATGCACATCATTTGATAGGAAAAGATATTTCTATTAATAAAATCAGAGATTACATAAGTGACAACCTCTGTTGGCACGTCTGCGAACCGGAGAAACTGAGTCCTCCACTTGGGACTACACCACCTCAATCCTCCATCTCTCGATAGCAAGCTCACAAACAAAGGTAAGATTTGGAAGAACACAAAGTGCTCCAAGGGACAAAGGGATGTAGACTCAAGTACAAGCAAGCTACGACAACAATGGACTATAGTTTTCTTGCTCTTCAATTCCTCCTCTTCAATGTATCGAAGGGGTTCCTTATATAGTGCTTCAATGGGGTAATGGAAGGTCAAATCCAAATGATCTCGAGGCATATGGAAGGCCAAGAGACAAGTGACTTGGATCCACATCAAGGAAAACTCCAAAAATATTTGGACTTATGCACACATTCTTATGTATGTGGGTTTAAGGGTAATATCCGTGTATATACGCGAGAAAGGGATTAAAAGTCATGTACAACAAATAATAGGTGTTTTTAGGGCTTCTCTTGGAAAAATAAAAGCTACAAAAATGGTCCATGGGGTCCAAAGAGTCTGCAAAGGGGCAAGGAAGGCCATAAAAGTGTGATCAACCATGTGTGGTAAAATCAGCTGTAATAGATGCCCCCTAATGTGTGAGGTTAGAGGGGTAACATGATGGCCGAAATACATTATAAATCCATCCGAGAAGTGGAGTGATGAAGAACTAGGTGGAAGAACCAACCATCCATCAGTATAGTACAATAATCAATCTATGCATATGATTGCAAATACATATAGAAGTCTCGGGTACATAAGAGTACAATGGCCATGAATATGCATGATATACAAAATGTGACATGTGTGGTCATCGCCACGTACAATATATAATAGATCAGAATATCCATGATGAATATATATAACGGATCAAGATATCCATGAAAGTTGAAGATATATAATGGATCAAGATCTCCATAATGGCTGAAGATATCTGACCTACACTGGAATCAAGTCATGAGAGCTGAAATCTCATGAACACTGGCACAATCAAGGAGGTAGCATATGTGGAATGCCACCAATGTGGAAATTATTCTACGCAAACCGCTACGAGTACATGTCCTACTATGTGAATAGAGTTGTCGAGGTCGAACATAGTAGTCCATCGTCTAATTACCTGTCATTGATGTATATCGTTAATAGACGCGAGATCACCCACCGATAATGAAAATGGGAATCAAGGTAGTAGAGTGCAATCTAACAAGTGTGAATATATGTGTTGAGGTCGAACACTTGGAAGAATCCATCAATATGGGGCCATTGATGTATTCCAAAAACTATTGATGACGAGAGAACCTACCACTGATGACTGTAAGTCTCAAGGCACTCAAACAACTCTAGACTCCTATCCCAAAATAAATAATCTGAAGTTGATGGGATGGAATCCGCTGGAAGGAGGGCATTAAGGCATACCCCATCAACCAACATGAGGTACTCAACAATGTTGTATAATGTGGAAGGACTCAAACAAGATGTGCATGAACCAGTAATAGTACGAGGAATGGCTGACATGCAAAGTCAAGACAACTGACGAATGGGTGAATCAGGTTTCAACTTCCTTCGAACAAGAGAATAAAGGTGAATGGTGAGTGAATGTAGGTAGCATAGAATTGATAGCCAAAACTGGGACATCTCTGCGACACAGGAGGCATCAACAGAGGTTCCATAGGGACTGGAAGCTTAACCACTTGGTGGAGGTAAACTCAAAGAAACGAGTACATCTCCTAAATTCAAACTATTAACCCAACCAATGGATGTGATATACAGTGCTCTGTTTGAAGGCAACATGAGTGACTGCTGCCAAAGATAACATCTTTTCCTGTCCAGCTTTTTGGTTTTATTTTTATTTTTTTGGACTTTTTTAGATATTTTGAAAATCTTGAAAAAGAATAAAAGTGCTTTAGAGTTACAAATCTAGGAGGAGACGAGTGTCAAGGTGCAAACAAACTAGTTCCTAGCAATGGAACATACCTATGCTCAATGCAAGGAAACATGTGCAGGATAATGGCACTCGGGGGAAAGTCCCCTCTCGGTTAAAAAAAATGGGGAATCAAGCTGCAAAAGATATATAAAAAGGCTCTTCTTGGCTAGACATGAGACAAGCTCGGGTTATATGGATGATTATAAAAGTCAAGGAACTGGCATAAGGCTCAATAAGGCAAGCAAAAATCATGATAATGCAATTACAACTTGACATATACAAGGGAGTCTCGAGGAAATGGCCAGCATAAAGTTCAAGAGGAGTATGAAGCTCTTGCTCAAGGACATGGAGGGACTAAAAAAGACTCCCGGACCTAAGAGAGGACTCACAGCATGGGTACCAAATGCAAAAGGGAGTGAAATAGGACACCCATGTATAGGAAATCTCTACCATTCACATAGTACCACTTGTAATAGAAGCATGAAGGTTCTGTGATGCCATTGAATGGGTTCGTACCTAAGGTTAAGATGGAACGGTCATAAGGCAATGCATAAGTGCAAGAGGATGTGATATCCTAACCTATATTCTAGTTCAGACATAATACCTGTGATAAGAATGAATGGGTCAAAACCTCAGAGAGAGTGTACAAAAACTGGACCATACATGACAACCATATTGGACCAATTTAACCCAAAATAGTAAATAAAGAATCCAAACTATAGGATATAGGGAGGAATGATTATGACAACTGCACCTAAATGAAACAATGCGGTGAACGATGGGACATAAAAAGGAAAGTAAGGTGAAGACCCAACATTCATGTATCCACTACCACCCCCGTGAGGGTGACCACTGGAGTAAACACTGAACGAAGGGAATAAAAATATTCCAAAAATGGAGTAGAGGATAGAATATGACCATTCCCAAATATATGAGCACAGTAAGGGGGTGTGATGCCCCTAATCCTGACACCAGGGTCCGTACTAGGACCAAGTACGGGTGATAGGATACTAGGAATGCTAAAAATAAATGGACCCAAAATCAAGAGAGCATAAATGTACTCAAGTAACCGTGATCCCAAAGGCCAACTAACACACAAATAGCACACTCTTAAGAAAATATAAAGCCAAAATACAAGAAAACCAAGGGTAGGATATGTGAGATCCTGAATTCAGTAGGTATGTCTCACCTAAGAGAGGCTTGAAACTCCCAGACACTACAAGCAGAGGTATGTAACCAATTATAGTGGCCCTCAGCTTCAACGCATAAAGCAACTGTGTTTTTCGACCTCTACCTAGCCAGGAAACCTACAGAATAACCTCTACAAGTACCCCCTGTGATACCTAGGTAAGGAAACTAAGTTCACCCCAATATAACACATGCTCAAGCAGACATTCGTAGGTGAGACCGGCCGTATGGGCATGGTAGCAAATCCTGAAACTCTCAAAAGAGCCCCTAGATACGAATACAATCCTGGAAATATCTCTAGTGCTCATAGAAAGTGACCAAGGGTCATCTCATTCACAATCGTGGTAACTACCTCGTGCTTAACTCCCGTGTAAGAGGAGCATCCTGAGAAACATAATTATACCAAGGGTTTCACTCTCTCACCTGGAAAGATACCTAATTGTTTTTGTTTAGTAGTCTTTGAAAAATAACTCACAATGAACTATTCCAAGACCGTAAAACCTAATTTTGTTGATGCACCCTTTCAAAAGAAAAGAGTGTAATTCATTTTATTATGCGTTGATTTTAATTGGTTGTGATTACTCAAAGGGTAATGGTCCTGCAATTTATGAATTTATGACTCGACAATGAAGTAAATATGCACACCTAACAAACAATTCCAAGTGCAATGTGTCAAATGAAAAACAAGGTATGCTACTACGTGAAGTGCAAAATTTTTCCTTCAAATGTATATGCAATCATTCCTATATGAAAGCCTAAACACAACTCTCATCCAAGCAATCCAATGCAAGTACCTCCTCAAATCCATATCTAAGATGCAACTAAGAATGCAAATATTTTGTATTTTTCAATATAAACGAATGAAAAATGCAATAAAAGTCATTTAAAATTCTCAGTCTATTCAGCAAGTATAAAACACAAGGCTAGCAAGACACTGAGACAAAGAGAGTAATGCGCTAATGGAAAAACAAAAAAGATAAATAACTAAAACTAATTTCAAATAAAAATCAATGAAAAGGCAGTCTTTGGTGAAAAAAGAAGCATCCAATTGACAACATTAAAACCCAAGAAGACCCAGCCACACTCACAACACACCCAGAAACTACCCACAACATCAAACTCAACCAAAAGGGGGGATGTACGTGACTGTTTAAAGAATAGCTGCGTATGTACGCGACTTTTGGCCAAAAAGCTGCATGTATACGTGGATTTTGGCTAAAAACCTGCATGTATACGTGATTTTTGGACAAAAATCCGTGTATGTACATGACGTTTAGCCAAAAACATGCGTATATAGAGAAGACAGTGGTAAAAAGAAAGCCAAGGGTCAAACCAATAAAGAGAAGTGTCAATGGATGAACATACTATAAAATGTGACATACAAATGGGGAGAAACAGAGAACAAGTCAATAATATCAAGCACATTGTGCCCCCAAACTCCAAAGAAAAATAAGGAACATCCCCAACAGAGTCACCAATTCTGTTACGGATAAACTTCCTATGGCTTGAGGTGCACCACAACAGACAGAGAAACTGCAGAAATCAATCCCTTCCTGATATGCAATAGAAATAAAACATCTAACACTAAAGGATATCGAATCATACCTTATTTTGGAAGGCTAATGTAGATCCCTGTTGATCTTTTTCCAATCTCGCTTGCGCTAGCAATTCACTCTCAACAACAATAAACAAGGAAAGCATGCTATATAATATAGTGTTAGGCCTACTCTGGCATATATAATCAATAATGAATAAGTAATTAAATGCATCCATGGATTCAATATTTATTTAAATGCACATCATTGGATAGGAAAAGATATTTCTATTAATAAAATCAAAGATTACATAGGTGACAACCTCCGTCGGCACGTCTGTGAACCGAAGAAACTGATTCCTCCACCTGGGCCTCCACCACCTCAATCCTCCATCTTTCGATAGCAAGCTCACAAACAAAGGCAAGCTTGGGAAGAACACAAAGTGCTCCAAGGGACAAATGGATGTATAATCAAGTACAAGCAAGCCACGACAACAATGGACTATATTTTTCTTGCTCTTCAATTCCTCCTCTTCAATGTATCCAAGGGGTTCCCTATATAATGCTTCAATGGGGTAATGGAAGGTCAAATATGAGCGATCTCAAGGCATATGGAAGGCCAAGAGACAAGTGACTCGAATCCACATCAAGGAAAACTCCAAAAATATTTGGACTTATGCACACATCCCGATGTACGTGGGTTTAAGGGTAATATCCGTGTATATACGCGAGAAAGGGATTAAAAGTCGCGTACAACAAATAATAGGTGTTTTTAGGGATGATATTGGAAACATCAAAGGTACAAAAATGGTCCATGGGGTCCAAAGAGTCTGTAGAGGGACATGGAAGGCCATAAAAGTGTGATCAACCATGTGTGGTAAATCAGTTGTAACAAGGAGTGGCTGCTACATATGATAGAATTGGATTCATGGCCATCAAATTGGATTCCAGATTTTTAATGCATAGATTGGTTATGTAAAGTGAAATATGTTAAATCCAATAAGTTACATAAAAATTTGCAAATGTGATATTGATTACACTACCGTAAAAAGAGACTCCAAATAACTTATAAGCACTGGCATTTTCAAATAAAATATTTGTGTTTATTGTAGAGTTGTAATAAGGTCCTTTCACTCGACCATTCGAAATATCATCTAAAGAAGGGCAATGTATTTTCTGATTGCAGATTGGCTTCATGACATTAAAATTCATTGTTTGAACATAAGCTAAAATTAAAAACAACTTGCCAAAAGAAACCAGGAGAAGCCTATTGTGCAAAAAATTATAAATTAAAATAAAAATAAAAATGTGCGCAAATTTTGTGGTATTTTTAATAATGACTCATCAAAAGAATATAAAAAAAAAACTTGAGCTTATTACTTACAGATTGCGAGAAATCCAAGAAAATTCAAGATCCATGCCAAATGCATTATATTTCAAAGTCCATTCTGGCATCTCTAGCTAATCCTTTAAGATATGTTCCATAAATGACTTGATTATATCTAAAATTGCATAAAAACCTCAAATGCTATGTAATCATATGTAAGCATGTGGAAACAGATTGTATGGGATTGATATAATCTTCCTTGCCTATTAAATTTGACAATTCCATGTAGAATTGATCAAATGGATGTATCGATTTAATATAGACTAAAAATAATATGTATATTAGTTCAAGAATATATACAAGTGGTGGATAGAATGTGTTATCACTCAAGCAATTACCTTTTTATAGTCAAGGGTTTAAAGAGGTCAGCATATGCAGTTATTTTTTTGCAGTCAAGGGTGTAAAGAGGTTAGCATATGAAGCTATTGAAAAGTGTTCCAATCTATGGGTATGAGTTCTCCAATGAATTTCATTACATCAAAAATACAAAACTTATCTTAGCTTCCTTCCAAAACTGCTGAGAAGACTACCATTTCCATAAAATATATTTGATTAACACAACTATGTAACAAATACGTTTCATATGTGAAGTTATATTTGTAATTAGATTGATAGTTTTTTGTAAGTTATTTTACAGTCCAATATAAACAAGATGTTGTAATTCTCTCAATGTCCTTGATAGATAGATTTTAACATTCATCTATGTCGATAAATCATAAGCAATGCAAAAACACATCTGTAAGAGAGTTGAACAAACGTAATACTTCACTGCATGTCATAAGGATAAGCTCCGAGAATGATTATGTGATTTTGTTGTTATCTAAGTTTTCTTATAATCCTACGAGCGATCTTTCCAAATTGAATCCTAAAAAGTATTGTTCATTTTACAAAGATCTTCCAAAAGTACACAATCGTCTAGATCTAATGACATTAACCACTAAATCCACATCCTACTCAGGTTCCATTAGTAAAATTCAATTTTGACAAAGTCTTCTGAAATTCTCATATATAGTGGTTTTTTAATTTATAAAATGTGACAAGATAGTTCACATCCTCTTCTATTGTTGAAGAAGTTCTTTGAAGTTATTTTGATACATACTTCCAAGTCTCCCATGTCTTTAATGATGAAATACAAACAAGAGACCAATGGTATTTGTAATGGTGTTTTTCCTAAGTAAGACCATGTACAAGAAAATACAATCAAGCTTCCTATCATCAATGCAATTGACAATCCCTTTTGCTACTAGATTATGATATTTTCCTTCATTCTTCACTTAGTCTTGGTATATTTATCTAGGCAAACCGATAAATTTGTTGTTTGTTTCAATCCCCTTATAGGTAGAAAAATTTAATCTTTATATTGAGAGAGAAATAGCCTTTGTTTAAGATATAAAGAGGGATTCACCAACCTAAATATAAAATTGAAAGAAAAGGAATGCTCTGATGATGAAGAATTTGCAATAATATCACACTCAACAAATCAAACAAATATTCAAACACGGGAAGATTTTTAACTATAATAATTCAGTCAACCTCAATCTTCAAACACATGTTGAATGCTAACTATAATCATTCACTCAACCTCATAATTACATTAACAGAGCTACTATGCTCCAAATCCTTCCTGAAACAAAATCCTGCAGCATACCTTCATATTTTAGACCCATCACCCATTTATGAACCCATTGGAATCCAAACCTAAGGATGCTTGAAATCTAGGCCTGTTCAATATCCATTAGCTCACTTAGTGTCCCTTTAAATTCAATAACCAATGCAATAATAGATAGAGATAATGGCTACAAGAGAGGATAGGGACAAAGACAATTTTGGATATTTCAGCAGTGGAGTTAGTAGATCTTTTTGTTAAATATATAGTTTCATCTCCTTAGCTAACATGTTTCTATTTAGCATCTCTCCCTCTAAATAAAGAGGGGGCTGATTTATAAATAACATGATGTGGCATAAATAATGATGGCATGGAATAGAGAAACAAAATTGTAGAGGGTATTCTCTAGTTCAATTGGGCCTCGTCTTCTTTTGAAATTTGAGACACAATTGTATTTACCTTCGTGTTTCACAAAAAAAATCCATTGATAGTTATTGGGAGTGCCTCTCTTGACATACCTGAAAACTGTTTCTTCAGTTTTGCTTAAGAACCCCTTAATGGAAAAGAAGCGAATGAATACACAGGTTCAAAGGTTTAAAGGATGAAATGAAGCCATTATTTTCATCATAATACTCCTCTAGACAAATTGGAATTCAATATGACCGCATTCCTTGTGGTAGCATCTTTGAAAATAAGATCCATGGAAGGAAGTTGTAGAATCCCTGGTGCGAGAAAGAATAACACATCCAAAATAATAATTCCATGTCTCAATTAGAAATATCTAATTCCTTCACATAGTCATTATTTGAAAATTTTGAGTACACAAATACCTCATTGAAGAAATTTACCAAAAGATTGGGGCTTTGGTGAATTTCCCCTTCCTTTTCATTGAAAACCCACCAAGAGTATGAGCAACCAAAGCGGTAATACTAGAAGAGGAGGTAGCGGGTTTGACTCTCTATCAGTTTGCTACTTATACACAGATTTGTAAACTTCTTACCAAATAAGAAAGAATTTAAATGTGGTTAAATTAGAAAGAAGATAGTACCTTGATGTCGTGCACTGCAACCCAATGCATTACTATAGGAAACTAATATTTAAAACTACCTTCTTCATATGTTGAACTCGAGAAAGTTATATGGAGGCTTTGAGCTCTGAGTAATCATGCCATGTTCCATATGATGGGTTATGACAAAGGTTTTAACACTTGGGATTAGGGTTTGTAATTTTAGGGCCATTTCCTTTTCCCCTATAGGATGTAGACCTTCCTATTCATGAATAGAAAACCAAGGGTAGGATATGTGAGCTCCTAAATTTAGCCAGTATGTCTCGCCTAAGAGAGGCTTGAAACTCCCATACACTATAAGCGGAGGTACGTAACCAATTATAGTGGCCCTCAGCTTCAACGCATAAAGCAACTGCATTTTTCAACCTCTACCTAGCTAGGAAACCTACAAAATAACCTCTACAAGTACCCCCTGTGATACCTAGGTAAGGAAACTAAGTTCACCCCAATATAACAAATGCTCAGGCAGATAGTCGCAGGCAGGATCAGTCATATGGGCAGGGTAGCAAAGCCCGAAACTCTCGAAAGAGCCCCTAGATATGAATACAATCCTGGAAATATCTCCAGTGCTCACAGAAAGTGACCAAGGGTCATCCTAATCACAATCATGGGAACTAACTCGTGCTTAACTCTCATGTAAGAGGAGCATCCTAAGAAACACTAATTATACCAAGGGTTTCACTCTCTCACCTGGACAGACACCTAATTTTTTTTGTTTAGTGGTCTTCGAAAAATAACTCACAATGAACTATTCCAAGACCCTAAAACCTAATTTTGTTGATGCACCCTTTAAAAATAAAAGAGTGTAATTCATTTTATTATGGGTTGATTTTAATTCGTTGTGATTACTCAAAGGGTAATGTTCATGCAACTTATGAAGTTATGACTCGGCAATGAAGTAAATATGCACACCTAACAAACAATTCCAAGTGCAATGTGTACAATGAATAACAGGGTATGCTACTACATGAAGTGCAAAATTTTTCCTTCAAATGTACATGCAATCATTCCTATATGAAAGCCTAAACACAACTCTCATCCAAGAAATCCAATGCAAGTACCTCCTCAAATCCATATTTAAGATGCAACTAAGAATGCAATTATTTTGTATTTTTCAATATAAACGAATGAAAAATGCAATAAAAGTCATTTAAAATTCTCAGTCTATGCAGCAAGTATAAAACACAAGCCCAGCAAGACACCGAGACAAAGAGAGTAATGCGCTAATGGCAAAACAAAAAATATAAATAACTAAAACTACTTTCAAATAAAAATCAATGAAAAAGCGGTCTCTGCTGACAAAAGAAGCATCCGACAGACAACATGAGAACCCAGGAAGACCCAACCACACTCACAACACACCCAGAAACTACCCACAACATCAAACTCAACCAAAAGGGAGGATGTACGTGACTGTTTAAAGAACAGCTGTGTATGTACGTAACTTTTGGCCAAAAAGCTACACGTATACGCAGATTTTGGCCTACAACCTGCATGTATACGTGATTTTTCGCCAAAAATCCGTGTATGTACGCGACTTTTAGCCAAAAACCTATGTATACAGAGAAGATAGTGGTAAAAATAAGGCTAAGGGTCAAACCAATAAAGGGGATTGTCAATGGATGAACATACTATAAAATGTGACATAGAAACGGGAGAAACAGAGAGCAAGTCAATAATATCAAGCACATTGTGCCCCTAAACCCCAAAGAAAAATAAGGATCATCCCCAGTGGAGTCACCAATTCTGTTACAGAGAAACTTCCTATGGCTTGGGGTGCACCACAACAGACAGAGAAACTACAGAAATCAATCCCTTCCTGATATGCAATAGAAATAAAACATATAACACTAAAGGATATCGAATCATACCTTATAAAGTAGATCCCCCTTGATCTTTTTCCAATCTCGCTTGCATTAGCAATTCACTCTCAAAAATAGTAAACAAGGAAAGCATGCTTTATAATATAGTGTTAGGCCTACTCTAGCATATATAATCAATAATGAATAAGTAATTAAATGCATCCATGGATTCAATATTCATTTAAATGCACATCATTGGATAGGAAAAGATATTTCTATTAATAAAATCAGAGATTACATAGGTGACAACCTCCGTCGGCACGTCTGCGAATTGGAGAAACTGATTCCTCCACCTGGGCCTCCACCACCTCGATCCTCCATCTCTCGATAGCAAGCTCACAAACAAAGGCAAGCTTGGGAAGAACACAAAGTGCTCCAAGGGACAAAGGGATGCAAACTCAAGTACAAGTAAGCTACAGCAACAATGGACTATAGTTTTCTTGCTCTTCAATTCCTCCTCTTCAATGTATCCGAGGGGTTCCTCTTATAATGCTTCAATGGGGTAATGGAAGGTCAAATCTCAGCGATCTCGAGGCATATGGAAGGCCAAGAGGCAAGTGACTCAAATCCACATCAAGGAAAACTCCAAAAATATTTAGACTTATGCACACATCCTGATGTATGCGGGTTTAAGGGTAATATCAGTGTATATACGCGAGAAAGGGATTAAAAGTCACGTACAACAAATAATAGGTGTTTTTAGGGATGATTTTGGAAACATCAAAGGTAAAAAAATGGTCCATGGGGTCCAAAGAGTCTGTAGAGGGACATGGAAGGCCATAAAAGTGTGATCAACCATGTGTGGTAAAATCAGCTGTAACAAGGAGTGGCCTCTACATATGATAGAATTGGAGTCATGGCCATCAAATTGGCTTCCAGGTTTTTAATGCATAGATTGGTTGAGTAAAGTGAAATATGTTAAATCCAATAAGTTACATAAAAATTTGCACACGTGATATTGATTACACTACCATGAAAAGAGACTCCAAATAACTTATAAGCACTAGCATTTTCAAATAAAATATTTGTGTTCATTGTAGAGTTGTAATAAGGTCCATTCACTCACCTATTCGAAAGATCATCTAAAGAAGGGAAATGTATTTTCTGATTGCGGATTGGCTTCATGACATTAAACTTCATTGTTTGAACATAAGCTAAAATTAAAAACAACTTGCCAAAAGCAACCAGGAGAAGCCTATTGTGCAAAAAATTATAAATTAAAATAAAAATAAAAATGTGCACAAATTTTGTGGTATTTTTAATAATGACTCATCAAAAGAATATAAAAAAAAAACTTAAGGTTATTACTTATAGATTGCGAGAAATCCAAGAAAATTCAAGATCCCTGCCAAATGCATTATATTTCAAAGTCCATTCTGGCATCTCTAGCTGATCCTTTAGGATATGTTCCATAAATGACTTGATTAGATCTAAAATTGCATAAAAACCTCAAATGGTATGTAATCATATGTAAGCATATGGAAACAGATTGTACAGCATTGATATAATCTTCCTTGCCTATTAAATTTGACAAGTCCATGTAGAATTGATCAAATGGATGTATCAATTTAATATAGACTAAAAATAATATGTATATGTTACGGAGAGAAATTCCTATGGCTTGGGGTACCACAACAGACAGACTTGACTCCAGAAATCAATCTTTCCCAATATGCAATAGAAATAAAATATCTAACACTAAAGGATCAGACCTCGTACCTTATTCCGGACGGTTGAAGTAGATCCCCGTTGAGCTTTCCAATCTTCAGCTTGAATTGGTATAATACTTCCTCAACAACAAGTAAACAACACAAGCATACTATATCATGGTGTTAGATCTATTCTAGCATATATAATCAATAACGTAAAAGAATTTGACATATTCCAATGGATACAACATTCAATAAAATACACATCATTGGACAGGAAAAGATAGTTCTTATTAATATAAATCAGAGATTACAAGATAGATACAACCTCTGACGGCAAGTCTACGAACCGGAGAAACTAAATCCCCCACTTGGGCCTCCACCACCTCAATCCTCCATCTCTTGATAGCAAGCTTACTAGCAAAAGGCAAGCTTGGGAAGAACACAAAAGTGCTCCAAAGGGACAAAGGGATGCAGACTCAAGTATAAATCCGGCAACAATGGACTATAGTTTCTTTGCTTCAATCGCTCTATATGCCTTCAATGTATCAAGAGGTTCCTTATATAGCTTCACAAGGGATAATGAAGGGTCGAATCCGAGCGATCTCAAGGCATATGGAAGGCCAGGAGTCAAATGAGTCGGATCCATGTCAAGGAAAACTCCAAAAGGATTTGGATTATTCACACATCCTGATGTACGCAGTTATAGGGGTCAAACCCGTGTATGTACGCAGTTATCAGGTAAAAATCCGCGTATATCATTTTTCATATAGTTTTAGGGATGATCAAGGACACATAAAAGGATAAAAGGTGGCCCATGGGGTCTAAAGAGTCTGCAGCGGGACAGGGGAAGGCCATACAAAGTGTTATTCAACTAGGGTGGTGAAAATATCTATAACAGATGCCCCCTAATGTGTGAGGTCAGAGGGGTCATATGATGGCCGAAATACATTATAAGTCCATCCCAGAAGTGGAGTACTGAAGGTACCCAAATGGAAGACCAGCCACCCAATCAACATAGTACAATAATACAACTCTGCATACAACTGCAAGTACATATAGCAGTCCCGGATACATAAGAGTACAATGTCCATGAATAGGCATAATACATGATATCACATATGTGGTCATCGCCACGTACAATATACATAGATCGGAATCTCCATGGTGAAGATATATAAAGAGGACCATGATCTCCATGATGGCTATAAATATCTGACATACACTGGTATCAAGTCACGAGAGCTAAAATCTCATGAAAACTGGCACGATCAAGGAGGTAGCATATAAGAGATGCCACCAATATGGAAGGTCTTCTACACAAACTGCTATGAGTACATGTCCTACTATGTGAATAGAGGTGTCAAGGTCGAACATAGTAGTCCATCGTCTGATTACTGGTCATTGATGTATATCGTTAATAGACGCGAGATTACCCACCGATAATGAAAATGGGAATCAAGGTACTAGAGTGCAAACTAACAAGTGTGAATAGATGTGTTGAGGTTGAACACTTAAGAGAATCCATCGATCAGGGTACATTGATGTATTCCCAAGAAACTGTCGATGGCGAGAGAACCTGCCACTGATGACTGCAAGTCTCAAGGAACTCAAAAGGAATCTAGACTCCAATCCTAGAATAAATGATCTGAATTCAATGGGATGAAATCTGCTGGAAGGAGGGCATTAAGGCATCCCCCATCATGCAACACGAGGTACTCAACAAAGCTGTCTAACATGGAAGGACTCGATCATAAGGTGCATGAACCGGTAACTATACCAAGAATGGCCGACATGCAAAGTCAAGATGACTGAGGAATGGCCGACACAGGTTTCAACTTCCTTCGAACAAGATCATAACGGCATATAGTGACTGAATGAAGGAAGCATAGACTCGATATACAAACTGGGACATCTCTGTGACATAGGGGGCATCAACAGAGGATCCATAGGGACTGGAAGCTTAACCAGTCGGTGGAGATAAACTCAGATAAATGAGTACAGCTCCTAAAGTCAAACTATAACCCAACCAATGGATGTGATATACAATGCTCTGTTCGAAGGCGACACGACTCGACAGCTGCCAAAAATATTATCTTTCCTTGTCCGGATTTTTGGTTTTTTTATTTTTTTGGACTTTTTCAGTTATTTGAAAAGCTTGAAAAAAGAATAAACTAGCTTTATAGTTACAAACTAGGAGGAGACGAGTGTCATCAGGGAAAACAAACTAGTTCCAAGCAGTGGAACATACCTATGCTCAATGCAAGGATACATGTGTAGGATATCGACACTCGGGGGAAAATCCCCTCCCTGTAAAAAGGGAAATCAAGCTACAAAGGATATAAAAAATGGCTCTGCATGGCTAGACATGAGACAAGCTCGGGCTATATGGCTGAAACGCAATGTCAGGGGAGCCGGCATAAAGCTCAATGAGGCAGGAAAAGCTCATGATAATGCATTCACAACTTGACATAAGGGGAGTCCGGGGGGAAACAGGCCAGCATAAGATCAATAGGAGTATGAGGCTCTTTCGAAATGTCATGGCAGTACTATACAACGGACTCCCACACCCTAAAGGAGAAAATGTCGGCATGGGCACCAAATGCAAATAAGGCGCTAACTAGGGTACCCATGTAAGGTGAAGCTCTACCACTCATATCATGCCACTTCTATAGCAGCAAGAAGGCTCCGTGACACAATAGAGTGGGTTCGTACCTAAGGTCATGGTGACATGGTCATAAGGTCATGCAAAAATGCAAATAGTGGTGAACCTAACCTATATTCCAGTGTAGACGTTATACCTAAGATCAGTACGAACGGGTCAATCCAATGGCTGAAACGATACTGAAAATGGTCTTCTACATCACAAATTATGTCAGAAACGGTCCAAAATGGTTAGAAACTGTCAAAACTATAGGAAAGGGGGTAAAAATTTTCAAATATTTGAAAATTTTTCAATAAATAGTACAAAATTTAAATCATTTGAAACTTTTACCCATTGGAGCTCGGATTTTCAACTGCAAATTCCAGGAGATCCAGCCGGCAGAATTCACAACCATTTCTTCTAGGTAGTTACTCATGCTCTTCTCATGCATTTTGATATAATTTTTATTGATTTTCATGGTGAAATGAGGCTGTAAAGGCCAACTCTACATGAGCGCTGCGGCCCACGCGGGTATCGAAGCTTTTTCCGTGTAGAGGGCTGGCTATACACGGAAAAGAGGCCAAAAACCACGTACATATGCGGCTGTTTGCAAAACAGTCGCATATGACACCGCGTAAGTGGATTTACAAGAATCTAATGGACAATTGGGTAATTTATCATGCAGGATGGTGCTAGAATGGAGAGAGCGTGAGCATGGTGAGGTAGAGGAAGATGTCAGGGATGCCATAAGGGCTCAACAAGCTCTCCGAGCATGCGGACTCTACAAGTTCTGGTGTCTTGGTGGCTTGAGGGCCAAACCAAGATTACTAGAGATGCTGGTAGACTATTGGGATCCAGACTCAGAGTCCTTCCGGATAGATGGGATGTCTCTCACCATAGAGGTGGAATATATATACTTCATTACAGGTCTATCTAGATGAGGGGAGGTGGTGAACCTTCATTCCCGAGGTGGGCCAGGCGGTGGGCTTACTATCGATGAGTACATAGCTGTGTACTGCTACCCAGAGACTGAGAAGGTGGGGAGCCAAGTCCCTACCAATGCTATATAGGTGCTGGGCCTAAAGGCCATACTACTGACACTAGGCAGGATAGCAGGCTTAGCCTCACTCCATCAGGCCTCTCGGCCATTGATGTTCTACGTGGTGGAGTGTATGAGACCGACCATATATGATTGGAGTACTACACTATTGAGCAACATGAAACACTATCTCAGTGAGTGTAAGGCAGGAAGAATACGGAACTTCGGGTTTAGCAGCATACTGAGCACGTTCTTCTTTGAGTGCGTTCCAGGATTGAGCCGTAGAGTGGACGTTCCTCTCCACAGGGTTCGAGATCTGGCCCAACGACATTGGGCAGATGCTATGCGGAGACTGGGAGGTGGTAGGGTGGCCAACCCATATCCAACTGACTTCTTTCCATGGTGGCGATGACATGTTGTTTCCATAGATGACTACCCCTATGGAGGGATATATTTTCGGGGGGATCCAGACATGCCATTACCACCAGGAGCGGCATATGGAGAGATAGGTACCGAATCTCGACTCTCACTCTTTTTAAAATGTTCAAGTTATTTAATTTTTTTGTATTTTCTTGATTATGTGAAATCAAAAAGACATGTTTTTGGGTGACAACACATAGTGAAATCTACCATTCATGTGCAAATGTGGGACCACGGTGACCAGAGGGCTTCCCATGTCATAGACGGAGGGGAAGGGGGGATGACATCACAGGTGCGGATGCGGAGCGGACGCTCCAGAGAATTCATACCAACTTCGTGCGACTGACTCATAGAGTTCCCATGGCGCAAGTCGAGGACTTGCCTTAGGCCATGCAGCAACAGGTGGTGGGTGTGCCACGCACATGGGTGCGTTTATTCCGATGGCTAGCTAGAGCCGTAGTGATGTATCATGATCACAACCCTCCTCCTCCACATGACTAGATACCTGGGAGTGTATATGTTTTGTACTACCGTGTATTATATGATGGAAGCTTTGAAAGCTCCACTTTTGTATATGACACTATGTATTACCACATTTTTTATATAAAAAAGTTTTATGGTGATCGGTTTATTTATTTACATGTGTAAAAATGTTTGTGATTAATTAGCTATGAATGAAACAAATGCCAATCTAACACGTAGTTATCATATGAGTCAACAACTTGATTATCATTTCTTGGAATGTGTATATATGTTATACTGTCAAATTGTCATTCTAACAATCTCACACGTAAGAATATTCTCAATAACGTCAGATCTCTAACATGGTACAAACCATTAAGTTGTGACACTACTAACTCCAAATCAAGACGTACCTCAAGAGATAGAATGCCATGTGAAATGGCATCCCGTAGAAGCTCAATAACGGCGCTATATTCAGCAACATTGTTGGAATATGGCCGTAGACATACACCTCCTGAAGACAATACCTGACCCATAGGAGTATAAATCACCCAAGCAACAGAGGCTGAGTGCTGAGTGTGACGGCTTGCACCATCCGTGAATCCTATGTAGGTGGAAGATTTCATTGACATCTATCACAAGAAACAGAAACTAATCACAAACCCGATCACGATAAGAAAAATACCTAACTATGCAAAGTTGTACAATAATATACAACAAGCAGCCTTGGCTAAAGATCATGCATAGTATTTTTTGAGATAGAGCCCATTTCTAGGCTCCACCAAAGCTATGCCTTCGTAATCGACTAACTCATAGGCACCCTTCTCTAGGAAACGCTTAACCATGTAAGGACCGCACCACATAGGATTAAATTTCCCTGCCCCCAAGGGTTCTTTCAATTGATCCCACAAAACGACCAAGTCTCCTTCACTAAACACTCTTGGACGGACAGGCTTATCGTACTGGACCTCAACACGACGTTTATTAACCTCTAGAGCCACCAAGGCATCTCGACGCTGCTCATCAAGTTGCTCGAGGCAGACCAAATGCTCCTCCAAAGGGGAAGTGTCTGGTAATAGTTCCACAGCTAGTTTCAACGAAGGAATCTCGCATTCAACCCGCAATATCGACTCCGCTTCATGCACAAGCTGATATGGAGAAAAACCAGTGGCAGTCTTAATCGCGGTTCGATATGCCCACAAAGCAGTGTATAACATAATATGCCAATTCGTCTTGCTTTGTACGATGGTTCGTTGGAGAATGTAATTAAGTGATTTATTCACTGCTTCAACCTGTCCATTCACTTGGGGGTAGTAAGAAGAGGAGTGCTCTTGCTTATACCCTAACTTGGATTCCAACTCTTCCATCATACGGTTCTGAAAGTGCGAGCCATGGTCAGTGACAAGCTCTTTCGGAATCCCGAACCGAGTAATGATTTGGTTGAATACGAAATGAGCGGCTATCTCACCGTCGGATTTTACTGTAGGCATTGCCTCAACCCATTTCGTGAAATAATCCACAACCACTATAATGTGATGGTGCCCCCCATCCGAAGCTGGGTTGCAATCCATAAAATCTAGCCCCCACTTGGTGAAGGGACCGGCGGTGATAATAGGATGTAACGAGGCAGGTTTCAAGCGCATATTTCATGCAAACACCTGGCAAGGGTGGCACCTCTTGACCGCATCAATACAATCTTTAAAGATCGACGACCAGAAATAACCCGCTCTCAAAATATTTTGAGCTGTAGAAAGCCCAGATAAATGACCACCACACGCCCCTCCGTGGAAATCATTCAGCACAACCTTCGCTTCCTCATGAGTTAAACAATGTCATAAAATGGAATCTACCCCACGGCGATACAAAGTATTGTCCACTATAAGGTAGTTCTTAGAGACGTGACGTAATCGTCGTCGTTCATCTCGTGAGAGGTGAGTAGGGGTCCTCTGTGTTTGCAGATATACTATGGTATCTCCATACCATGGGTCAGACGTTGAGATTAAGAAGATATGTTCATTGACAAACGTATCCTCACAAACCAACTCCTCAGCCTCGCTTGGGAAATTCGATATAAGCTCTGCAAAAATTAACGACTTCTTCGATTTTTCCAAAACAAACTCGAGATCGAATTCTTGCAGGATGACAATCCATTTATTATATTTTCCCCCAATCATCCTTCGTGTGAGGACGAACTGAAACGGATTGACATGGGCCACAACTAAGGTCTGGCGAAGGAGAATATAATGTCTCAAATGCTGAACCGCATGTACAGTCACTAAAGCAAGCTTCTCTACATGAGAATAATGAATCTCTGCGTCAATAAGGTTTCGGCTCAGATAATATATGACATGCTCTTGGAGCTCCTCATCCTCCTCAACCAACACCATACCAATCGTCTCTAAAGACGTGACCACATATAATAGGAAATCGCGGCTATAGTCCAGAGGAATAATCACCAGGGCCGATGCTAGGGCTCGCTTAAGTGCATTGAAGGACTCCTGAGCTTGCTCATCCCATTCAAAGGGAGTATCCTTCTTCAAGAGACGCATGAAGCCTCTAGTCAAATTGGAAAAATTGACAACAAATATTCGTAAGAAGTTTGCCATACCTTGCAAACACTAAAGATGATGAATGTTCTTCAGGGGAGACAACTGAAGTATTGCCTCAACCTTCAAGGGATCGACTCTTATCCCCTCCTTTGACACGATGAATCCTAATAAACGACCTGACTTCACGCAAAAGATGTACTTATGAGGGTTTAATCGAACTGAATAGTGTTGGCATCTTTTGAATACCAATCTCAAGTGATGGGGATGACGCATTCTCATACGAGAATGAGCAGCGAGGTCATCTAAAAATACTTTAATAATGGACTTGAGATCGTGGAAAATCAAGGTCATCGCCTGCTGAAATGTAATACCAGCGTTTTTAAGGCCTAAAGGCATTTTCCGATATGCAAATGTTCCCCAAGGACAAATAAATGCAGTCTTGTGTTGATCCTCAGGTTTAATTTGGATCTGATTATATTCAAAAAATCCGTCCATAAAGGAGAACACCTCACTACCCGCACACTCATCCAAAATTTGATCTATAAATGCTGTGGGGAAGTCATCCTTAGGACAGGCACGATTCAAATCACAGAAATCAGTGCATATTCGGATCGCTCCCTTCTTCTTATCCACCGGAATGGGGTTTGAAACCCACTCCGTCAAGGGAATGGGATAGATGAAACCGACTTTCAACAAATTCTCTATCTCTGCCTTAATCGCGGGTGCTTTCCTAGGATTCACGGTGTGTAAACATTGTTGAATAGGCTTAATGCTGGGGTAAGTCTTAATCTCATGTTCGACAATCTGAGGGTCGATACCTGGCATCTCATCATAAGACCAAGCAAAAACATCACAGAATTCCTTAAATAGCTCGGTATACTCGAGAATATCAGCTTGGGAACATTCCGCCCCAATATAAACATTCTCAATGGTGCCAGGATTTCGAGAGATGTTGATAGCAATCATGCAAGATATGGTCGCCATGTTCCCATCAGCCATCTGACCATGAGAGCTTAATGGAATCATGGGACTACCAACTCTTTGACTAAGAATATCCCTATAATCCTCATGCTCCAAACGGTCAAGCGGTGGAAGGAAATATGATCTATGATGAAGTTCCTGCCATGGCGGCTCAACACCCGACATAGCCTCGATGATCGCTTCATCTGAAGGGAAAACCATATCCAGGAAGTCGTGGGCATGAGAAGACTGTACTTCCCATGCAGGCAGCACATAGGGGTCTTCCTCCTCTGTCTGGGAAGAGGAAGAACAAGGCTCAGCAACACTCTGAAGATTGGCTTGATAAGCTATCATGGTTGCAGGAAGCGACACGTTGGTCTCGACGGGCTCACTCGAAATACTCAGCGTAGGAAGAATCCAAGGATATTCCATATGAGTCGTGCGAAAAGACACTAAGGTCATAGAATATGAAGCCTTACCGAAACAAGATCCTATCATGGGGACCGGTGCAGGACAACTAAAGCTTCCCATAAGGGATGGACACATGCCTACACCCACACTCCCAGTTGCTGGCTAAGAGTGTTCAATGATTGGAACCGAAGCTCCTCACGATGCAGTAACAAGGGAATTCTTGAATGTCATTTGATCAATCGTTACAATCTTCCTGTTATGTGGAAAGTATACAACTTGAAACAAGGAAGACGCAATGGCTTGCATACTATAAATCCAGTTCCGACCCAGCAAGAGATTGTAGTCGAGTGGTGCATCAACCACCTCAACCTCTATCGCAATGGTCTTCCCCCCCCAAACGGACTTTAAGAGAGGGAAGGATGCCCTGTGGCCTAAAAGATCTCCCATCAAAAGTAGTTAACATAGTTGCTGATTTCGACAACTCAGGAGAACCGAGACCCTTCCAACAGGACAAAGACATCACAGAAGTAGTAGCGCCCTCGTCAATAACAGTGCACTTGACGATCATATTAAGACATTCTACGTGTACCAAAAGCGACACATAGTAGGGAAAGCGAGGCTGATGTCCTATGGTTTCAAATTTGATCACTGAGGAAGAATCATCACCGAGTCACACCAAGAGTAGAAAGCAAAGCCTTCCTTTGCGAAGGACAACTCTGAAGCACTTCCAATGTAGACATCGCACAAGGAGTATGGCCCAAATCCTTGACAACTGAATAATTCTGGGTGGCTTGGGCATTTGGGTTATGCCCCGAACACTTAAGTACCCCCTTAGGAATGCGAGGTGCAGCCTCAGGTTTATCCGCAGGTTTCTCAATGCGCAAAGGGGTTCCTGGTGGATCAGGTTCTTTTCCTGGGCTGGGTTATGACGATCCATAATCTTTCGCACGAGTCATAACCTTAGCAGCACAGACCATGTTAATGCACCCACAAGCACTAGTCTATGGTGGATCATTTGCACTAGATTGCTCTTGGGACTTCAAGTTCATATTCTGGTTATGCGGCGGTAAAGGGTTCGTTAGCACAGCTGGGCCTTGTGCTAAGAGTCTCGAAGCTTCATCAATTCGAGGGCACAAGTAAGTGAGGTGATCATCCTTACATAGCTTGCAAGGGAATTTAACCTTACGTTTCGCTTGCTTGTCCCCCCCAGCATTCTGACCGTTCTTGTCATTATTGGTAGAATTCTCATTCTTATTTCCAACCTTTTGATTATTATTCTTACCCTTTTTTCTATTCCGTCCGGGCTGTTGGTTACCCTTCTGGTCCGATGATTGCACAGAAAGTACACTCGTCATTTAGGCGGGTTGAGATGAAGTCGTAGCTTGTCCTGACGCAAATTGGTTGAGCGACAATTGAATAACTTTTTTTGCAACCGAATCTGTAGGTTTCACACTTGCACAACCCACAATGCCATCGGCATGTGGTCCAAGTTTGACCTTGGGATCGAAACTAGAATGAGGAGCGTTGGGAATAATCTCATAGAACAAACCGGACTGAGCATAAATCAAGTCCAGTTCCCCTGCCATAAATATCGCTTGTTCCTCATTCTGCACTCCAGATGTGGAAACATCCTTCACAATATATGGCAATAAAGACTTGAGGAACCACTCAAGAAGGAACTACGGCGGTAGAAAAGCTTTAATTATTCTCTTCCATCTACGCCACTCCTGAATATGATCAGAAATATGGGTGGCTTTATCTTGCCAAAATGTAGACAAGAGTTCAGTACCAACATCATATCGTATTGGTAGCTGGAAGTGATTAAGAAAATTCATCGCAAGATCATCGAACAAGGTAAAGGCTCCCTTTGGTAACTTTATATACCATTTCGTCGCAGGCCCTGTGAGGGTGCATTGAAATAGTCGCAAATAGACTGAGACCTGATGTAACGAATTCGAAGAGCACCAAATGTGAAACGTGGTAACGTGTTCGCTCGGATCCTCTCCCAGTTTTCCTTCGAACTTAGGGATGTCCGAAGGAAGCTTCGTAGGGACAGCCGGCCAAGCCAGGTCGTGAGCCATGGGATCATTCGTAAGTCTCGATAAGTCAGGAAGGTTAAGCGTCGCGAGGAAAGGGAGCTTAGAATGATGAGGTTGATGGACCGCTCCCTGGTTCACATAGGTTTGAGCACCACCATGGCCTTAGCCATAGTGTCCTCATCCTGTCTAACCCGTATAGGGTGGCATGGAAGTACCATGATAAGGTGGACCTTGACTAGTAGGGGCTACAAAGCCATAGTTAGGAGAATAAGGAGGTTGTTGATACCCACCTCCATAAGGTGAAGGAACCTGTCCATACTGCGTACCGTAATAAGGGCCATAGGTCATCGCATGTGATGTCCCATAGGATACTACGTAGGTAGGAAGATAAGCTCCGGAAGGGGGAACATACATACCCGAAGTAGGTATATATGTCCCGGATGTAAGGATCTGACCACTAGAAGGGTGAATATAGGCTCCCGAAGCAGCGGGTGGTATATGAACTTGAGACACAACCGGCTTAGTAATTGCAGTACGGACCTGACTCGTAACCATATATTGACTCGAAGGACCACGTGGATAAGGTGGAGGATGAGCATTTGAAGAACTTGGAAGCGAGGACGAAGGAATCTCAGTAATAAGATATGTACTAGTGCCTATCGTCACTCGTCTGGGACCTGGTATCCTAATCGGATCGCTAACCCTAGACCTAGGAGGGATATAAGATGTAGCTTCCACCATTGGGATGGAAGGTGTAATGTGACTAGTACTCCCAAACCTCTCCGCAAGGTAAGGAATGGGATTGCCCCCAGGCATAGTGCTAGGCTCGGAATCGGATTCGACATGAAATGTCAAATCGTGCATAGGAAAACCAGTCGTAGCATAACTACCATAACTAGTACTGGCGGGTGGAAAGTGAGTCTCGGCATATTTCGGCATTCCATACCGGTAATGTGTCAACGGGGAATCATCCCTAGGGTGAGTAGGTCTATCATGCAAAGATCCTATCTGGGAAATCATAGGACCGAACTCAGCTAGGTCAAGTGAAGGATCGTACGTAGGAGTAAGTTCCCCATCGTCAATATGAATGGGAGGAGGTGGCTCAAGAATAGTCTCTGAATGATCCTCCATGGTGTGTGACATAGTCCGCCTGGACTGTCTAGGTCTCTCTCCCAAAGGAGGAGGAGAAGTAGAAGGCAGAAGTCCTGCTAACCGACGCGAACGGCGCAGAAACACACTCGAATCCACAATGACTCAAAAAACAGCAAAGACTCTCTATTTACGTCAACCCTAGGCCAACTAGCGTGCACAGAGAAATCACTAATAAAATATAAAGCCAAATGCAAGCAAACAAGGGCTAGATAAGTGAGCTCCTGAATGTGGTAGGTATGTCTCGCCTAGGACAGGCTTGAGAGGCCCTATACACCATAAGTGGAGGTACGTAACCAATTATTGTGGCCCTCAGCTTAAACGCATAAAGCGACTGTGCTGTCCGACCCCAACCTGGCCGGGACACATGTAGAATAACCTCTACAAGTACCCCCTCGATATCCTAGGTAAGGTCACTAAGGTCACCTCAATATAATCAAATCTCAGGTGGACAGTCGCAGGTGGGATTGACCGTATGGGAAGGGTAGCAAAGCCTGAAACTCTCGAAAGAGCCCCCAAATACGAATACAATCCTGGCAATATTGCCGGTGCTACTCAGTTATCGACTAGGGGTCATCCCAATCAACAACCGCTCACACTGCCTCGTGCTTAACTCCCGTTTGAGAGGAGGATCCTGAGAACAATGGTTATACCAAGGATTTCACACACTCCCTGGACAGACACCTAGTTGTTGTTGTTTAGTGATATTGGAGAATTAACTTACAATGAACTATTCCAAGATCCTAAAACCTAAGCTTGTTGGTGCACCCTAGAAAAGAAAAGAGTGTAATTCATTTTAATTAGCGTTGATTTTAGTTGGCTTTATTACTCAAAAATAGGATATGATCATGCAACTAGTGGTGTTATGACGCAACATGAAGTAAAATGCACACCGTAACAATCAATGCAAATGCATTGTGTCCATGTAAACAGGGTATGCGTACCACGTGAAATGCACAATTCTTCTTCAAATGAGAACGCAAATTTTCCTATATGAAGTCCTAACTAGTACTCCAAAGCAAATCTAGATCTAGTGCAAGTACAATGCAAAGTGCAAAATGCAATGCATGATGATAAGCAAATGTTTTTGGATTTTTTGAAAATAAAAGAGATACAAAAAGAAAAAGAATGATTCTACCACCCTCAGACTCTGCAAGCACACATAAACAACATCCAAGCACAACACTAAGGTAAAAGAACTCTAATGCACTAATCTCAAACAAAAAATTGAAAATGCCATGACAAGAACCTTCCTAAAAAAAATTTAGGCTAAAAAAACGTTTTTGGTCAGAAACAGAGGTTAAAACAGACTCGGGCAGTGCCAAAGGAGACTCAGCAACTAACAGCATTCACCCAGCAACCAATAATCTTCCACAAAAAGGAAAAAACCAGGGTATACGCGACTGTTCGTAGTAAACCCGCGTGTATACATAGAAATCCCAGAGAAAACCGTGTGTATACGCGACTGTAAATCAAAAACCCGCGTACATGAAGAAAAAGGTGCATAAAACAAGGCAAACATACAGGATGAGACCAACTTCACTCCTGTTACCACCTAAGTTGTACTTAGTGGTTTTTATCAAGTGAGCCCGGTGAACCGGACAGGGTTAACTTGTTCGGACTTCAAAAAGACCTTTGGAAGTACTTCTGGGAAGTGCTTGTTGTATCATATCACATGTTCATACCCCATGAGGGAATTGTAATAAATGTTTTAGCATGATAGTGTCTGTAAAAGACTCGGTCTCTTAGACTTCATTTGTCAATCGAATCATCCCAGGGTGTTTTTTCCCTTGGTTATTATTGGTTGTTGGATAAACGACTGATAATTTCTGAGTTTTTCACTCCATACCTCCAAAGTTGGGGTGGTCGGCTTGGCATTTGTGCCTATTGAGGTTATTAGAGTCTATGTGTCAATGTGTAAGCATGCAAGACATCATTTTTGAGTCATATGAACATGTCTAAGTCCCCCTAGGTGTTTTTCAATTTTTCAATTTTTTAGTTTTTTCAGTGTTTTTTATTAAAATTTTAATTTTTCCAAAACTTAGGCTATTTTTTAATAGTTTAATTGGAAAAATTGAGTCTGTAATAAAAGTGGTCCAAATAATCAGTTTCAGTCATGTAGGTGCTCATTTTAAATCTAAGAGCACCATGTAAACCCATGGACCCACTATTTCCTAAGTTTTGAGTGATCTTCCATCCCTCAGGTCAGAAAGCCCCAAAAAACAATTATTGATTATTTTAATTAATAAATTGATGAATAATGGAGCAAATCCAAAATCAATAACTCAATGGATTCTCAACCGATTTGACTAAAATCAATCAGATCTGGAGCAGATTGACTGGATCTGACAAATCCTTGACTAAAGGAGGGGATCAAATCAGATCCAGAGCTGATCTACAGTGGTCTTCATGGGAAATTGCACCCTCCCTCTCTCCTCAACACGTTTTGGCTCTCCTGGATGCTCTGTGGGCCGATGTGTCAATGTAGGGGTTGATGTGTCATCTAGATCAGGCCCCCGGTTGACAAGTAGGCTCATTTCAGCCTCAGTTTTGCATTGATGAACTATCCATCAAATTATTTCACTTGATTCCATGAGGAATTGCGCCCCCCCTGGGCTAGATGGCCTGCAAATTGTATAAATCAAGGCACAACCTCCTCTTCCAAGCTAGTTAGAACTGGGATTGAGGTGCTATTGCTCTCGTGCTGTATTTTTTTTTTTCATTCTGGAATAAAGAAGCTTTGGAGGCAATATCTATGGTGTAATGCTCTTCATGTGTGGATGTTGATTGTCAAATGCTTATGAGGTATAATCTGCTTTTGTTTATCATTGCTTTGCTGGTTAATTGTTGGCCTTGAAGGAGAGAGCTCCCTCCTATTAGGGTAAGAGTTTATTTTAGTTTGATTTATGCTCTTACTACTGCTTGTTCTATATCTATTGGATTTGTATGTATTTTAAGTTTAATTGCATGCTTTCCAATCATCTCTTTCGGCAGCACCTATGTTTTAACCATCTGTCTGTGCAAGGATTTTTAAGTTGCAGATGATCTCGCTGGTAGAAGAGGTTGAGCTGGTTTGAATCTTCCTCATCTACAGTATCTTATGAATGACATAGTCCCTCATTGTTCCACCAAAGCAGAATCCAAAGCCCAACATTTCCAGGCTTCAAACACTCTTTCTCTCTCTTCCTCCTTTAAAAATTATTAAACTTTGCTCAAGCTGGTTACTTTAAGGTTTCTTTTTAAATCTGATCTATCTCATAAATAAAATCATACATAGATATAATTAGCAAGATCCCTTCAAATTTCTAGATCTTAGTTTCATTGTGCACATAAAGTTCAAATTCAAGAGATCTAGCTAAAATTGCCTTAGTTTCGCAAGTAGTTTATTGAAAAATTATAAGCTTGTTGTTAAGGTAGTTTCTTTTGCTATTCAAAAATTTCAATATTTTGCAATCAGTTCTTTTAATTGGCTGCACAAACAGCAAGCCAAGATCCCAAGGAAAGCTTGCTTTCCTTGGTTCCTTTTTCGTCGGTTTAGCTAGTTTAATTACATTAATTTTTTGAGATAAAGTAGGCTGACCCAAAGGCACTCTTAAAGTTCTTAGGGGATTTTTTTATTCTAATTCACTCGCTGTCATTTATCAGGTCTGACAGAAAAGAAAGGAAGCTTCTGTCCAAAGTGGCTTTTGGAGGGCTCAAATCCCCCCAGGGGTCTCTCTTTTGTCACATGATTTGTAATTTTTTTGTATAAACTGTAATATCTTGGTTTCAGCCTGTATAAGGACCAAGAAAGATTTGTTTTATCAGTGCTTTGATATTGTAACCTCTGTAATAAAATCATCCTTTGAATAGGATCTTTCGAGCCCTTTCCCCATCCCCCCTGGGGGGATTCGCGTCGGTGCCATTTTTGTCGTTTTCTGCTTATTTCCTTTTACTAGAATTGACCTGATTTGCAGGGTAGTATATTTGATCTTGTTGTTAATTCCATATTCCATATCTTACTTTCAAAAGTAATCATAATACTTACCCCACGATTTCCCGAGTGACCCGAAAGGGGAAAGAGATTCGTGGTAGGATTAATCAGAAAACCATATTTGTGTAGTTGTTTTTTATATCATTTGTTTTTCAGCAGCTTTAAAATTAACCCCTCCTTGATTCCCCGATTGAGATCCACTTGGATTGAAAGAGGTTCTTGGAGGCTTTTCTTTTAAACAAGAACACATCTCTTAATAACTTATTAAAATTTACAAGACTCCAATGTGTATGCTCTTCACTTGGCTGTGGTTCGTCCAATCAGTCAAGGTGTATCAAAATCACTTGGGTGACTAGCATAATTAGGACTCACCCTCCCCAATTAACAAACCATCAGGTGAAAATCCAACACCTCGATCAAACCTTTACGGTGGCAAAATACCCAAAGGAAGCGGGAACCTACTGGAAAGTAACCTCGGGGTGCCGATCTCTATCACACTCTAATGGGTGCGTTACGAACACAGCCCCAGAGACTCCATTTCAGCCCACATATTCCTTGTGGGTAGCCGTATAGGCTTTGTTTTGGACATACTCCAAGTACTCTCGGGTATATATGGAGTCCCCCTTTAGCCTAATTTAATCAATTCATACTTCATTTTTAACTTAAAACATACCAAGATGCAATCGCAAAACATTTATTCCAAACACATGCAAGCACACTTATCTCTTTTGACTCCATTATTAAGGCACTGGTCTTTTTTGCTTCATATATATATTGTTTATCGACTTTGTGCTTTCGTGTGTATCTTCGTATCTTGCCATCTTGATTGTTTATAGTTAAAATTTTCAAACTCCTAAATAACTGATTCAGTACAACATCATTACACTAAGAAATCATCCTTAGTAACTTAATAGGGCCTACCCCCCTTGGCTTCGTTAGGAGTTGAGCCTAAACGGAGGAGTCAAGAACAAGGTGACAGCCTTGACTCAAGACTTGCCCCCAAGGACACACCGAGTGGCTTGAAGATTTATGCCACGTGATCTAGGTGTGTGAAAAGGCGGCAACAGTTTTTGGCGCCGCTGCCGCAGATAAATCTTTTTATTCTCGAGTACGACTTAGTTTAGCTTTTTTCTAAACAACTAAAAAGATAAAAAACTTTTGATTGATCTAGTCTTTAAAAAACATAATAATTAAAACTTGATCCATCTGGTGACTCCACTGTCTAACATCCCTTCAAGAATTTCTACCCGAAGAAACCGCCGACAATTATTCAATCCTCTCCCTGATCCTGAAAGGTTTATTCGAGAAAGATTGAATAGGTAGACTTCTTGTAGAAACCTTGAAGATTTAGGAGACCAATCCCTCTCAGATATCCATCACATATTTGTAGAGAGTCATACTTTCCAATCTCAAGAAATGGAAGATTTTTACAAACCCCTTGACTTTTCTCAGATAGTAGGTGCTCCTCATAACCTTCCGAATGATGCTATCAAGAAGCTCCCCAAGTTCGAGGGCAATAATGCCATCACTGCCAAGTCTCACCTTAGAAAGTTCGAAAGGCACCTAGTCAGTTACTGCCATGATGCTGCCCATGACCATGATGATATCAAAATGAAGCTCCTTGCTTTATCCTTAGAGGATGATGCTGCAGAGTGGTATGAAAACCTTGGTGATGATTCATATAAAACCCTTAGTGAATTCCAAGCAGGTTTTAAGAAGAAGTGGGGGGGAAAGAAAGAACCAAGACATTTGCTTGCTGCCCTACATAATATAAAGACGATGGAGAATGAAACCATAGATTAATTTAATACTAAGTTTGGGCGGGTGGTTGTGGATCTCCCTAGAGACATCAAGCCAAGCGATGCCTCCATCTTAATATCCTACATCGAAGCTTTCATTGGTGATTTGAGATACCAATTAAGGGATAAAGATCCGGTCGATCTAAAAACTGCTCAGGATTTGTCCGAGAAGATAGAAAGCAATATGCAATCTTCAGGCAAGTCCAACATCCCAGGTTACACTAGGGAAAATACTTCATTCAACAAAGAAAAGGGAAAGGCCATTGAACTAGAGGAAAATACAACCTCTAAAGATCCCATGGACAAGGTAACTAGCCTGTTAGAAAAATTCATGACAAACCAATCTGAGCAATTGAATAAAATTCAGAACAGAATAGTTACATTGGAGAGAAATAATGGACCTAGGAATTTTCAACCAAAACAAAATCAAGTATATCAAAGGAAGTTTCCGTAGCAAGAGCCTAGGATTCCAAACCAGTTAGACTCAACTAACTTGGTAGAAGAAGTAATTCCATGGTGCAGACCTTGTGATAAATTTCACCAAGAAAGTGCTTGCTACATAGCAAACCAGATTATAGAACATGGGATGGCAGAGGTCAGTAATCAAGAAACGACATCAGGCGAGTCTGATCATGTGTACATGGTAGGCCGGACCTATCCTCTATCAAACCAACATTTGCAGTAGGCCACGGACTACGGTTTTGAGAAGGATCTCCTGTCTAACTTTTATGGTACAATGCCTCCTCCCGAGGAAATTAAGGAAAGGAGGGATGCCAGGTTCAAGGGAGCTGTGCATCAAAGGAGAGAAAAACAATCGCTGCCTAAATAGTACAAGCAAAAGGTAACCACCCCTTCCCTCCCAGATCCTCCTATTGTCCCTGATTCAAATATTGATATGGGAGAATCGATAAGTAATGCTAAAATTCATGTTTATGCAACTGATGTCCTTAAGATTCCCGGTCAAAAGGAAAAATTGTTGAAAGCCTTAGAAGATAGCAAAAGTGAAGCTCATAAAATTATCGAGGAGGATCCCCTTCCTAATAATAATGCTATATTTGAAGCTGAACTTATCAAACCTATAGATATGCCCATAGTCCTCAATAGTGTTGATTTGAGGAGAGAAGATCACCCACCTTTCTATGTATCCCTTTTAGTTGATAAGCTTCTCATTCATAACTGTATGTTAGATTCGGGTGCTTCATCAAATGTTATGACTAGAAAAGTAATGGAGCAGCTAAATTTGAGGGTCACCCGACCCTACCACAATGTTTGTGCCATGGATGCAAGAGAAGTTGAAGTGGTAGGGATAATATTAAATTTATAGTTCAAGTTAGCTAAGTACCCAGATATCGACATGATGATGGATGTGGTGGTAATAGATGTCCCAGATAATTGGGGTATGTTGCTATCCAGAAAATGGGCTGCAACTCTTGATGGGCACATCCAAATGGATTGGACATATGCTACTATACCTGCATCAGAGAACACTAGGGTGATTCTCCACAAAGAAAAGCTAAGGAAACGACATGTAGAAAACCCTAAGAAGCCCGAAAATGAATTTGTTCATTTGACTGATAATTTTGGAAACTATGCTATTTTGTCAAATTTCATGGCCCCCATTAAGGAAAACATTAAAAATGAAAAGATCGATGAAGTTTGGCAAATGTACTTTGATGGGGCTTATTCCAAAGCGGGAAAGGGTGCTGGCATCATGATCATTTCTCCTTCAGATAAAATCTACAATTTTGCATTCATGTTAGAGTTTGAAGCATCAAACAATGTAGTTGAATATGAGGCATTGATCCTAGGTTTAGAAGCTACTAAAGAGATGGGGATAAAGATGTTGAACATAAAGGGTGATTCAGATCTATTTGTCCTCCAGATCAAGAATCAGTATCAATGTAAAAATGACAGACTAAGGAAGTATAGGAATGCCACATGGGACACTATGGAATGGTTTTATGCACTTAACATTCAAAAGATCCATAGGGAAATGAATGGGTTAAAAGATAGATTGGCGGTAGCAGCATCCACCCTCCAGCCATTAGATGAAATGATTAATGGGAATGGAAAAATGGAAATAAATTTCAGACCTTCAATTCCGGATAATATAGACCACTAGCAGGTGTTCAAAGATGATGAGCAACTCTTGAGATTCATCCACAATCTACAAGAGTTCGAAGGTTGCAAGATCAGTTATCAGCAGGAGGGTAAAGAGTATCAGGAGTGTGAGGATAATGAAGGGAACCACATCCCGAGTAGCCTTATAGCTTTCGAAAATCTTTTCGATCGGCAGGATCATCATAAAAAACAAAAAGAAGAAATAAAAATTGGGAATTATATGGAAATAAACATAGGAACTAACAAGGATCCCAAGTTAATAAAAATTGGAAAAGGTACTTCGGAAAAGGAAAGGAACAACTTGATCAACCTAATCAAAGAGTATAGAGATGTGTTGGCCTTTAGTTATGATGAGCTTAAATCATATAGGAAAGATGTGTTTCAACACACTATTCCCCTCACAGAAGAGGCCAAGGAGGCCAAACCTTTCCGACAAAAACTTAGGCGAATAAATCCTAAGTTGGCCCCCATTGTGCAGAAAGAACTTCAAAAAATGCTAGCAGCAGGGATCATAGCACCTACAAGGCATTCATATTGGTGCTCCAACTTAGTTGTCGTTAGAAAGAAGAATGGGTCAATTAGAATATGTATAGATTTTAGAAATCTGAATACATCATGCCTCAAGGATAATTACCCATTACCCGACATGGAAACTTTGCTTCAAAGAATAACAGGATCAGGAATGATGTCCATGTTGGATGGATTTTCCGGTTATAACCAGGTGTTGGTAAATAAGGAAGATCAACATAAGACTACATTCACCACACCTTGGGGTACTTATAAATTTCTAAGAATGCCTTTTGGCCTATTGAATGCTGGTACCACCTTCCAAAGAGCCCTGGATTTTTCCTTCAAAGAATTGATAGGCAAAATAATTGAGATATATTAGGATGACTTAACTGTTTTTTCAAAAGAAATATCTGACCACATAAGTCATCTTAGGCAGGTTTTTATAATATGTTGGAAATATGGGATTTCCTTGAATCCCGCCAAGTCAATCTTTGGAGTTGATGAAGGCAAGTTGTTGGGGCACATGATTTCTAAAGAGGGTGTCAAGGTTGATCCTGAGAGAGTCAAAGCTATTAAGAAAGTCCCTTTGCCTCACAATATAAAAGCTCTCCAGTCCTTTAATGGTCAAATCAATTTCATAAGAAGATTCATCCCAAATTTAGTAGAATTAATGAAACCTCTACAAAAGCTATTGAAGAAAGATGCTAAGTTTGAGTGGACAGATGAAGGGAAAGATGCATTCAAGTCCATAAAAAATGCCATATCCATGTCCCCGGTCTTGATTAGTCCTGATTATTCCAAAGAGTTCGAAATATTTTCCTTTGCCTCAGAAGACACCATTGCTGGTGTTTTACTTCAAAAGAATAAGGAGGGACAAGAGAAACCCATAGCCTTTATGAGTAGAGCCTTACAAAATTCAAAATTAAAGTATACCACGACGGAGAAACAGGCCTATGCTCTTGTCAAGTCCCTTAAACATTTTAGAACTTATATAGGTTACTCCAAAATCATTGGATATGTACCCCATGCAGCTGTCAAGGATATCATGTCTTAGAAAGACTGTCTAGGAGTCAGGGGTAAGTGGGTTTCAAAAATTCAGGAATATGATTTGGAGATAAGACCTACTAAATTAATCAAGGGACAAGGTCTTGCAAAGATGTTGACCCAAGGAAATGAGGAGGCTTTAGGAATGATCTGCCAGAGAAGTAATTCAAAGAAAAATGTATCAGATGAGTTTCAGAGATTGGAGCAGCATCCCTGGTACACCGACATCATATTTTTCCTCTGCAACCTTACGTGCCCCAATCACTTACTGGGTCATAAAAGAAGGGAATTAAGATTAAAGGAAACTAAATATTGTTTGACCAAAGATGGTTTGGGTTGGATAAACCCAAATGGTTTGATACTTAGATGTGTCGATGAACCTGAGTCCAAGAAACTCATGGTTGAGTTCCATTCAGGATTTTGTGGTGGACATTTTGCAGCTAAAACAATCGCCCACACAATCCTTAGAGTATGCTACTATTGGCCAAACCTATTTTCAGATGTGCACAAGGCTGTTAGAGCTTGCCCCCAGTGTCAGTTATTCATCGGAAAGCAACAAATGAAAGCCTTGCCTCTAAATCCAATAGTAGTCCAAGCCCCTTTTCAGCAATGGGGGCTTGACTTCATTGGTAAGTTCAAGGATAACTCAAGCAATGGTTATTCTTGGATTCTTACCGCCACAGATTATTTTACCAAGTGGGTAGAGGCCATACCCACCAAAAAGGCAACTGATGCCATAGTCATAGATTTCCTAGAAGACAAAATCATCACAAGATTCGGTGTGCTAGCTAGAATAATCACGGATAATGGCCCATGCTTTATTTATTCCGAGATGTCGTCTTTCTGTTTTAAGTACGGAATTATCCTATCTCACTCATCTAATTACTATCCCCAAGGAAATGGTCTAGCAGAATCAAGTAACAAGAACTTAATGACCATAATCAAAAAAATTGTGGGTGACAATAAGAAGGCTTGGGATAGCAAAATCAAATTGGCATTATGGGCTGACAGGATCACTAAGAAAAATTCAATAGGGAGGAGCCCTTTCGAACTAGTCTATGGCCTTGATGTCACTTTACCAATCCATCTAAAGCTTCCAGTGTATCAGCTCCTCCACACATTCAGCTCAGATCAGGAGGCCATCCAGAATAGAATAAACCAATTAATCGAGCTAGATGAGAGCAGAAGAGACTCTCTTGACCATAGTATCAAGAATTCAGACAAGTTCAAGAGAGCCTTCGATAAATCTACCCGGTCGAGATCCTTCCAAGTAGGTGACACGGTTCTATGTTGGGACAAACGACAGGAAAAACCTGAGAAGCACGGAAATCTCGACAGCCTATGGTTGGGACCATACATCATTGATGAAATAGCAAGAACGAACTCCTTCTATCTAAATGAATTGGAAGGAGAAATATTGAGCTTACCAGTGAATGGTTTTCTCCTCAAGCTGTTTTTCGTCGAGGCAGTTTGATGCCTTTAGTGGCATCGGTGGTTTCAGGGCCAACTTCTAAACCTTGCCCTGCATGTATTTCTAAATTGTATATATCATTGATTGTTGTATTATATTTATGTTGTACCATGTTGAAAATTTTCCTTTGTATATTAGTTTTTGTAAAATATTCCTTTTTACACATTATAGATTAATTATGTACATTAGTTTGTTTATGGCTAATTTTTTCTTATATATACATGTTACTGACAAACTCTAATTGCCTTGCAGGAACTAGAGATTCTAGAGTTCTCACATCCTCTCCTTTGAACAGAAGATCAGTTAGAGAATGTGTCCTAGATGGAGCTAGAATGTTACCACCTAAGTTGTACTTAGTGGTTTTTTATCAAGTGAGCCTGGTGAACCGGACAGGGTTAACTTGTTCGGACTTCAAAAAGACCTTTGGAAGTACTTCTGGGAAGTGCTTGTTGTATCATATCACATGTTCATACCCCATGAGGGATTGTAATAAATGTTCTAGCATGATAGTGTCTGTAAAAGACTTGGTCTCTTAGACTTCATTTGTCAATCTGATCAGCCCAGGGTGTTTTTTCCCTTGGTTATTATTGGTTGTTGGATAAACGACTGATAATTTCTGAGTTTTTCACTCCATACCTCCAAAGTTGGGGTGGTCGGCTTGGCATTTGTGCCTATTGAGGTTATTAGAGTCTATGTGTCAATGTGTAAGAATCCTAGACATCATTTTTGAGTCATATGAACATGTCTAAGTCCCCCTAGGTGTTTTTCAATTTTTCAATTTTTTAGTTTTTTTAGTGTTTTTTATTAAAATTTTAATTTTTCCAAAACATAGGCTATTTTTTAATAGTTTAATTGGAAAAATTGAGTCTGTAATAAAAGTGGGCCAAATAATCAGTTTCAGTCATGTAGGTGCTCATTTTAAAGCTAAGAGCACCATGTAAACCCATGGACCCACTATTTCCTAAGTTTTGAGTGATCTTCCATCCCTCAGGTCAGAAAGCCCCAAAAATCAATTATTGATTATTTTAATTAATAAATTGATGAATAATGGAGCAAATCCAAAATCAATAACTCAATGGATTCTCAACCGATTTGACTGAAATCAATCAAATCTGGAGCAGATTGACTGGATCTGACAAATCCTTGACTAAAGGAGGGGATCAAATCAGATCCAGAGCTGATCTACAGTGGTCTTCATGGGAAATTGTGCCATCCCTCTCTCCTCAACACGTTTTGGCTCTTTTGTATGCTCTGTGGGCCGATGTGTCAGTGTAGGGGTTGATGTGTCAGCCAGATCAGGCCCCCGGTTGACAAGTAGGCTCAGTTCAGCCTCAGTTATGCATTTATGAACTATCCATCATATGATTTCACTTGATTCCATGAGGAATTGCGACCCCCCTGGGCTAGATGGCTTGCAAATTGTATAAATCAAGGCACAGCCTCCTCTTCCAAGCTAGTTAGAACTGGGATTGAGGTGCTATTGCTCTTGTGCTGTATTGTTTTTTTTCATTCTGGAATAAAGAAGCTTTGGAGGAAAGATCTATGGTGTAATGCTCTTCATGTGTAAATGTTGATTGTCAAATGCTTATGAGGTATAATCTGCTTTTGTTTATCATTGCTTTGCTGGTTAATTGTTGGCCTTGAAGGAGAGAGCTCCCTACTGTTAGGGTAAGAGTTTATTCTAGTTTGATTTATGCTCTTACTGCTGCTTGTTCTAGATCTATTGGATTTGTATGTATTTTAAGTTTAATTGCATGCTTTCCAATCATCTCTTTCGGCAGCACCTATGTTTTAACCATCTGTCTGTGCAAGGATTTTTAAGTTGCAGATGATCTCGCTGGTAGAAGAGGTTGAGCTGGTTTGAATCTTCCTCATCTACAGTATCTTACGAATGACATAGTCCCTCGTTGTTCCACCAAAGCGGAATCCAAAGCCCAACATTTCCAGGCTTCAAACACTCTTTCTCTCTCTTCCTCCTTTAAAAATTATTAAACTTTGCTCAAACTGGTTACTTTAAGGTTTCTTTTTAAATCTGATCTATCTCATAAAGAAAAACATACATATATATAATTAGCAATATCCCTTCAAATTTCTAGATCTTAGTTTCATTGTGCACATAAAGTTCAAATTCAAGAGATCTAGCTAAAATTGCCTTAGTTTCGCAAGTAGTTTATTGAAAAATTAATAGCTTGTTGTTAAGGTAGTTTCTTTTGCTGTTCAATAATTTCAATATTCTGCAATCAGTGATTTTAATTGGCTGCACAAAAATCAATCCAAGATCCCAAGGAAAGCTTGCTTTCCTTGGTTCCTTTTTCGTCGGTTTAGCTAGTTTAATTACATTAATTTTTTGAGATAAAGTAGGCTGACCCAAAGGCACTCTTAAAGTGATTTGGGGCTTTTGTTATTATAATTCACTCGCTGTAATTTAGCAGGTCTGACAGAAAAGGAAGGAAGCTGCTGTCCAAAGTGGCTTTTGGAGCACTCAAATCCCCCCAGGGGTCTCTCTTTTGTCACATAATTTGTAATTTTTTTGTATAAACTGTAATATCTTGGTTTCAGCCTGTATAAGGACCAAGAAAGCTCTATTTTATCAGTGCTTTTATATTGTAACCTCTGTAGTAAAATCATCCTTTGAATAGGCTCTTTCGAGCCCTTTCCCCATCCCCCCTGGGGGGATTCGCGTCGGTGCCATTTTCGTCATTTTCTGCTTATTTCCTTTTACTAGAATTGATCTGATTTCCAAGGTAGTATATTTGATATTGTTGTTAATTCCATATTCCATATCTTACTTTCAAAAGTAATCATAATACTTACCCCACGATTTCCCGAGTGACCCGAAAGGGGAAAGAGATTTGTGGTAGGATTAATCAGAAAACCATATTTGTGTAGTTGTTTTTTCTATCATTTGTTTTTCAGCAGCTTTAAAATTAACCCCTCCTTGATTCCCCGATTGAGATCCACTTGGATCGAAAGAGGTTCTTCTAGGATTTTCTTTTAAACAAGAACACATCTCTTAATAACTTATTAAAATTTACAAGACTCCAGTGTGTATGCTCTGCACTTGGCTGTGGTTCGTCCGATCAGTCAAGCTGTATCAAAATCACTTGGGTGACTAGCATAATTAAGACTCACCCTCCCCAATTAACAAACCATCAGGTGAAAATCCAACACCTCGATCAAACCTTTACGGTGGCAAAATACCCAAAGGAAGCGGGAACCTACTGAAAAGTGACCTCGCGGCGTCGATCTCTATCACACCCTAATGGGTGCGTTACGAACACAGCCCCAGAGACTCCATTTCAGCCCACATATTCCTTGTGGGTAGCCGTATAGGATTTGTTTTGGACATACTCCAAGTACTCTCGGGTATATATGGAGTCCCCCTTTAGCCTAATTTAATCAATTCATACTTCATTTTTAACTTAAAACATACCAAGATGCAATCGCAAAACATTTATTCCAAACACATGCAAGCACACTGATCTCTTTTGACTCCATTATTAAGGCATTGGTCTTTTTTGCTTCATATATATATTTTGTATCGACTTTGTGCTTTCGTGTGTATCTTCGTATCTTGCCATCTTAATTGTTTATAGTTAAAATTTTCAAACTCCTAAATAACTGATTCAGTACAACATCATTACACTAAGAAATCATCCTTAGTAACTTAATATGGTCTACCCCCCTTGGCTTCGTTAGGAGTTGAGCCTAAACGGAGGAGTCAAGAACAAGGTGACAACCTTGACTCAAGACTTGCCCCCAAGGACACACTGAGTGGATTGAAGATTTCTGCCACGTGATCCAGGTGTGTGAAAAGGCGGCAACAACTCCAATCAGACTCTACCAAGCATACATGCCCCCAGTCCCGACACAGAAACAAGAGAGAAAGAGCAATTCAAATACATTGAATGCTGAGAAAATCACCCCCAAAGGACAACTACTAGGAACTCCCCAGCGGAGTCACCAATTCTGTTATGGAGAGAAATTCCTATGGCTTGGGGTACCACAATAGATAGACTTGACTCCAGAAATCAATCTTTCCCAATATGCAATAGAAATAAAATATCTAACACTAAAGGATCAGACCTCGTACCTTATTCCGGACAGTTGAAGTAGATCCCCGTTGAGCTTTCCAATCTTCAGCTTGAATTGGTATAATACTTCCTCAACAACAAGTAAACAACACAAGCATACTATATAATGGTGTTAGATCTATTCTAGCATATATAATCAATAATGTAAAATCATTTGACATATTCCAATGGATACAACATTGAATCAAATACACATCATTGGACAGGAAAAGATAGTTCTTATTAATATAAATCAGACATTACAAGATAGATACAACCTCTGACGGCACGTCTGCGGACCAGAGAAACTAAATCCCCCACTTGGGCCTCCACCACCTCAATCCTCCATCTCTCGATAGCAAGCTTACTAGCAAAAGGCAAGCTTGGGAAGAACACAAAAGTGCTCCAAAGGGACAAAGGGATGCAGACTCAAGTATAAATCCGGCAACAATGGACTATAGTTTCTTTGCTTCAATCTCTCTATATGCCTTCAATGTATCAAGAGGTTCCTTATATAGCTTCACAAGGGATAATGAAGGGTCGAATATAAGCGATCTCAAGGCATATGGAAGGCCAGGAGTCAAATGAGTCGGATCCATGTCAAGGAAAACTCCAAAAGAATTTGGATTATTCACACATCCCGATGTACGCGGTTATAGGGGTCAAACCCGCATATGTACGTGGTTATCGGGTAAAAATCCGCGTATATTATTTTTCATATAGTTTTAGGGATGATCAAGGACACCTCAAAGGATAAAAGGTGGTCCATGGGGTCTAAAGAGTCTGCAGCGGGACAGGGAAAGGCCATACAAAGTGTGATTCACCTAGGGTGGTGAAAATCTCTATAACAGTATAGAAGGTCAAGAATATATATAAGTGGTGGATAGAATGTATTATCACTCAAGCAATTACCTTTTTACAGTCAAGGGTTTAAAGAGGTCAGCATATGCAGTTATTTTTTTGCAGTCAAGGGTGTAAAGAGGTTAGCATATGAAGCTATTGAAAAGTGTTGGAATCTATGGGCATGAGTTCTCCAGTGAATTTCATTACATCAAAAATAAAAAAAACTTAGCTTAGCTACCTTCCAAAACTGCTGAGAAAACTGCCATTTCCATAAAATATATTTGATTAACACAACTGTGTAACAAATATGTTTCATATGTGAAGTTATCTTTGTAATTAGATTGATAGTTTTTTGTAAGTTATTTTACAGTCCAATATAAACGAGATGTTGTAATTCTCCCAATGTCCTTGATAGATAGAGTTTAACATTCATCTATGCCGATAAATCATAAGCAATGCAAAAACACATCTGGAAGAGAGTTGAACAAATGTAATACTTCACCGCATGTGATAAGGATAAGCTCCGAGAAAGATTATGTGATTTTGTTGTTATCTAAGTTTCCTTATAATCCTACAAGTGATCTTTCGAAATTGAATCCTCAAAATTACTGTTCATTTTACAAAGATCTTCCAAAAGTACACAATCGTCTAGATCTAATGACATTAACCACTAAATCCACATCCTGCTCCTTGGGTTCCATTAGTAAAATTCAAGTTTGACAAAGTCTTCTGAAATTCTCATATATAGTGGTTTTTTAATTTATAAAATGCGGCAAGAAAGCTCACATCCTCTTCTATTGTTGAAGAAGTTCTTTGAAGTTATTTTGATACATACTTCCAAGTCTCCCATGTCTTTTGAATGATGAAATACAAACGAGAGACCAATGGTATTTGTAACGGTGTTTTTCCTGAGTAAGACCATGTACAAGAAAATACAATCAAGCTTCCTATCAATAGTACAGAATGAGGAATTAGCTACTATGTGACTAAAAATTCTAGTCATCACAAGTTTTTCAAGTGATTTACTACTAAATATGAGCAATTTTGATTGATCCAACTATAAATGACTAAAATTAACGACTAATTTAATCACCAGTTAACAAATATGACTAGATAATAAGTGATAGAGTTAAGAATGACTAACATAAATGACTAATTTAGTCACGACATAAAAAATGACTAGTTAGAAGAATATGAATTAGTCATTTATGTTAGTCATTTTTAATTGTGTCATGGAAAATTGCAAATTTGACAATGAAGTTTAAGTTTTGTAAATTGTCTACTTTCTATTAGTAATATTGGTGCCATGCACCTCGATCTTCAGAGACCCAACAAAGCAATTGCATGAATTTTCTCTTGACCATCTTTATCCCTGTTGCACCATTGAAGCAAACCCGGTTAAGCACGTTCCAAAGCAAAATTAGGTTCCTATGTCAATTGCGAATTGGGTACTAGCACTAGTACAAAATGAGAAATTAGCTACTAAGTGACTAAAAATTCTAGTCACCACAGGTTTTTCAAGTGATTTACTACTAAATATGAGCAATTTTGATTGACCAAACTATAAATGACTAAAATTAACAACTAATTTAGTCACCAGTTAACAAATATGACTAGATAATAAGTGATAGAGTTAAAAATTACTAACATAAACGACTAATTTAGTCACGACATAAAAATGACTAGTTAGAAGAATATGAATTAGTCATTTATGTTAGTCATTTGTAATTGTGTCATGGAAAATTGCAAATTTGACAATAAAGTGTAAATTTTGTAAATTGTCTACCTTCTGTTAGTAATATTGGTGCAATGCACCTCGATCTTCAGAGATCCAACCCCATGTGTCACTTGGCAACATTTTCTTCTTTAAAGACATCTAATGCAAAGGCAAAGTCGAGTTTCAAAGATTTGTCGTTTCTCGCACTGTGCATTTTCATGTCTTGTTTTTTATACCATCACATTTAGCTCATCACCCTGGCGATTTCCACATCTCATTTGACAAAAACCATCATAGTTTGACCCTTTCGACAGTCGATTGAAGTTTCGATAAGAAAGAGTATTTTAAGTCTTATTAATGAAATTCACCATGTTTGCATCCTCCATTAATTCATTGGTTTTACTTGTTTGCTAGTCTTCTCATCATGACTATGTTCAAAAGGTCAAAATTTTCGCAAGTACCTATTTGCATAAAAAACCAATGATCTTTTTTTATTAAACTAAAAAAAAATAACCGTAGATCTCCCTTACCATGTCTACAACAACAATGCATCGATAAATCTTGTTTCAGATTGTGCAATCTCTTTGCTCAGTTCCAAAGTCTACCTTTCTCTCTCTATAGATGAAACTAAAATGACTCTGCTGCACAGAATTTTAAGGCATTGGTGTTGTTGCTGTCATGATTGTGCCTAGTTCATTCTCCATAAATGACAGTTAATGTTCAGGTTGGCCTAGCAGGTTCAAGCATTTAGATTGGAGGCCTATTAAATTTCTATTCGTCTCATACCTTGTCTCAGTGTAAATGGTCGTCTCGTCACCGATGATCTATTCGTTTTCCTGCACCATCACCCCATCCAACGAGTTAATTTATAGTATTATAATATATATAATATACAATATGCTAATATTTAAATATTATGTCAATTTTCTATGTAATATTTATAGTAACTTGTTAAAAATAAATAATAAATAAAAATAAAAACAACTAAATAAATGAAAATAATATTTTCATGACAAGGTTTCACATTTTAAAATATTTTTAATTTATTGAAAATATAAAATAAATTAAAATAAATAAATAAATGTTCCATTATAAAAGAGAAAAGATAAAATAAACAAAAAGAACAGAAGATAAAATAAAGAAAGAGGGAAAAATTCTCCATTCACAAAATCCTACCGAATTAAGAGCTTTGATAAAATATATGAGCGGTTCGATGGATGGTGATAAATGCAGCTTATGGAAGGGTTGGATGTAAGAATGCACCTTATGGAAGGGTTGGATGCATGGAAGAAGATTTGGAACTCTTTAACGAAATGGGATTGACAGGAATCAAACCAGATCTCTTTGTTTTTATTTTTTATTGCTTTTGTGCTTGCGAGAGAGGGTTTTTGGTGGAAGAAGATAGTTTTTCTAAAATGTGAGAAGAGACAAGGGTAAGTATCCCAAGGCATTGACAAGATTCATAAGCATACGAAATACTATTTTTCCTTGTTGGGTTAGGGAAAAAATAGAAGATCAAAGAAAACCGCGCAGGATTCATGCAATCAGACCATGTGATTAGTTTGAACTTGTAGTCTTTTGAAGGTTAAAGCACCCATATTCCAGTTCAATTCTTTTATTTTGTGTTTTTTTAAGGACAAATGTCCCAAGCAGATATCTCTTGTGAGTATATGCTTTCTTCCTCAGAGATTCTCTAGTGGTGGAATTTTTGCATAAGTGTTGTAGTGTAGGAGGGCGGTTTTGTATGTCGATATGATCTTGGGGATTCATGATCTCATAAGCCAATTGGAGATCTAATGGGAGGGTGTTCAACGGATTCCTGACTGAAATGGGGTTTTGCTATGTGGGTGATTTCTGGGATTCAGGACCTGATAGTGGGGTTTTTGTATGTCAGTGTGGGCGATCCCAAATACAAAGAACAAAATTGTGGGTGCTAATAATTGTGAATGGATCCGTTTGATCAGGGGACGATTTTGACTTTCTGGTTAACCTATAAAATTTCTAATTTCTGTTGTTCGTTGAGCGATTTTAAGGGCATAAATGAAATCAGGTTACACTAAAATCCAACACTCGCTGTAATATCTAGCAGTGTTTGTAAGCATTTTGAAATTCGGTGAAGATTCATAGCCAGAGAAATCAGTCTAAGAAAGGGGAAAATCGTCCCCACTCCATTGAGAATTGGTTGTACCTAAACTTAATGCAACTACAGAAACTGTGGCATCATCGACTGGATCTATTTCTTAAACAACTAGCTAAGATACTGTTGTCCTTACGCTCTAGCCTCTACTTACTCTCTGCTGCTGAGACTGGTAGTAGTGGTGGATAAGCTAGATCTCTTGCTTCTGGAACTGGAACCGCGGCTACTGGCATCTGGTGGACTAGTTTTGAACTTGGTGGGCTAAAGGTGAAAGGCATCTATCTGTTGGACGTGGTAAGGCATCTGCGGGACTTGGTGATGAAGGCAGAAAAAGGGGTAAATGCTTATAGTTCCTCCTGGTTAAAGGCTTCTGACAAAAGGGAACATAATCATTCATGTCCAAGCTGGTGAATGAAGATGCTACACCAAATGTAGATGATAATACTGGCGCCAGCATAAAGTATGGCGCAACAAGGTATACCAGGGGGTACAATATATCCACCATCCATATTTTTATCATTGTTATGGCTACATAGATATTTACAATGTCCCATAAAAACCCAAGAGATAATAACGAAATAAATGAGCATGCGACAGGTGGTGTAAGTGCGAGATTCATCCCCCCTTTTTTGGTTTGGAATCACTTTTGCATCGCGCTGGTAGCTTTGCTTACTCGCATTGCTGGTAAGATTATTACCCTTATATAGCTTACTGCTCTTTGGAGGCCATTGCCTCAACTAGCCCTCGAAAAGATGTTGAAGACGCCTAATTTCAAATCCAACCCACACGGTGAGATTCTATATTTAACACAACTTTCCTGCAAAAGATCGATGCAGAACATCAACAGAAAAACTTAGGAGGCTTTGAGTGTTTGGAATGGAGTGCAAGTTGGAGAGCAAGGTCTATATCAATCCTTGAGAACACAAACCAAATCTCAAATAGCGATAATCGTATTGTATTGTTTTCGAGATTAAAATTGTTTCATAATTAGGAACTATAGTGGAAGTTTTTATGGAAGTTTGTATCTATTATTCAGTTCTTACAATATCAATATTTTTCGTGCATTTGTTGAAGGTGCTAGTGTTTCTTTCAATTTTAATCTTTGTGGTATTAGTAAACCTATGATTAACAGATACTACTTTGGACTAGGTTTTGAAGTTTTGAATAACCTTAGCATCTACCTTTGATGCCTATATTTATCGCTTAGATGCAAGGGCCAACTGGTCGAGGATACACCTGCTCAATCTAGTAAGATAAGGGTTTTCTTCAAATTGATTTCTGTTGAGTAGCATCAGAATTAGGTGCTCCCCTAGGCCAGTGTTTTTAATCTTACCCAAAATTGGTTCAATAGCATCTTGTCTCATTCGAACCCTTCCCCTGATAAAAGCATTAAGTTTTCTACTTTTTGATGAAGGTGATCTAGGTTCGGAGCATACCAAGGCTCATTAACCTGAATGTTTCTATATTTTAATTATGAATTAGCCAGTTTGTTATCATCACACCTAGTAAAATCTAATGTTGCTGTTCATTTGTCATAAAATCATTCGTCCTAAAAGGCCCAACATCCACATCAGCACTTGGACTATCATAATAAGGCCTCCCAGTAAAATATCTAGCAGCCTAACCAAGAGAATATCCAGTTTCCTCAGTTGGCAGGGCATGATTTGGAGTAGCAGCACTAAAAAGGTCATAAAAGGTATAAGAATGAGGGGCATTTCTATCATTCTGACCAGAACTGACACCTACCATACTTTCTTTATTTAGATTATGGGAATATAGAGAATTCCAATTACTTTAGTGTAACGACCCAATAAATAGGGTATTTATATTATCCATTATGGTATTTCCTGATCCCACTCTCCTTAGATGCTTATAAGTGATGTAAAAAGTGTAGTTAGGGAAATGTTAAGAAAACTGATGTGACTAAGCTCTCCCCACGACAATCCTTTTGGCTAATAGGATATAGGCTACAGATTAGTGGTCAATAGCTTATGGAAATCCCGTGCTATTCATCTTGTTGTTTAACAAATTGACTTGGTCTAAATGCTTCAATTTAAATACAACAGTGGTAGGGCCAACTCCTTACGGGATGGAGCAATCTATGGCTATAAATATGGAAATTTGGAATATTATCAATGCCAATGGCTGGAAAATTGGAATATTATCAGTTGGGTGAAAAATATGGACTTCATATTCTAGGAGGAAATATTTATAGATCTTGAGACTAATCAAATTAACCACATAATGGATGCCCAATTAATACGGTAGCTCCATAATATAGGAATTTCCATTGATCTTCTACAATTATTACACATGGATAGAGGTTAGATTTTGGTTTCTTCATTGAATTTGAAACTTCAATTGGCAGGAATCATGTAATGTAGAAGGGATAGTGACTGCAGCAATGGTTGGTAAGAGAGTTATGGCAGATGAATGCGATGGAATTGGGGTGAGTTCCTTATCTTTAAATGCGTTCACATGGAATTAATTTCCTTTCATGTATGATTAGCTCTTTTTTTTAGCTGTTTATTTTATTGCTTGATTGTCTGAGTTGATCACCTACCTAAGGTTAGTATAACATCCTTGGTTTTAGAAACAAAATCCAACGAGTGGCTATCTTTTATGCTTATGTTTCCCATTTGACATGCTTGTTGTGCCTCTCTTGAAGTATTATGAAAGATAAACACGTCCAAAGCTAACGTGCTTTCTCATGAAGTATCCGTTATGGGTTACCTATTCTTGCTCCCTTAATCTGGAAGTGTCAAGTGTCTCAACAATATTTTCTCAATCAGAACTTGCATTATTGTTCTTAGTATTATAATTTCTAATTTTACATCATCGCTTACAACATTCATAGCTTTAATTTAGTGTAACATTCAGTCAATTTACATTCCATTAATAGCTAAGAAGCAAGTTAGAAAGAATAGTGGAAGAGCCATGAGCAATTAGCCACAAGCATGTTGGAATTTGCATTGACAGAAACTTGAATCAACATATGCCCAGCTTTCAAACTTGCTTTAGGGTTCGAAAATTGTTGAGAGAAACGATCCCCTCACCGCAGTTCCTCTTACTGTAGAATCTATGACCGTGGGATAAGATGAATATTCAGAAAATTAAGATTATAATCATAAACTCAAAAAGCTCAAAATATCAAGACATCTCTTTCGAGGACACACCTGAGAAAGATTCCAAAAATATATATATCTTCGGATCAGATTCCCAATAAGTCTCAATTGGAGCTACATTATAGAAAAAGCCAATAGCAAGGGATGGAAAACATACTTTGGGTTATAAGACAAATGTAGAATGCAAAATTCTGGATATGGGAAAAAAGAGAAGATACTCTTTTGCATCCTAGTTGCACCTGTCCCATTATACGGATGCACAGAGTTGGCAAAAAATCAAAGAAGTGTGAAAATTCTTTGCATTTTAAACACCTTGAAGATAAAATATAGGATCGTTATTCTATAGTAGTCATTAAGTTGATGTGACACCAATTGAGATCAAGTAATTAGGAATGAGGTGTTAAAAAGAACGGGTATGAGTAATTGCATTCTGGAAGTGTAGAACTTGATAGGTTAAAGTAAGGATGGACTAAAGATGGTACAAATGAAATAATTAGATGGGCAATTTTCTAACTTCCCTCTAGATTTAACATCTCTAAAAAGTTAAAAACTAAAATGATACTTGAAGGAAAAATACATTGAGACCCAATGGATTCCCGAAATTATGCCCTTGAAAAGTGAGGTAAACGACTATGCAAATCAACCCAAATCTCCTTAAACCAACACACCCTTACAAAAGTATTTATTGAAAAATTTAAATGAACATCAGTAACATCACAACTAGTTTACATAAATTACACGATAAGACAAGGAAGATGAACTACTCCATAACACCTGAAAATAATATGTAAGGGGTGTAATATTAAATAATAATATTGTGGAGAATGAGTATCAATACCCTTGCAATACAAAATCATATGTACAAGTATGAGATACCAGACCTAGTTGCTCCAACAACTTACTGACATTTTCAAGAATAAATAAACTCACTCTTTTTTAGTCCATGATGGTTACAACAGACCACCTTGGTCTTATTGGGCATTAAGATGGGGATGGAAAAAAAAGAGTCCGAGTGTTCTCTCTGTTTAGGAACTAGTCTACATAAAATACTCAAATACGAATTGAGACTTTTGCACTGCTGTCTCACATCTGTTTTAAGCAGTTCTTTTACTGAGATCTTTTAGGCATCACACTCAAAATGAAATCTCACTCATTTAATTGTATATTTTATAACTGCCTAGGAGATGCTATGGGCATTCCTTATTGCTATTGTCAAAGGTTGTACTTTCCAGTCCCATTGACCTATTTTAGCCATTCATGGGAATGAATAAAATTTTATTTTCCTTTCATCTGGCTAAACTCTACTGCAGTTGTGTTTGTCATCTGTTATCTCAGAAGTTGAAATTATCACATTTAGACTTTTAACACATTTCTTGAAGAGGAGGGCGGCAGTGCCACAGACAGGCTTTTCTTAAACAATCAGTTTCTAATTAGTTTGTCCAGACTCTTAAACCAGAAAGGCTCCCTTTGTCCTCCTTATCCATCTACTCTTCAGAGATAACCTGCTTTTTAACAATAAGTTTTCTTGACTCATCTTTCTGAAATAGAGTTAGGTGAAGCTTTTGTAAGTTTCTCTTTTAACTTATGTGGGGACCCAAGGTTCTCCGTCTACCTGCTAATAGTACGACGCTGGAATAAAATTTGATGAAGTTTGGGTTGTGGTCATGTGATTGCCCGGTGACCATGGCTGTCATCGTTGAGTAGGTAGAGGAATAGGAAATGGAGGTCCACTCAGATTCAGTCACTCCATTATTCAAGTAGAAGCAACCATTCCATTTGCTTCTTTTCATTTTCCACTGCAGCCGTCGCTGTAGCTTATCACTTCTTGGGGTGTGTTGTGTCACTGTCAATTTCAATGAACATTTTAAAACCGACTTCTTTTACATTGAGTGTGTCACAAATGATAAACAGTGGTAAGGTGGTTGGGTAATTTAATGGTTCTTGACTCTCAAATGTCTATTTGTTGGTTAGGTAGGAACAATTTCCTAATTTCATATGTTTGATATTTTAATATCTATATTATATCAATATCAGGGATTTTAAAATTTGATGGAGATTAAAGGGTGACGGTAATGGTTTGATGGAGATTAAAGGGTGACCGTAATGGGCCGTCATGTTCGATAATCACAACAAATTAACGTAGGTCCAAGAAACCTTGTTCTATGTGGAGAAACTGACACTTTTATAATACATCTTTCGATTGTCATTTATAGGTTTTAATGTGTGGGCAAAAAATAACACTTTTATAATAATAGATAAATCTATCTAACTGCCTAGGAGATGCTACGGGCATTCCTTATTGCTATTGTCAAAGGTTGTACTTGCCAATCCCATTGACCTATTTTAGTCATTCATGGAAATGAATAAAATTTTATTTTTATTTTATCTGGCTAAACTACTGCAGTTGTGTTTATCATATGTTATCTCAGAAGTTGAAATTATCACATTTAGACTTTTAACACAGTTCTTGAAGAGGAGGGCGGCAGTGCCACAGACAGACTTTTCTTAAACAATCAATTTCTAATTAGTTTGTCCAGACTCTTAAACCAGAAAGGCAGACATTCACGCTACATATTCTTTGGACCTGACATCTTAGCTTATAATAAGATGGCATCAAGCTATAAGGGGTCTCTAGAACACTGAATACCACTTGTACAAGAAGTAAGAGTATACACTGCCAATGTTTTAGAATTCATCAATATGTCATGGTCTTATGTGTATGTTCAAATAAAGTTTGTAAGGGCTACTGTTCCTATGTGAGTAACTTAATACTAGGTATCCAACACTACTGGGTATCTTCAAATACCATACTTTTCAAAACAAAATTACACCACAAAACAAAATTACACCACAAAACAAAATTACATTTCAAGAATTTAACAAGAATATTCCCAAACTGTTATAATCAGAGACCATAGATGTTATTTATTTCCAAAGGCATACCATAGAAATAAATGAATGTGGTTCTACTTTTAACCAATTGTAACAACATAATATAATTAGGTAACTAAATAAGATTTTAACATTATTAACAGACCTGTGAAGTAGCACCATCGTAGTGTCCTCTTGGATGACGAATAAACCTCCCTTTCTGGCACCCCTATGCTTTAGATATTTCATATTTCCTAGTGCACAAGTAAATAATAGGAACTAGGTATGATGGTAGTGAAAGACTTCAACTAAACCACCCATCAGTCCTCACATATCATATTTGACAAGAAGATTGACTGTAGATAGCACATGATATTTAAGCAATATTTCAACATTATATGGAATATTTCAACATTAAGCAATATGGCCTGATCAATATAGGATACTCACTAGAGGACATTATTCAACAAGCACTTTATGTAAGCGCTTGGTGTTGATATCTACGGTGCTAATTTAGATGATGAACGAGGCTAACTCCCTCCTCCCATAGAGGTAGCTACACCTTATTCTTAGGCTATGTTTCTTTGCTGGCTCTTCTTCACTTTCTATGGTCTACCTTTTTGGTATAAACCACTTGTATGTTTAATGCCCTTTCATGCTGCTTTTTGTACTTGCTTTTCCTTTTAGAGGATTCTTCTTGCACCACCTTTTTTACTTGGCTATAAATAGTGGCTATATTTTCAAGTACCTTTGACCTACTTTTGTCTTTAGAGGACATACTATAAATTTCAATTCCTAATCCTTGTGCATTGCTTGGAAAAGTTTTGGAGTGTTATTTCTGGTAGAAGAAATTGAAATATCAAGACAGGGGATTTGACACTAGCAAAATCAATGCCAACATTTCCTTTAAATCATAAACTTGCTAACCTGAGCTGCACAAGAAGTGAAAGGAGGATCGAATGGTAAGTAAATGGCAATATCAAGAAAAGAAATATGTTCTTAGTAATCAATTTCATTGTCTAGAAAAATTCCTAGCAGAATCACAGATACTAAAAGGGTTTAAAAATATATTGTGGACAAATAGAATGCCTTTACTTTAGTTTATGTTGTATCTGGCTTCTTCTTTGGAAAGAAAATAGTATTGTGCTTACCTGATGCCTTTATGTGAATCCAGGGAATTGTCCTGGATGAAGCCAAGTCACTACCTTTTCCTCTTCCTCTGACTGCTATAGCACATCAACAGTTTATTCATGGTATTTCCATAGATAAGTTCCTTATTGATGCATTGAAATTACACCAATGCTAAATTATAGAAATAAATATTTCTTTAATTTTTGAAACAACTCTTAGAAGTTAATAGTTTGCTCTGTGCAAACTGTTGTTTTTTTGAAATATTGGCAGGCTCTGCTTGTGGATATGGTGAAGAAGTTGATGCTGCAGTTGTCAAGGTAATTTTTGTAAAATAAGCTTACATTGTTGATGCACACTCACAAGGAATGCCTACTATAAACATTGTCTTGTGGTTCAAATCATCCACTTTTACTTGAAAGTTTTTAAAGATGCTTGAAGCAACCATTCTTGATATACCTAATTAATCATTGATATGTGTGTATTATTCTGTTACCTTGAATTTCTGTAGATTTGGCAAAGGATAGCAGGTGTCAATGTTGCGTTGCAAGATGAAGGTTATTCTCTCGAACAGATTGCATAAGAAATTATTTCCATTTCCAATACAGTGGAGCATACTTGTTTCATTGACCTTGGAGCGATGGTATTTGGCATGGAAACACAGCTTATCAAATCAAATTATCGTGTTTGTTGTTTTGATGTATGTATGGCATATAGCAGAACTTGTGATTGAGGATTTAAGGAAGTACTTATTTATTATATTCAACATTTGGAATTTGTATATTTGTTTCCTTTGGATAATGGGTGCTTAAGCCATGGATACATTATATGGATATGAAGTGCACTTTTTATTTGTAGGTATATGAACCAAATTTAGCTTGGTTTGCTAAAGAGGGTGGCTTGATAGGAAGGAGCCCAGCAGAAGTTGCAAAAGGTATCTTATATTGCAATGAAGAACCAATAATTGTGGTTGATAGTGCCTTAGATCTTTTTTCAACGATGTTCTAATAATATATGTGATTATCTGATGCAGCCTTGATACCAAAGTTTACAGTGGTCACTCTCACATGGAAGAGAGATAGAAATATATTTTTTATTAAATGTCTATGATACCTTATTGGCTTATGGGACAGAGTGTTACATCTTCATGGTGCTCACCTTAACAAAAGTGAAGGGGATCAAGATTGCAGGAAGGCAGAAAATTACTTGTTAAGATATACATGGGGTGAGTGGATAGCTATAGTCCAATCCCCATCCTAGAACTGCTCATCATGGTGGTCACTCTAGTGTGTGTTGATTTCAAGACCTTTACCCTGTAGATCATCATCCTTGTTGCTCTATTTTCTTGGCATTCCAATAGGCAATCTTGGATTACTGCTTCTTATGTAGCCTTATCTAGAGTTAAGCCTTGTTGTTGCACAACCTAGCAGCCAAGTGATCGCAAGGAAAACTAACTACTAATCCGACAAAACAATGGGATGTCCCTCCCAATGTGTCACTATCGGAAGGAAACCCAGGAATTTCCTTAATACTAACCAATAGTTGCTAGCTTTCACAAGTACTAGTCCTCTAAACGGATGATGTTCAATGTAACTTTAGGAAAGTGGGTGTGTGAATGTGTGGCTACCAAGAACATTCAAATATTCATGATAGATGCAAATGTAAAAGCTTAAGCATGTGTAAGAGATTATGGACAAGGATTACCCCACAGACTTTGCCTTAGGAAAAAAGGAGCGTCATGCTACTGTTGCTCTTCTATTTACATGCGGGGTCCAACAATAATGCTCGACCCAATCCCTTATTGCACTAACCAAGGAGGATCAACCACACCCTTGGCCACATTACCTAACTACCCAAGTATGTAAAGAGTAAATTTCCTAAATGTTGTTTTCGATGCACTACAGTGACAAGACGGTCGATAGGCTGGTTTCAGGTGTCCTAAGGGTGTCTCCAATATACTCAAGGTACATAGTGTCCAATTCCATGTTCAAGTTCTGTCTAATGCCATACTACTCACATGTGGTATCAGCGGGAGTTACAACGGTGGCCAACACTGCCCCCCTCGTATGTCTAGAGACTAGGACACAACTTGCGCTTAAGAACCAACTATATTCACAACCAATATGATTGTCCAGCTGTAGGTTTACAAGCCTAACGACAGATCCTTGTTGTTGTTTATAGACGTTAGAACACTTCTTCTAACCCAAACCCACAAGAGTTCAATATGACGTCCATATACTATATATCCAATGTTGAAATATTGCTTAAACATCAATAATAACCATATGTATGGCATTTTGGTAATTAACCCATATTCATATCTATAGGTAGTTGCTCTTGAGTTCCATCCACCACAGTGCCTTTGCATCATGACAACACCACATACACCTTCCTAGATTGAATTTCTACCAATGATGTGGGTACCTTGCTGAATGCCCTGTTAAAATTCTAACAACCCCATAGCCACTGTGCCTATGCATTTCCATAACTCCAAATGGATTTCTATAGGTCAATATTCTACCAATGACCCTTTGCATCACTACTTGTCCAAATGGAGTTTCTATGGTTGAATTTATACCAATGACCTTGGTAAAGTGCCGAAAGGACCCATGTCCATAGGTAGTTGCTCTTGAGTTAAATCCTGCACCTACTGTGCCAATGCATTGCTACAACTCCAAATTGAGTTCCACATATTGAACTTATACCAATGACATTGGTGCCATGCCAAATGCCCCGCTCTGGCATTTTGATAAGAAACCCATATCTACAGGTGGTTGGTTTTGAGTTCTGCCCTTGTACATTGACAAAGATTACAATTTTAGATTTATTATGATTTTCATCATAACCTCATTGTTTGTGTCAATGGTCAAGAAGATATCTGAATCTATATCCATGTGAAATTAATATAGCTGAGATGGAGGCAAAGAATTAATGCTGATCTCAGCCCAATTTTGTAAGTTATTTTAGTTTGTAACTTGAGAAGCATTACAAATGGCCTAAAGAGGCATGGCGTCACAAGCAATCTTCCTGTACATGCACTGTCAAGGGGTGGAGCACTGAATACATAATTCAAGTGCCCTTCAATTCAGCTAAAGCTGCCACAACAAGGGAGGGTTGGCACTTCCGTGAAATTTACCCTTATCCCAAACATTCGCCTACTCTAAAGTGATTTGAAATGTTAGGATATTAGACATTAGGAGATTGCTTAAGATTTATTTGGTTTATTGTAACTTTAAGTCGTGTTTTAGTGTCCACCTGGCCCCAATTGCTGTTGCATGCCTTGCTGCACATCCACAAGAACAAGCACAAGCACTACCTTGTCACTTGGAAGTGCATGAATCCTGGTGGGGGTTATATAGATACCTTCTTTCACTGACCTCACAAGCCACTGTTGACACATTAGTATTTTTATTTTCGAAAATTCATCTAAGTGTTTGCATGCACTTTGAAAGACAATTCCTACTCTTTATGCTTAGGATGTTAGTATTAACAATGTCTTGTGCCAACCTTTAACAGAATCTTGTTTGCTTTATTATCTTAGACAAATATTTGACGTTTTCTCTGTTTTTTATGAGGTTGTAGTGGTTTTCTTTTTCCCTGCAATTTTAGTTTTGTTCATATTATTTTCTTTATTGCGTACTGGATTGAAATTGAACTCCTTTGGGATTATTTGCTTTGATTTGTCTCATATGACAATATCCCATGCATAAACCTTTTCATTTAATTTTGAAATTTGCATTTCCTAGATATTTGTTTTTCTTTGTGGCCCAAATCCCACAGTTCATTGTTCAAATAAACTATGATAGCTTAAGCTTTGCTTATGAATCATGATGTCATTGTTTTATTTTGGTATTACTCTAGAGAATATTCTCCATGCATTTTTGTATGTTTGAAATGACGAAACCCCATGTATAGGGTTGCAACCTCCCTCTATTTGGTGCAAAGCTTATAACTTTTGCGATTTTGGAAGCACAAACCTCCTGCTCCTGTCTTTATTCATTGCAAGTGATATTTCTACTCATTTTGGGCTCTTAAACCATATCGTTGTCAATCATTCATTCAATAAATCTCATAAAATTGACTATTGAGGGATTTATACTGGTATTTCCTTTTATGTGCACAACATCCCTGTGATTTTCTATCCGCCATCAGCTAGTTAATTAGTTTTATATTTTTAGAGGCGACGGTTTTTTTCACAACAATTTATTTATAGTTTTGGTGTTAACGGCACACAAGGCTTCCTCTGCACCACTTTTACCCTACACGCTCCTCTATTTTTCCTTCCCATTACAGTCTCTTCCATATACAAAGCTGTTGTTCCAGTAGTTTCTCTTACAGTAAAAAACAATGGTAATATACCTCTTCCATTGAAAAACCCTTTGCTTTTGATTAAATTTCAAAAATTTAATCGGTTTCCGACTATTGACATCGCTTCTTTTTGCAGATTAGGACTCAAGTCTAACACCAGGATGTCTTGGTGTACTATTGAATCAGACCCTGGTAAGTTATTTTCTATTATTAAGTGACTTTATTCAGTTAATAGCCCTTCTGACTCCAATGGAAATCCTTGTTTTCATTTTATTTTAAACCTTTTTTTTACCACATTGAAGTTCAGTTGTGTCTGTCCATGATTTTGGGGCCTCCTATGTTGTGTTGTACTCATTGATTTGATTTCATGGGAATCAAACTAATATTGATGTGATGTAGTGTTGTTTCCTACAAGTTTGACCACAATGCAAATTAACTTATAAACATAAAAACCAAGCTTCTCTACTAAAGACAGACTCTGGTGTTCATTGTGAGAAAAATTGCACAGTTAGATTTTGGGTCTATATGTTTTGTGTATGTGTTCTATGCAATTGGACTTTTTACAGCGTATTTGAAATTAAAACCTTTTTACCATTAAACAATCTAATCTGCTGCCTTACTTATTGAAGAATTTTCTCTATTGGTGTTGGAGCTTTGAATTGTTGTTGCATCAGTGAGGATTAGGTACTTTTGATTGGTCAAGGCCTGTAACTTAATATGTTTTTGGTAGTCAAGCTACATTTTCCTCCTTTCTATTTGTTACCAAAGTAATAGAGGATTACGTACCTTGCTATTGGTTGAGGCCTGTAACTTGATATTTTATAGGCAGTCCATATACATCTTCATCTCTACTATTTGTTACAAAAGTGATCCAAACACACAACAAAATGATGAGAAAAGGAGAAAATAGCATCCTCAAGACTATGTATTTATAGTCGCCAAGTTGTAATGAACTTGGAGAATGAAGATAAATATGGATCTTCACCTCATTATGGACTAGCCTAGTATGGACATGGATATGGGAATTGCATTAATCTGAGAGATTTGTGCCAGGCATGAACTCCAAACAGTCAATTCTCCTAACAACTTTGAATATGAATTCCCTTAGCGATGTTTTCAAATGAATATTTTGTGATAATCTAAACTAAATTAAAATCTTTCTAGAGTAGTTCCTTAGATAGACTTTCATTAAGACATTCCATAGATGGAACCTGTATCTGTTATGATTATGCTCATCTCATTTTCAAAAGCATAGACTTTAATTTGTGCAGACTTGGAAATGTACTGGTTAAAGCATGGATTCCCTACCGAAATACTGTTAACTACCTTCCTTTACATGAAGCTTCCAAGGAAGCCACAAAGCACCTATATGGTCTGTTCAAGAAAACTGTAAAAGTCAATATGTACAAATAGCTAACAAGGAATGATTTTGAAGTTCAGTTGTGTCTGTCCATTGACGTTCAGTTGTGTCTGTGCGTGATTTTGGGGCCTCCTATGTTGTGTCGTACTCATTGATGTGATTTCATGGGAATCGAACTAATATTGATGTGATGTAGTGTTGTTTCCTGCAAGTTTGACCACAATGCGAATTAACTTATAAACATAAAAACCAAGATTCTCTACTAAATATAGCCTCTGGTGTTCATTGCAGAAAAATTGCACAGTTAGATTTCAGGTCTATATGTTTTGTGCATGTGCTCTATGCAATTATACTTTTTACAGCCTATTTGAAATTAAAACCTTTTAACCATTAAACACTCTAATATGCTACCTTACTTATTGAAGAATTTTCTCTATTGGTGTTGGAGCTTTGAATTGTTGTTGCATTAGTGAGAATTAGGTACTTTTGATTGGTCATGGCCTGTAACTTAATATATTTTTGGTAGTCAAGTTACATTTTCCTCCTTTCTATTTGTTACCAAAGTAATAGAGGATTAGGTACTTTGCTATTGGTTGAGGCCTGTAACTTGATATTTTATAGGCAGTCCATATACATCTTCATCTCTGCTATTTGTTACAAAAGTGATCCAAACACACAACAAAATGATGAGAAAAAGGAGAAAATAGCATCCTCAAGACTGTGTATTTATAGTCGCCAAGTTGTAATGAACTTGGAGACTGAAGATAAATATGGATCTTCGCCTCATTATGGACTAGCCTAGTATGGACATGGATATGGGAATTGCATTAATCTGAGAGATTTGTGCCAGGCATGAAATCCAAACAGTCAATTCTCCTAACAACTTTGAATATGAATTCCCTTAGCGATGTTTTCAAATGAATGTATTGTGAGAATCTAAACTAAATTATTTTTTTTCTAGAGTAGTTCCTTAGATATACTTTCGTTAAGACATTCCATAGATGGAACCTGTTTCTGTTATGATTATGCTCATCTCATTTTCAAAAGCATAGACTTTAATTTTTGCAGACTTGGAAATGTACTGGTTAAAGCATGGATTCCCTATCGAAATACTGTTAACTACCTTCCTTTACATGAAGCTTCCAAGGAAGCCACAAAGCACCTATATGGTTTGTTCAAGAAAATTGTAAAAGTCAATATGTACAAATAGCTAACAAGGAAAACAAAATCAACAAAATACAAGGGCAGGATGATGGATGTATTGTGCTTATGGCTAAAAAATATTGCTGATTACAAACATGATATCAGACCATTTATTTCATCAGCAAATTTGGTCATTTGATATAGGAAAGTTAAATCCTATCATTTGATAAGTTGTCTGATCTTCATGTAACTATTCGAGTGATGTGATTTTTGAAAGTCTGACAGTGGGTGATTGCTTAAATTTTTATCAGCTTTAGTTACAGGGAAAATTGTACATAGCTCTCAGGAATTAGTTTATCATAGATACTAGTTACTGGTAAGTTGTAATAGTAATAATTATGTAGTTTGTAAATTGATATCTATCATAAATTTGTTTGAATATCATCATTGTCAAGCAATAACATCTTCTTAAAGGATGCTAGCTCAATGGTAGAGTGCCTGCCTAATTATAGGCAGGAGGCTGGTGGTTCGACTCCTCCATTCCCTATCATAAATTTGTGACTACAAAAACAACTAAATTCACATATATACGACTATTAGTAGCTAATTTCCCATATTTTAGTCGTATTTAGCTTTGTCATTAATACGTTAACATCTAGTAGTTTATTTAGTCGTATATTTGGTCATTAATGGTTGCAATCAGTGACTAAATTAGCGACTAAATCAATAACTAACTCAGTGACTAAATCAATGACTAAATATGCGACTAAATCATTAACTATCAATGACTAAAACAATGACTAAATCATTGTCTATCAATGACTAAATCAATGACTACTAAGTCAAGCTATTAATGACTAGTGAAATACGACTAGCTATAAGATAGTGGAAATTTGCTACTATTAGTCACCAACTCAAAAATAGTCATTTATAGCCTGATTTTAGTCATTTTTTTAGTCATTAATTTCTCATTTTCTACTAGTGTATCATCAATGCAATTGACAATCCCTTTTGCTACTAGATTATGATATTTTCCTTCATTCTTCACTTAGTCTTGGTATATTTATCTAGGAAAACTGATAAATTTGTTGTTTGTTTTAATCCCTTTATAGGTAGAAAAATTTAATCTTTATATTGAGAGAGAAATAGCCTTTGTTTAAGATATAAAGAGGTATTCACCAACCTATATATAAAATTGAAAGAAAAGGAATGCTCCAATGATGAACAATTTGCAATAATATCACACTCGACAAGTCAAACAAATATTCAAACACGGGAAGAGTTTTAACTATAATAATTCAGTCAACCTCAATATTCAAACACATGTTGAATGCTAACTATAATCATTCACTCAACCTCGTAATTACATTAACAGAGCTACTATGCTCCGGATCCTTCCTGAAACAAAATCCTATAGCATACCTTCATATTTTAGACCCATCACCAATTTATGAACCCGTTGGAATCCAAACCTAAGGATGCTTAAAATCCACGCTTGTTCAATATCCATTAGCTCACTTACTGTCCCTTTAAATTCAATAACCAATGTAATAACAGATAGAGATAATGGCCGCAAGAGAGGATAGGGACAAAGACAATTTTGGATATTTCAGCAGTGGAGTTAGTAGATCTTGTTGTTAAATATATAGTTTCATCTCTTTAGCTACCATGTTTCTATTTAGCATCTCTCCCTCTAAATAAAGAGGGGGGTGATTTATAAAGAACATGATGTGGCATAAATAATGATGGCATGGAATAGAGAAACAAAATTGTAGAGGGTATTCTCTAGTTCAATTGGGCCTCATCTTCTTTTGAAATTTGAGACACAATTGTATTTACGTTTGTGTTTCACAAAAAAAATCCATTGATAGTTCTTGGGAGTGCCTCTCTTGACATACCTGAAAACTGTTTCTTCAGTTTTTCTTAAGAACCCCTTAATGGAAAAGAGGCAAATGAATACCCAGGTTCAAAGCTTTAAAGGATGAAATGAAGCCATTATTTTCATCATAATACTCCTCTAGACAAATTGGAACTCAATATGACCACATTTCTTGTGGTAGCATATTTGCAAATAAGATCCATGGGAGGAAGTTGTAGAATCCCCGGTGTGAGAAAGAATAACACATCCAAAATAATAATTCCATGTCTCCATTAGAAATATCTAATTTCTTCACATAGTCATTATTTTGAAAATTTTGACTACACAAATACCTCATTGAAGAAATTTACCAAAAGATTGGGGCTTTGGTGAATTTCCCCTTCCTTTTCATTGAAAACCCACCAAGAGTATGAGCAACCAAAGAGGCAATACTAGAAGAGGAGGTAGAGGGTTCGACTCTCTATCAGTTTGCTACTCATACACAAATTTGTAAAATTCTTACTAGATAAGTAAGAATTTAAATGTGGTTATATTAGAAAGAAGATAGTACCTTGATGCCATACACTTCAGCCCAATGCGTTACTACAGGAAACTAATATTTACAACTACCTTCTTCATATGTTGAACTCCAGAAAGTTATATGGAGGCTTTGAGCTCTGAGTAATCATGCCATGTTCCATATGATGGGTTATGACAGAGGTTTTATCATTTGGGCTTGGGATTTGGAATTTTAGGGCCATTTCCCTTTCCCCTATAGGATGTAGACCTTCCTATTCATGAATAGAAAACATTTTATTAACATTTCCAACATCAATTTTACATACAATCTTAGTTTTATCTGAGGACATGATGATTCTCAGAGTGGGAGAGTAACTGGACAAACACTAGAGAGTAAATTCTAGGAAATGTATGACTAGGGGGTACTAAACATACTATGCCTTATTTATAAAGCTTGTAAGTGTCCTCATCAGAAAAAAACCATAAATTGGTCTGGATTAGGTCAAAATGTGAAATTTCAAGGTCTTTGATGTCATCCCAAGGGTTGACTATGACTGCATTCTCAGATGAAACAGGTTTTGGATCATGTTTGGAGGTTGACTAAGACATTTGAATGCCTGATTTACAAGGTTCACATTAAATCTACTTGTTTGAGATGCTAGGGTAAAACTTTGGGATTGCAACAATAAAATATGATCACAGTTGGGTGAAAAACGAATTACCCTGCTGATTTGACATGGAGGATGATTGGTTGTCTATTAAAGGTTGTTATGACCAAACATACTTCCTTGTCATAAAATAGAAGGCCCAACAAAGGTAACATGCAACAAGCATACTATATTATAACATATTAGAAGATGTATTATAGGTTGTGAAGAAAAAAAGTGAAGTAGGATGAATGAAAACTTTGTATTCCACAATATTAAACTCTAATACCATTTGATGTGAGAACACCAATCCCAAGATTAATTCATACACTTGAGGGAGAATATCATTCAATCCATAGAAGAGATAAGCTTATCCTAACTATATTTTACTTTTGTACAAATTGATTAAAAGAAAACATATATATAGGTTTTTGTTGACCAATTCTTTCAAAAATTAAAAAAAAACAAGATGATGCTCAGTTATAATGAACCAAGCCCCATAAACAATAATGTCAAAACCAAGAATCTCACACACAATGTAACCTTGAGCTCATCTTGAGCAATATGTTGAGTCATATCAACCATGGTCTTTGTGAAGTTTCATTCTCTTGTAGAATATCATACATGGGATAGACTGGTTGGTCCATAAAAAATCTCTCTCAAACAAGACATAAATTCGATATCAACAATAACCATACCATGAGATAAAAAATTGAAACGAATTTGAATAACATCAATCACCATATATGTTTCCAAGAAATCAAAATTTGAGCAAAAAATAAGTATTACATTACCAAAACATTGGCCGAGATGAATAAAAACATCACAGAACTAGGCATTATGTAAGTTATCGACAGATTGGCCGAGATGAATAAAAATGTCATGGAACTAGGCACTTTCCTATGCCTCAGTTAACGAATGTTTATGCTATTTTTGTGAATGAAATGGGGTCGAAGAGCCCAATAACCACTTCCTGCATATTCAAATTGGGATTGTCCCAAACAAAAATCGAAAATGGAAGGAGTCTAGTTTTAATATGCACCTATGTGGGAGCTACGGTTATAGTTGCTTCTCTTTCAAGATTTCTAATTGCTTGTCTCCTATGGACGAGGAGGAACTGCGACGCTGACCACACACATTTTGGAAATAGAAACATAAACCTCTTGAGGGAAACCATGAGACCAAAATCGGGCGCAGTGTGGTTCAACATTCAAGGGATCAAGACTGCCACCCACAATTTCAACCTTGCAAATCTCATCGGTCAAGGGAGCTTTGGAACAGTGTATAGGGGAATGCTGCCTATGGGAAGTTTGTGGCCCTAAAGAGAATCATAAACTAGTCGGCCAAAGGGGATGCAGACTTCTTGAACAAAGTAGAGATTATCAACAATATCAGACACCAGAATCTAGTTAGTTTGAGAGGTTGTTGCATTGCTAGCGATGACAAGGAGGGGCACTAGTGGTTTCTGATTTACGATTACATGTCCAACAAGGAGGGGCACTAGGAGAAATTCCTAATGGTTCATTGAACTGAGCACAATGGAAGAACATCGTGCTAGGGACTGGCAAGGGCTTTTATTACCTTCATTGGGGTGTCCAACCAACTATTTATCATAGATACATAAAACCCACTAACATCCTACTAGATGAGTATATGAATTTCTGTGTGTAGAACTTTGGACTAGAGAGGATGATGACTAAAGAAGAAGAAGGAAAATCCCATTTGATGACGAGGGAAGCTGGGACGTATGGCTACTTGGCTCCTGAATACGTTCTTTATGATCAACTCACAGACAAGAGTGATGTGTACAGTTTCATCTTTGTGTTGTCAGAGATTGTGAGTGTAGAAGGTCGTTGGACATCTCCATGGAGTCATCCTCCAATTACCTAGTTGCGGATTGGGAATGGAATCCTTTGAAATGAGGAAAAGTTATGAAAGTAATAGATGAAAGGATCCTTCACAATGGGCCCAAGAACATCATGTCTAGGTTCGTTTCAGTGGGTATTCTATGTGCCCATGTTATGGTTTGTTACAGACCCACAATTGTGGAAGCTATGAAAATGTTGCAAGGGAATATTGAGATTCCTGAAATACCGGACATGCCTTTCCCTATTTCTCACCTATCTCTCAGGTCTCGAAATAGCGTAACCTAAAATAATCAGTCTCATTAGTGCATCGAAGGTGCTTAGGTAAGTATAAGGAAACCACAGTTGAGAGGAATGGAGTGAGGAGCATTTTACAGTCCAGTGTAATTTTTTAGGTGATTTTATAAAAATAACATGTCAAACTTTATTTCTTTAACATTTTTACTTTAAAACGATTTAATATCTTTTAACCCTTGGTAGATCCCTTTTAAGAAAATATATTCTAATTTTTAACCCTTGGTAGATCCTTTTTAAGAAAATATATTCTAATTATTTTACAGCTTGAAGCTTAAAAAATCTATTCTAATTATTTTACAGCCTGAAGGTTCAACTCAGTTCCATTGGCCTCGGCCATATAATTTCACAACTTTTGGATTGGCCTATTTATTTCTAAAACAGAATAAGGTAGAGTGGTATATTATTCAAAATTGCTAATACATATCTGTTATTTATATGTACATGACTAAAGAAAACCAAAATATTTTACATATCTATTATTTATATTTACATTATTGAAGAGAACCAAAATAATTTTTTTGTCCAATTAGGATTCATATTTAATTTAGTACTTAATTTTATGATTCAAAGATTTAATCTGATTAAATTAGATAATTGAAGAAAAACAAAATGATATTCTTCATTTTCGTTCAGTCATAATTTCGATTTAAGAAATTAAAAATTGAATCGTTTGAGTAGTAATCTGAGTGTATACACGGTTTCTATGAATACAAATATTGAAAACACTATATTTTGTTCACGTACCTGTTTATAATATTAGTAGCATAATTACTTAATTTGTGGTTGGTTATCTTTAGTCTATGAAATTATAAGTTATCCATATTTCAATTATCACCCTACTCTATGCATTCAAGCATCAATTACTAATTATTCATTTATCAATCCTAAGTTTTTTTTTTTGACTTATTTGCCATGAACTGTTGGTTATTCATTCATCACCTACAAAGTATTTCATATATCATCTGCCAATTATTTACTAGTGGGCTCTAAAGAATACATTTGTCTCATCTTCATGCAATCTAGGAAATGCATAGGCCATAGTCCACCTCTAATTCTAAAATTGTAAAAATGAATGGTATCGTGTTAAATTTAAACACATTTAATATAATATGATGGATAATATTTTTGCTTTAAATGTTGTCTAGGATGATATGTATGTTGTTAGATTTAAATAACCTTTAATGCAAACTATTAAATATTGTTAAACATTTTTGTACACTTCCATTTAAATATATTAGTTAAATTTAAACACATTTAATGTAAAATTATAGATAATATTTATGCTTTAAATGTTGTATAGAGTGGTGTGTATTTGGTTAGAATTAAATAAAATTTCATGCAACATGTTAAATAATGTTAAGGAACCTGAGTGTTTTCTAACTGCATTAGGTTGTGACTGAGTCCCCACAGGTGATGGGTGTCACAACCACAATCAAACGCACTTCAATTATGCATTTTTTTATCGCGGTGTGCAGCACTACCCAAGATGACTCATAATAAATTGGTCTCTCAAGAGATTGCTACAAGGCTACGCCTAACCATGCAGAATCTTATTAATCATTTGTTGTTTAACTTAACCATTTTTATACTTAGTTAATTGCAATCATCAAGTGAACATATACAAGAGACAAGTATAATGGTGGGGTTTCCAAACTGGCCAACCTCGTTAACTTTGTATTAAGAAACCAAATTTTACAATAATGGAGTTGCCACAAACTAGAAGAGATGCATGTGTGTTCCCATAATGCTACCACACTTTAGTTTGCAAAATACAACAAGATGAGTTGGCCCCTATCGGACGTCCAACCCTCCAGAACTGTCAACTGAAATAACCCTTGTAGCATGCGTCAACTACTACTCAATTACTGTTGAACTCGTCTGAGTGTTGGCTTGCTAGGCCACACTCTATCGCAACCCTCCTTCATTTTTGAGCGAAGCTTCCTAACAAACTGCATCTACGACTTGAGCTCAGATTCCTCCCTAGCTCATCTGCCTCAATCAAATTGTCTTTCCAAAACTTGGATGATTTCTACATCATTTGTCTTGTGATTTTATATCGTGCGTCTTGAGTGAGTGCATTTCCTTAAAGTGGCCACTTCACCTTACTTGGCATGCATTCCAACCGCTAGCCAAATTTCCAACTTCACTACGAGTCCACATCTCCTCCCAAGCACGAGAGCCTCCCCTTTGTTGGTATGTCACACGTTCCGTTGAACGGGCATGAGGGCGTCATCGCAAGTGCACGTCACCTTGTCGAACCTTGATAAGGACACTAAGTGCACTAGGTTCTATCGCATCATAGAGATGCTAGGAGCACCTCTCCTAGGTGCTTGATCCAACCTACCATTCGTCGGCACTTCCACTAAGCGCTCGCCTAGGCCACTAGTGTGGTGTAAAGTGTGCTTCAATTGGGGCACTCCAGTCACCTAAATTGTTCATCTACGTGTTTCTCCTAATGTGCGCCCAACACCCTCATGAGCGCTTGGGCTCCATTGCACTTTTGTTGCTGCTAGCCAATATTCGTCTAAGTGGCGTGCTCATGGGCTTGCCAAGAACCACCTACTTAGCATTGTCTTCTTTTGTGGAAATGCGCCCTTTCCAATTCTATCGAACCGTATTTCCCACATGGGAACCCAAGTGTTACATCGCAATCTTGTCATGTTGAGTCATGTATTAACCCTATGCCTCAATTCCTATAGTTCCCTTGGATGAATGGCATTGAATAGGATATTCTTTCCTTACCTTTTTTCCCCTCTAAGAAGGTAGGAACTTTTTCCCCTAAGGAAAGGTGCGCTGATGCTCTTCTCCTTCATGCTAGAAGCATTGTCAGTGCTCTTTCCCTTCATGAAAGGTGTGTTGGTGGTGTTTTGAGGGAAAAAAATGAAGCTTCGAGGCCTTCTCGAAGGTGGATGAGGTGGATAATTATCCCTATCATCTAGGTGAGGTGGAATTCGGTTCCTAACCTATGGGGAAGATCCCATAGACCCATCCTAGTAATCCTCAACCTACTATATCCCTTTAGCCTTATAAATTGAACCTCTCTCCATTGTGAAGAAAGGAAGGACTAAGGTACTTTTATGCTCATGGAATTTCTAGGTGATCCCTATCATCCTTTGGGAGGATTACTATCTTGCTTTAGAAGGTTTTCGGATCGAATCTTCCCGAGGGTATTCGGCTAAAACACACAGAGCTACAAATACATAGGAATTATGGCCCATTCAAAAATACAATTAGTTACTCCAACAGAAAATACTAAATCAAAATCATCGACAGGTCGCAACCCTTGTTCTAGGTCGACGACCATCTTAGTATTATTTACCCATTAAATAAAAACATACAACAAAAACCTTAAATAAGGTTTCGCAAGACCCTTACAACTTCCTCTTAAATTTTTTCTATTTCATATATGAGTAGTGGTATCGACTTAAACAATTGTCAACTTGACAGTGGCCTCAGGGCCCCAATCTCAAAGATAATCGAAAGAGAGTAATGGCCTCACAGCCATAAAATTTTACTAATTAACTAATGCATTAACTAAGTGTTAGAAAATAGAAATAGCCTTCATCCGTATAAATATTTTACTAGCAAATCGAAATTATAGAGTTAAAAACTGAGACAACATTTAGGGATCAACACGACTATGTAAATACAATAATAAACCCTTACGATAGTCTTCTTTAAAAATAAACATTTACAAGTTTCAGAGCAATAGTTTCAACAAATGTCCAAACAATCCACAAAATAAGGACTATGTCGTCTAAATCCATAGCAAAATAAGTAATTACATTACAATCCTTCAACTTCACGATTATGGAAGACCTTTTTATAAACTATTAGTAAATGCCACAAGAAAGAACCAATAAGGTTGCCTTTTTCGATTAATGACAAGGAACCACAGGAATAAAATCCATTCCATGAAAATGCGCATCAAGCCACAGAGCCACAGGAAAACAAGGAGACAGGTCTTACCAGGACTGTAACTCCTTCAACACAACATCCAATAAAAAAACCAAGTGCAACAACTCATTCTCGAAAACCTCCTACACATAAAACCAACAGAGGTCAAATATTGAACCGTAAATTGTTTTTAGGACGATGGGAAACGATAACACAAGCCAGAGAAAGAACTTACCTTGTATTTGGTTATAAGGATACTATGGTAGCAAGAGCTTGTTCATCGGTGTCACCACATCATGGAACCAGAACCATCCAAACAAACCTTTTTTCTTGTAGACAAGTTTAAATGGTGTCGACGGTTGAGAACCTCGGCTCCTCTACCATTGAAATACACGGTGGAGCTATACATCATTATAGGAAGATATCGATCAATACATACAATGGACATTAGAATACATTGCAGAAATAGAATTACAATGATAAGGCAGTAACGTTTTATGAGGTGCATTAAACCCCTATGGTTTAGGATTGACATGCGCAGTGATCAACAGTTGTAACACATGAACCATCATGTGAACGTTTAATACAACTTGGGGTTATATGATTTTCCACCCAAATCGTATAGTTACAAGACCACCCCATTTCATCATTGAATACCATAGCACTTATGGTTATGCTTGTATTGTCATATGTTTAAAGTACTAGGGTTTGTCCCCTTTTCACCCATGGCTTAGGCTCTTGTTTAAGAGTGGATTTATTTCTACTTAGCTTAGGATTCGGTGATAGCTAGGTTGTGTAAGCCTTCTTTAATAAACACCTGCACAAAATCCATGTAAGGTATGCATTAGCCATAAAGGCTAAGTAAGACCTGTAACCCATTCTTTCCCTAGTAACTAAATAGGGTCAAATGGCTTGCAAAGAAGAACAGAACCAGCAAGCACAATAACTTTAACCGACATAAAATAAAAGAGACATTCTTTCATAAACTTGACAACAAGAAAAGTAGTCATAACAATAAGATGCATCATAATGTTGTCGCAAAGATTCATTATGTTAAATCGATAAAAGACTAAACATAGTTTAAAGGTTGTATGAGTTTAATTTACCCTTTATATTCTGCAGTTAGACCTAAGTCGCATATTATTGTTTGTTGTAATTGTGTCCTTTATGTTAAACGCAAATTTGAACATCATATGGATTTATTTTATCCTATGTAATTACTGATATAAATATACCTAAAAAAATAAATTTTATGAAATTTGGAGATTTTACACTATGACACCTTGTCCCGGTGCAAATAGAAAACATTCATATATTCCATATCATATATGAATTGTGATGAAACTAGTTTACAAGAAAGAAGTAATTGTGGCATGCAAGTAATCGATAGGAGAGGGAACAAGAATATGTTGAAAATTATACATGAATCGGGAGTTGATAAATATTCTATGTTGCATAAATGCAATAAATACATCAATCCATTAGTTTTATTTGTTGAATGGAAAGTATCAACTGAAAAACTATATTAAGAACTATGATGTGGGAGCATGCATTCATACACATCTCAATGCATGGATGAATAAATATTTTTTTATGAATTGGTTTTGCCACTTTGCTACATCTGTACCTAGTAGTATATCACATGAAAATTGACACTTGTTGATTTCTTATGGCCATGGAATCCACATAGCTCGACAAACTATTGAAGTGAAAAACATGATGGGAATCAACTTGCTCACTTCGCTTGCACATACCACCCATGGGTTGTATCCCATTTATGTAATTTTGTTTGGGACTTCTAAAATTTATTCGAGGTTTGAGAGAGAAATGTGGATTGAAAAGAACCTCGAGGTAGAGGTAAAAAGGTTTGAATTATCTTAAATTTCCATTAAAACATTTGAAAAGGCTCGCATTGCCTCAAATAACAAGGTTGGATTTAGGAGGTTTGGAATATGTCCAGTAGATTATGATTCTCTTCTCCATGATATCACTTAGCCAAGACTTTGAGGTGCATGGCCAGGAAGATGTATATTTTGTGGACAACATGTTATCCCTCTCTCAACAATAGTTCCAACCATTTGGTGACAGTAATGAACATGTCAATGCTACTGAAGATGACAATGAAGCAACTCAAGAGGACACGAGATTTGTTCAATTATATGAAACATTTATAGATTTTGCACATCAAATTCATAAAGACGTTGCTAAAATGAATGTAGTTTAAGGATTCCAATCATTGCAAAGCAATGGAAAGAAATTGATATTTCCAATACAGGTGGAGTAACTTGAATGGTTAATGGAATCCATGATGAATATGAACAAACTTATTGTTACTAACACCAATTAAGAAAGCCTAAACATCCCTTTGGAGCTAGCATTATTGAAAAACGAAGTTGTCCATTATTATGTGGATGTTAGGGGTTTAGAAGAAGATCGTGTAGGAGGTGAAGAGCCAATTGAAAAAGACAATGCATTTATATGATAAAAACTCACAATTGATCCTCATACTCAACAAATTACCACACAAATCAATTCATTCCTAATGTTGCTAGTGGAAAGAGTGGTAGAAAAAGCAATGATGGGATTAGTAGATGGTCTTCACTTAAGCAGGAGCTCACTGTTACACACTTCAAATGAGTACATTTCACTATTAGATATGACTAAACAAAATAAAAAGGAGATGTAATAACTAGGAGAAAAGAAGAAGTATCTTAAAAATGAGACGAGGCCTGCAAGGATTTTTCAAGTTGAACAACAAAATGTGCAATGCTTCAAAGAGGGAAATAAAGGAAGAAAAAGAGCACCCTAAACAACTAGCCAAGAAAGAAAAATAACAAAGAAAGGAACAATAGAGACTTCAAGAGGATCGGAGTAGGAGGAAGGCGCAAACATTTATTCTAAGACCTTATAAACATCCAAATCCTCCAATATCACTCGAATGGTCCAATGCCCCATTTTATTCCTACTAGTGTGAGGTCCAATCCGATATATGTTTTTCAACTCCTCCAATTAATCCAGAGGTGTTGGGGACAAGTCAAAACTATGCATTTTCAATTCCTCTTTGGTTTCAAGGAGAAAATTTGCATAAGGAAATTGTAGTCAACTCAACCCATTCGGTTCAAGAAGATGTAGTCAGCTCAGCCAAATTTGTTGAAGCAAATGCAAGGAACCCGACAAGATTTGGAAATGAATAAGTCAACCTACTCAAGTATGAATATGTTTTACGGTTATTCCTAACTACATGCAACGGTGAATTGTGTTAAATTAACAAATTTTTGTTGTATTTAGTCCTAATCTTGAAGGGATTTGGAACCTACTAGATCCTAGTCTTCTTTGGAACTCAAGGCATTGTATTCAGATAATGTTCATATAAAAGAAAGTTTGGATACTCTAAATTAGTTTTATATATCAACTAATAAGTTAAACCCACAATTCATATTAACTTTCGAGTGCATAATGTTTTTCCCAAGTTCCATTGATTTACAACCTTTGATCCATCCATAAAAGGAACCTAAGAATATCAAACATGATTTTTTTTGAATTTTAGAAACACGGTCTCATTACAAGTTAGAAAAATAATACTAGTTATATAATTAGAATGACAATATAGGGTAAGTAGGGAGAGCCAAGCTTGGATTTTTTGGACAATTAGGAGTTGAGCCACACCTTTCCTAGAAATATATTGTTGTCACTAAATTGACACTAACTTGGAGTTTATTTCAAATGGGATTTTATCCATGATTTCTATCTACCCATTTCCTAGAATATAAAAGAGGATTTTTGTAGAAATAGTGTGCCCATTTATCTTGAATTTGGAGGAAACAACTTGTATTTCAAATCTTAAGTAATTTAAGAAATGAGACGATAGTACAATTTCCTGTTAACTACAAAATTAGAAAATTTCAAATCCATTAAATCTTTTCAAGCTACAAATCCGGTCTTGGAAAGATTTGGGAGGCTTATGTGTTATAGGACAAATGAGACATGGCCACACAATAAGAAAAAAAATTAAAAGTTTAAAGAACAAGTACCTAGAATAATCAATTAAAACCCATTTACATATATTTATACATGGTCATGAACATAAATATTCATACTAAATATTTCCTCGAGTTGTAAGACAAACATAACATGAATTCAACCTCTACGTAACTTCGTAAGCAGTTATGGTGGGAATAGATTGTCTTAAATATTATTTCTATTATCATAGAATCCCATAGCTATTATATGATAATTACCATACAAGAACTCACAAATAGAATTATAGACAAGAGAAATATGTTATGTTGTAAATCTAGTGGTTTGGCATGGAATCACTTCAAATTTATAATAATAGGTATTTACAAGCTATTTGAAAAAGACTTTGACTTGATTTTTCCTCTAGGATCTATATATACAAAATTGAAACAACTTAAAAGTGGATTAAGAATATATA
>LPNX010178748.1:481113-551742 GCA_001517045.1 Pseudotsuga menziesii
TCATAAGCGGCAGAAGGGCGCTGGACAATTCCCTGGAGTCGGCCTCTGATTACCTGGTTGCGGATTGGGCATGGAAGCTTGTGAAAGCAGGCAAAGTTATGGAAGTAATAGATGAAAGGATCCTTCACAGTGGGCCCAAGAACATCATGACGAGGTTCGTTTCAGTGGGTATTCTGTGTGCCCACGTTATGGTTGCTTACAGACCCACGATTGTGGAAGCTATGGAAATGTTGCAAGGGAATATTGAGATTCCTGAAATACCCGACAGGCCTTTGCCTATTTCTCACCTATCACTCATCTCTGGAAACAGCGTACCCTGAAATCAGCAGTCTCATGAGGGCATCGAAGGTGCTCAGGCGACCACAGTTTAGAGGAATGGAGTTGTATTGTTATTATTTTACAGCTTGAAGGTTCAATGCAGTTCGATTCGCCTGTGCCATATAGTTTCACAGCTTTAGGGTGGCCTGTTTAGTTCAGAAACAGAATCAGGTGGAGTGGTATATTTTTAAAAAGTTTTAATACATATTTATTATTTATATACTTAATATTATTGAACCAAAATATTTTTGGTATTATTAGGATTCTTAGTATTTAGATTTAAGAAATTAACTTGTATTTATGTTACGTTTATCAAGTATTAAGTATTATTAAAAGAAATTAACTTGTATTTAAGAAAGTAACTTGTACTTATATTATGTTTGATTAAGTATTATTAAAAGAACTGAATTGTTTGAATAGGAAGTTGAGTGGAGACAAGGTTGCTCACAATACTACAGATTTATGAAATTAGCTAGGTATTTAACAGGGTTTAGATTTATTAAAAATATTGTACTTTGTTTATGTTTTTGTTAATAATATAGTTAGGTGTTTAGTAGAGTTTAGATTTATTGATATGTATTTGTTTATAATATTATTAGTCTAATTATTTAATTTGTAGTTAAAATATGTTAGTTCATGGAATTATTAGTTTTTCATATTTAGATTATCCCTTTACTTTATGTATTTATTTATCAATTACCAATTATAATATAATGCATGCTTATTGGAAAAATCATTTTAAGATTTATGTATATTTAATCAAGGTTTTGAACTTGACTGTATATCGCTACAATAAATTTCTCCAATTATCTAACCTACAAATACCAAATCTACATTTGATCATTCAAGTCTACCAAAAAAACAAGGCCCAAATTTATTATGTCTATAGAAATTATTTAACCTTCATCTTTTTTTTATTTAAGCTTCCTATTTCATATTTTCTTAATTATTAAAAAATGTACGGTTCTTGATGTTTGCCTCATAAAGCAATCAGACAGCACTAAATGAATGCAATGGATCTGTCTCTTTGTGTTACAACGTGAGATGATCCATATCGATCCACCTATGCAATATATCATGCCTGTCTATATAGATGTGAAAGATTTTGGACAGTTACAAATTTGCATGGCTGTGACAATTAAAAACGAAAGTTTTGGATTACTATAATTACCCATCGTGATTCGTGAAAGATTTTTAGTGGGTGGCAAACATAGCAGGTCCTATTCAATAAAATGTATGTTCAGATCAGATTATAATTAAAGTAATTTGCGTAACGGTGAAGGATATACACGTAAGGGCACCCATGTTATAAGACAAACAAGGCTATAATTCAGGTGAAGATAAAATTAATACAACTATATTTATATTGTTAAAGTGGAGGACGTATATCAAACAGTACTTTCATAATGTGCTTGTGTTTATGCCTTCCAAATTTGTGGTTAAAACATTGTTTAAGCGGAACTTTGACATAAATTTTGAAATAAAATATACAATATCAATTTGGTTTGAATTCACATTAGTTATCAATATCATATTAAAAATATAATTTAAAATTTCTTTAATTATTAGAATATTTAAACTAAAATTATATATATATTATTGGATATCCATAATTAAATTATTTTAATATTTTTATTATACTTTATTAAATTAAACATTTTTGGTTTAACTATTTTAATTATAAATATAACATGATTTTGATGGCAGTTAAAAATATATATAATTACAATGTCATTTCATGGAACTTTGACTTTGAAATTATTTTAAATTCTCATAAAAGTTAAATGGTACATACTAAATTCTTAGTAGTCTTCCTTGTGAAAGACTTGCTTTGTGGATCCATCTCCATGTTAAAAGTTTTGAATGAAGTATAGTGTATGAACACTTATGCATGTAAGTGAATGTTTTTAATTATGTATAAATAATCATTGGTTTCTTAAATATATAGGTAATTTTGTATTAGAAAAAGAGTTGTATTTAATTAGTGAGTGTTGTACTATAAATAAAATGATTGAAAGTTGCAACTTGCATCTAGAATTTACGCTTTAGATTATTCTTCATTTCCTTTGTAAGAGTAAGTTGCATGCTAGTGATAATAATAAGATCATCCACATAAAGTACTATTATGCTCGAATACCATCATCGAATTTCTTCACATACAGATTTGGATGAGATACACATAGCTTAAAACCATTCTTTAAGAAATAGGCATCTACGTGCTTATTTCATACCATATAAAGACTTATTCAATTTGCTTACCAAAGTTGAAGTTTCAACAACAATAATACCATGTGGTTGTTGCATAAAATTATCTTCACAAAGATTTTCATTCTACACACACTCTTGACATCCATTGGTGTATTCCCCATTCATAATTGCAACAAGAGAAATAATAGTTCTTATTGTGTTCATTTTATCAATTGGAGAATCTTTTTTAGTATAGTCAATACCTTCTTATTCAGAGAATCCTTTTGCTACTAACCTAGCTTTATGTTTTCAATCTATTTGTCTGTAGTAAACTTTGTTTTATATACCCACTTGCATCCAAATAAATTATTTCCAAGAGGAATAAACACAAGAGTCCATGCATTGTTTTTCATTAAAGAGTCATAATCAACTATCATTGCTTTCTCTCATTCAAGTTTATCATTAGATTGAGAATAGGTAGAATGATTATATGTTCCCAATAGTTTAGTTATAAGAGTTAATTGGCCCTATGAAAAGATGAAGAAAGATAACCATAATATGCTCGGAAAGATGAAGATTCTGGTCACAAGACAAGAAAAGACCACGATCGAAGGACCATCGACAGAAGAGGAAGAAAGCAGGCCGAGATGAGGAGTCAACCTATTTTTGGTAAATAGTTAGTTAGACTAAAATATTGCTTTTAGTAATAAAGAATGATTCTAATTTGGGTCGATGGTGCCTATTTTTTAGATGTAAGGGGATGGGGTAAATTAGAAAGAAAACATGTCGAATGACATTTAAGAGTCAGTCGACAGTTAAATCAAGAAGTGTAAAAGCATAATTTAAGTGTTGATCCAAGTTGTGTGTGGACGATGAAGAAATAAAGCAAGAGTTGTAAAAGCATAAAAGCATCGATCCAAGTCGTGTGCAGATTGACCATTCAGAGAGAGAGAGAGAGAGAGAGAGAGAGAGAGAGAGAGAGATGTTGAAATGTTGTAACTTGTTGGAGGAGCAAGTCGGTAAGTTGACTTGAACAATAGCCGACTTAGTCGATCGGCCGACTAAGTCAGTTGGCCGACTAAACTAGAGATTAGGTGGGACACCTAAGGTCGTGTCGGTTCACTGAACCGACATGTAGTTATTTTGTAACTATTTTGTAATCATATATATTAGGCTGTTGAGCCAGAAGAGAACTCAGATCAGTTCTCTCTATTGTATGGACCCATTCATGTTAATATAATCTGTTAAGTCATCTACTTGTTCTTATCTCTTGTCTCTATTATGTATGTATGTTTTGGTATGTATTATTGATAACCTTATGTGATCTGTGAGATTACAACATTGGTTCCATTGCCAGTAGTACATGTCTGAGATGTATGCAAACAAATGATATCAGAACAGGAGATTAAGGACTGGTGGGAACGTAAAATTGCAAATTATTTGCAGAATTACACACAAAGAAACAGATTAACGACCGCACAAGCAAAAACGAGATTCTTTACAGAGACACATGAGAAGTTTGTAGAATCAGTGCCCCAACTTCTGAAGAAACTCCTGGATGAAAAATCTAGAAGGAACTAAAGATCAATAGTTGTTAGAAAAACTGATCCGAGGGGGAAGAACAAACTTGTCGGAGTGGTTCGAAAAAATCGCTGACGACTTCTGCGAGGAGCAAGCAGTAGAAGACAGAACTTCGGTGGAAACTGTCAAGGAGAAATTTTACACAGACCTCACCGAGCAATTTCTGTGTTCCTTACTGACCTTGTTGTTTAAGTTCCTGATCGAAAAGGGAGTGGGTCATATTGTCGAACCTCGTCCATCACTTCATGGACCACCATTAAACCCTAACTGGGAAGAAAAGAAAAAGAGGTGGAAAAAAATCATTGTAGAAAGGGAGTGGGAATACTTCGTAAGCAAGTAGACTGAACTATCCGGGATTTCTAAAGCATCAGGCGGGCTATGGGGGGGTAGCTGGTCATATGTCGGGATAAAGTGGAGTAGATTCTAGTCGACTAGAAGCAGATACCAATCACTAATAATGAGAAGTCAACCAAAAGGAAAATCAAGAAGATAGTATCACATAAAGGTATGTCGGATGTTCAGAAAATAGAGATGGAAGAGAGACAACAAAGGAGGGAAGAAAGACAAGAAAGAGCCTTAGCGCTGCACAGAGGAATGAGTACTAGGGCAATCGACCAGGAAAGAAATATGCTAGAGTCGGGTCGTAACCGACAAGAAGAAGGTGTGGAAGAAGAGGCGTCCCCTACGAGAGAAGAATTGTGGATAGAGCAGCCAGAAGCTCTCCAATTAAGAGCTCCCTAAGAAGGAACAACTCTATCTCCGTTGAATCCGCGTACCCGGATACAAACTATTGTCGAAGAGGACCTCCGACTAGGACCTAGTGACTTTGGTATATGGATCCGACTAGGCGATGAGACATACACTGGAAGACACCTCATTATCCGTCGACCAGAAGAAGGAAATTGGGTTACCTTTCAAGCGGTACCCTCCAACCGAAGTATCCTCTTACTTTTACCGACACATGAAGGAGCACCCCCCTGCCAAATACATCTTTGGAGGACACAGAACATTCAGAACTGCAGACAGGTAACTATAGTTGGACATCAACAGAAGAATTTGAAATCAACCGACTGTTGGTCGAAGACGAAATGCCAAAAATAATCGATGGAGACGAAAGTTCTATTGACGATAGTTCTGCAGAGAGGAATAAGAAAATAACCCCACCACCCCCACCACCACCTCTACCACTGCCACCTCTTGAAAGCAGCGACAGTGATTCCGACATGGTTCACAGGTCAGCACACATTCCTCTATAAGAGGGAGATGAGGACCCCACACGACATTGGTTCATATGTGAGTCGACTTGGGAGGCTAACCAAGTTACGAACAAAGACAGGCAGATGGCACAGTTCACCGGTGCCTTGAGGAAAAGAGCATTAACTTGGTATATGACCTTTTCTGAAAGACAACCCTAAGCAACCAAAGCCGAGATCAAAGTGCAATTTCTATCATTCTTCAAAAATCTAGATGCAAAACATTTGGAAATGAAGAAACTAAAAACAACATCGCAGAAGCCAGGAGAAACTATCCGTGATTACGATAAATGGTGGAAATACCTTCTTAGCCAATTGGACTAAATTATTAATGAATAATTATTAATCCAGTGGTTTCTTGCAGGTTTTTCATAGAAAATTCATTGACATATAAGTCTAGAGACATTCAAAGACTTAAGAAGATGCGCTTACAAAAGCTCTCCAAGTAGAAATGGATGAGGACATACCCATATACTCCACCGATCACAAAATAGAAGAACAACTTGAGATCGTACATAAGTCCTTAAAAGAATTAAACCTCAAAAATCAGGATATTTGGTGCATGAAGTGCTCGACGACCGGACACTCAGAAGACAACTGTTGACAGGAAATCAGCCGATGGGACATTCGATTCGTGTAGACAAAATGTTTTTGCGACATCTGCCAAGAGCATGGGGACCACTCGGCAAAAGATTTCCCGTTCAACATGAAGAATGGCAAGGCATCTTGGTGTGCAATCTACAAAACTAAAAATCATAACACAATTGATTGCCATCTGAACCTGAAGAACCGATAGAATTATCATGCAGTCTATCAGACCAATGTAGTTGCACAAAATAATGAGCAAAACAACTTACCAAACGATCAGAACAATCAGAGATACGATGGTCGAAGATACAAGCACCGATATGACAATCGACGTGGAGGCTATGGAGGTAGAGGTAGATTCTCTGGAAATCGAGACAACTGACCACGTCGACCCATCCAATGCTTTACATGTTATAAAGAGGGACATCGGTATGCAAACTGTCCATATAAGGACAGAACTGACCTCAAATTTTGTACTCATTGTGGAGTAGGGGATCACTCATTAGAGGATTGCCCTACCATGTTGGAAAAAATAAATAAAAAGAAGAATGTTAATGTCTTGTAGTGCGTGCAAAAAAATGATGTAATAAATACAAATAATTTGCATATTGTAACCCGACAAGGGACAAAAACAGGAAGTGATAACCCAAAAATCAGCAAAATAAAAGAAAAGAATGTCTACTTTGATCTACTTAAAGAAAAACAAACATATAAAGAGGCAACAAATGTATTCAAAGAATTTGCACGACAAGAAGAGGCTAATGACAATCGACATAACACAATAAAAGAATTAATACAGCTCGTACAAAAATACAACTCAGTATCCCAGTTCATTGATTTGCTATATGAAATAAAAAACAACAACATTGAAAAACAAACAAAGAATACCCGCAGTTTAAATAAAAAAGATAAAAGTGATTCCGACCCACTTGTCAACCTTGAAATTGAAGGATACCATGTCCGAGAAGTATTGCTCGAGTTTGGATCATAAGTAAACATCATGACTCATGACACTTGGGAACAAATGGGCAGACCTCGGCTTAATGAGTCAGGAATATACCTCAAACTAGCCGACCAGGGTCTAATTGAACCTATTGGAGTCTGGAAAAATGTTGATACAACGATAAAAGGAATATCGACCAAAGTCGACTTTGAAATCATTGACCCTAAGGAAGGATCCAGTTCCTTCCCAGTGTTAGTAGGCCAACCTTGGGGTAGAAAGATGAAAGTGTCGATATCCCTAGACAAGGAAATAATCAAATTGAAAGGAAACAGAAAAAAGGTCATTGTACATATTCACCCATCCCAAGGAGAACCTTGGACTGAACCTATCGATGAAGAAGTCGACATCCAACAACTATCAGATACAAAACAATGCATATTATACAAAACCTAATATCTATGGATAACTTCATTTAGGAAACCAAGACTCAGTCGGATATAATTCAGATGCAGAATTATATGATTGGGAAGTAGAGAACTACGAAACACAAGCAAGAGGGTGTTGGACTATCCAAAAGGTACAAAAAAATTCCACCCAACAGTGCTTCATAGTGTCCATTGTCTTAAAAATATTTGAAAAAAAAGTTAGGGAATACCCTACTCTAAAACCAACAAACATAAGTAACACACAAATACCCAGATACAAAGAAAGAGAGTCACCAGTCATGCGCATAGAACAAGTGTCCAAAAATATTGGTGAACATGGCCAACTTCAAATCCTAGTAGAAACTTTTACAGGACAAGCTGCTAGATGGTGGGATACCCATCAGACAAGATTGCAGACCTGGTCATCAGCTTCGACTTACTTTTTCGAAAGGTTTGGAGGAAAGAATTTAACCAAACAAGTTCAAATACCTATATTCATTCAAGGACAGAATCCAGAAGATCATATTAAGACATGTGGAAAAGAATGGATAAGACTTGGATACAAAGATGAACGAACATGGCCACACCTGTTTCCATCAACTCTCTCTGACTTACCAAACAAATGGTATAAAATGGAAGAAGCTAGGGGTGAAACATTCCTATGGAATGAAATCAGAGAAAATTTCATTAAAGATTTCAACTTTATACCACAAAATGAAAACTTGGTTGAAACAACAAAACAGATTAAAGAATTTATACAGCCGACAGAAACCAAACCCTTAAAACATCACTGGCAGACAAGGAACTGTAACAATATACAAACTGGGACAATACCACAGTCGACAAGACTACAGTTAGAAAATGAAAATACAAAAGGGAAAAGCTTTAGATGGAAATCAAACCATGTCTAAACAACCAAACCTATTCGTACTGTATTCAAAGTTGAAACAACCGACAAAGAGGATACCAACAGAATGACTGCAGCTAAATTTCCTGCCACATTCTCATAGTTTAAGGAAGGAATTCAACCAATCAATGAATCCAAAGCTCCAGAATGGCTAGATGCTAAAGTCAAAACCAGAGAAGTCGACATCTCAAATGATGGCCGACCAAAAATGGCCAAGATTGGAGACTACTGGAATGAAGAACAGACAACAAAAGTAGTGAACCTATTAAAAGAATTCCAAGATGTATTTGTCAGAGATTATACATATCTCAAAGTTTTAGTCCATGAAATGGGAGAAATGATGATTGACACTAAACTTGATGTTTGACCTGTGAAGAAAAGGCCATATAAGCTAGCTCACAAATACAAAGAGATAGTCAAAAAGGAAATTGATAACATGCTAAAAACAAGCATCATCTACCCTATTGACCAATCAAAATGGGCAAGCCTAATGGTTGTCCAACCTAAAAAACATGATCCGACCAAACTAAGAATTTGTGTTGACTTCAAAGAACTAAATAAAGTGACACTGACAAACCCATTTCCAACTCCTTATGCAGACGAAATCTTAAATGAGGTTGCAGGACATGAATGCTACTCATTTACAGATGGATTCTCAGGTTATAACCAAGTGCCAATAGCTAAAGAGGATCAGAGAAAAACAACATTTGTATGTGAATTTGGCTCATTTGTTTATAAGGTTATGCCTTTTGGATTAAAAAATGCTCCTGCAATTTTTTGTAGAATTGTCGTGAAAAAATTTCAAGAATATATTTACAAATCCATGGCAGTATACTTTGATGATTGGACCATATACTCCATGTTAAAGGATCATTGCAAATGGCTAAGACTCATGTTGGAAAGATGTCGACAAATTCAACTATCCCTGAACATCAGAAAATGCATATTTGTGAGCCCCATAGGGATATTATTAGGTCACATTGTCTGTAAAGAAGGTATTAAGGTCGACTTTGCAAAAATAAAAATTATCCTTGACCTAAAACCACCAGTTAACCCAAAACAAGTCTGGGTGTTACTTGGCCACACAGGCTATTACAGAAAATTCATAACATATTATTCAGATATGACCTATCCACTCGAAGAACTATTAAGGGAAGATAAAGAGTTCAACTGGACAGAAGAGTGCCATATATCATTTGAAAAATTAAAAAGAAAACTAGTCGGAGCACCAATCCTAAGGTTTCCAAACTGGTCAATCAAATTCCATGTTCATATTGATGTATTAGGCCTAGCAATAGGAGAAATCCTAACTCAACCAGGAGATGATGGAATGGATTATCCTATAGTTTACAGTAGCAGAAAATTAAACAAAGCTGAGAGAAACTATTCGACAACAGAACGAGAAGCATTAGGAATGGTCTTCACACTACAAAAATATCGACACTATCTCCTAGATAATCCATTTATCTTTTACACTGATTATCAGGCATTAAAATACCTTCTGAATAAACCACTACACCATGGAAGAATCTGTCGATGGCTAGTACTATTCCAAGAATTCGAATTCGAAGTTGTTGTCAGACCAGGTAAGTTAAATGTCGGTCTCGACCATTTATCCTGAATCGACACATGAGAGGAGCCGATAGGAGTCGAAGATGACTTTCCAGATGCACATCTATTTCGGATAGAAGCAGTCCTAGCAGAGTTAGAGGAAATAGCCCAGTTCTTAAAAGATGGACAAGCACCAGAAGGAATGAGTACAAAGAAGAAACAAATCCTAGCTATGAAAGGTACACCATACAGTCTTATAAATGGATTTCTTTACAAGATGGGATTAGATGACATCCTCAGAAGGTGTGTACTCGAACATGAAAGAGACAACATTATGCATGAAGCACATTATGGACCTACAGGAGGACATGTCCAAGTAGACATAACTGCAAATAAAATCCAACAGTTAAGGTTATGGTGGCTAACACTTCATAGAGATGGAAAAAAATTTGTAAGTCAATGTAACAGATGTCAGCGACTAGGTCAACCCCTACCTAGCACAAAAATTCCTTTGATATCAGTAAACCCAAGTTTGACATTTGAAATTTGAGCATAGACTTCATAGGACCATTTCCTATACCAGCAAAATGGACAGGCGTGAGGTATATCATAACTGCAGTCAAATAAGTAACCAAATGGGCAGAGGCAGAACCAGTTGACACATGTTCTAGTGAGATAGCTGCTAAATTCATCTATGAGAATATCATTACCAGATTTGGATGTCCATTAACCTTAATCAGTGATGAGGGAACACACTTTATCAATAAAACTATCAAAACCCTAACCGACCAATTCCAAATCGACCATCGTCGAAGTACAGCATACCATCCTTAGTCGAATGGAGCAATTGAAGCATTTAATAATACATTAACAAAAGGACTAACCAAAATATGTAATGCTGATAAGGATGACTGGGATGAGAAAATACCTGCAGTATTATGGGCATACAGAATAGCATATAAACGTTCGACCGACCAAACCCCCTTTCGACTAGTCTATGGACAAGAAGCAGTAGTTCCATTACACTTCCGACAACAGACACCTATTATTGCAGAGATCCTACATGTCGATGTCGAATAAGGAAGAAAGGACCGACTACTACAACTGAGTAAACTAGAAGAACACCAACTACTCATGATGCAACATCAAGAAATTCAGAAGCAACAACAAAAAGCATTGCACGACAGTAACATCAAAAACAAAAACTTGTCGGTGGGAGATCTTTCTTTACTATACAATAGTCGGGTAAAAGGTAAACCTAAAAATATACATACAGAATGGATGGGACCCTATGTTGTCGAATAGATACATACCAATGGATCAGTTCGACTAAGAACGTTACAAGGCATAGTATTTAGGAAACTCATTAATGGAGCCCGACTAAAATGCTACAGAAACTAAAACAAACAAATCAAAAAAAAAATCATAGAACGACCATAACGGTTAAACAAAAATTATAAAAATATAAAAATCCAAAAATCCAAAATAATACCGTACATGCAGAAAACTATGATAGGAAATCACCACATCGACAACTGACATCATGCCCATCGACATAACCCCATCAACATTACTACCACCCCCCGGCTCAGAAGCCCTGATCCAAACAGCTGTACCAGAAATACCCCCACCTCAACCATCAGCACCAACTTCATCCACTTCTGTATCCCCTGCATCTAACCAACCAGAGGCAGCAGTCATTCCACCTCCCAAAATAGAGAAACCATCAACCACTTCTATACCACAAACTGGAAATCTCGACTTGACTTTTGTAGGTACACAGGTGCCGACACAAACAGAAACAGAAAAGCATAAGAAGAAGAAGGAGAAACAGAAGAAGGAACATCATGGGAAACCATCAAAGTTCCATATCAAATTGAAAGATGCAACCACACTGACCGATGCAGAGCTAGGACAACTCCTGAAAACCCTAGCAGTCCAAGCAAAGACAAGGAGCTAGCAAAGATGTAAGGAACTCGACAACAAGGACGAAGAACAGGTCGAGTTTCTTCAAAAAATGTAGAAACCTTGCACAATCAGTAATGCCAGGACCAGTAGAGGTTGACACCAACAAACCACTCGAAAGAGCTTATCAGCTATTTGAAAGCATGGTGTCAGCACTCCAAACACAGATTTAGGAAACAAAGGAGGAGTAGAAAGAAGAAATCGTCCGACTGCTGATGGTGCATCACACCACCGTTTCTGAAGCCTACAAAGTGTTACAAGATCACATGGAAGAGTTTGTTATCATGGAAGAAATACTATGAGACTGGCCTGCTTACTATGGGCAAGTCTATCAACAAACCAGGCAGACCTGACAGGAGATCCAAGCGCTTGAGAAGAGGAAGACCACTGATACAACACTTAGGAGCACAATTGAAGATCAAATAGTGCTGGAGACAACTAAACTATAGAAACTGGAGCGGAAAGCTCATCAGTGGGTGCACCAAGCCATCCACAACTTGGAAAAAGTTGACATCATCTGCCCACAGATGAAACGACTTATAGAGACTGCAGAGGAGAAGGACTAGTTTATGGGTCCCGACATGGAGAGAATAGCTAAAATATCCATTTTAGAGAAGGTGTTGGTCTTATCAAGTCTGACTACACTCACCATCAACATCCAGAAAATATTGCAAAGTTGGACGAATTTCCAACATCACCTAATAGTGACATCCCCAGCAATTGTCGAAGTTTGTGTACAGAAAAGACTGACCATCGACTTCACAGCCCATGGAGATCAAGCACATCATAATAGAAAACTAAGATAGACAGGAAGATTTTTGTACCTCCCTATTTCTTCGGGATGAAGAAATGTTTTGTTTGTGGGGGAGATGTTGGAGGAGCAAGTTGGTAAGTCGACTTGAACGATAGTCGACTTAGTCGATCGATCGACTAAGTTGGTTGGCTGACTAAACTAGAGATTAGGTTGACCACCTAAGGTCGTGTCAGTTCACTGAACCGACAGGTAGTTATTTTGTAACTATTTTGTAATCATATATATTAGGTTGTTGAGCCAGAAGAGAACTCGGTTCAGTTATTTGTATTGTATGGACCCATTCATGTTAATATAATCTATTAAGTCATCTACTTGTTCTTATCTCTCGTCTCTGTTATGTATGTATTTTTTGGTATGTATTATTGATAACCTTATGTGATCTGTGAGATTACAACATAACTTCAAACGATATTCGAAATGTATTTTACTGATCTACCCCAAGGGAGATGTATTATTCCTCAACAAGGATGTTACTACTGTGTTTGGTCATCGTAGAGTCATGAGGTAAATCCTCCATTGTAAGTCGGGTTAATAGTACCCTAATGAATATAATATAATATTGTTTTGATTATTCCTAAATGCATTCGAACCAATCAGTTAAGTGGGCCGAATTGTTAGGTTAAAATTCAAGTGACAAAAAGAGTATAAATAGAGGAGTTGTGTTCCTCATTTGAAAACACTCTCACTTATGTATAGCGCATAGGAGAGAGAAATATATATGCTGGAAGAAGGCATGCCTGTATGGGGTCTTGTCTTGTACTTTTGATACATCTTATACAGAGGAAGTTTTGTTGGGTTTTATTCTCCATGAGGGTTTCCCACGATAACTCTTTGTGTTCTTTTTTGTGGTTGTGCTTGTCTATCTTTTAGTGATACTTTTGCTTATGGTTATGTTGTTATGATGCTACATGTTATTAGATCTGGTATAACCATTAAAAAAATAACATGGTATCATAGCTTCCCTAAAATAAGTCTTTGTGTAGCCAAAATACTACTACATATATAGCTACTGAAGATTAGGGTTTCATGCTTGAAAACTATAGAAGACTAAAACTAGTAATGTAGGGACTTTCACTATATATTGATATTGGAGAAGACTCAGGAGCCAAAACTTTTACACGCCGAAGAAAAAATCGTGTTTTATCCAATGTAAAAATTTTAGCCTCAGATTCTCTATAATATAGGAGATGTGATTCCTCCAACTCAGGGTTCCCGCCTCTCCCACGATTCATCCTTAAATAGGTGACCTAGGTTTAATTGCTAAATCGCCGGATAAGAAGGTCGAAATTAAATTTTGCAAGATGTCTCATATAGGGCATGGACTGTAGTTTCTGTGCTAAACTTTTTATACATCGAAGGTGAAACAGGGACATGTGGAAGTGCGTACAAGTTCGCTATGCCGAATAGTTCTAAAATAAGTCACCTTGGAAAACTTTGCATAAGTCCCACTTGGTGAAACCAATTCTACTCTAACATATGGAATTGGAAATAAGACATACCAGGATAAATCAATACAAAGTTTCAAACTTGGAGGAGCATGGATTTCAGATATACAACAGAAACAAGATCATGAAATTCTGCAGAAGAAATTGAAGAAAACTAGGGCATGAGATATTTTGCAATTATGTTCACAGTTTTGGGAAAATAAGTATGTTGCTCATTTATCCTTGAGGAGGTGCATATTTCTATCCAACCAGATCTGAAATATACCTAAGTTGAAAAATAAGGTTTTTTCTGTCAAACACTAGGACCATCGGAAGTAGTCTTCTAGAAAAGCTTTCAAGCAAGAATCATATTGAAGCGATCTCATTGGTCAAAGAAGAAGTTGTAGATCCAGAAGGAGATGAAGACAAACCACAAGAAGAAATATACCAAACAAAAAAATATAATTATTTGAATTGTATTTTCTATATATGGTGTGTATTATGAATGATATAATGTTTGCATTAATAACAATATACAACTAATATGCATAAGTAGGCCATGGTGGTATACAACACTCCATTACAAATTATATAGAATGAAAGTAACTAGTAAGCAAAGTTTAGGTATCATATAAATATAGAAAAAACCATATAAATATAAAAAGAGAACATTCCATGTATTTTGTAAACAATGCGGGATTTAGAATAAGATGGTTGTGATGCTACCATCTGTCTCTGATTATGAAAGACATTAGCATTTAATTCAGTATGAAATTGAAACATAGAAACACTTAACTCAATAATGAAGACGATGATGTTAATAATGTATATATGTGGTTTGAACAAAATGAACAAGTAGCTACTTAGGGCACAACGCAACCAGTTAGAAACCCTTGGTGTTAAATAACTGATCCTTAGATAGTTATTGCACACCCACGAAGGAATGATAGTTTTTAATGTAGAGTATAAAGATTACACATGTTTTTTTAATGGTTATTGTGGACAAACGCGGAGTGATAGACCTTCACACGGTATTTGATAACGCCTACCCACTTCATAGGCTAACCTTAATTGAAGATTAATCTTATTTTTAATTACCATGTTCATTTAATGGTTACTATGCACGGACCCAGGGTGACAGATATTTAACGCTTTCCCAATTCCTAGGCCATCCCTAAATAAACATTAATATAAATTTCAATTACTATGTATTTAAGCATAATTAAATACGATGACCATAGAATGTATCTTGGTTTTACACTTGTTTCACTATTGTTAATTTAGGTGATCCACTCAAGCCACACTCAAGTAAGACCAACATTTAAGATTAAATGTATATTATGAAAATGAATCCTATGAATAGTTTGCAATTATTTGTATGAAACATTACACAATAAGAATGACATCTCCAAAGGATAGAATTGGAGTCTGTAACAAATAACAAATTTAAATATTAAACTAGGTTAATTAATGTAATTTAACTAAGAGGTGACTTGAAATGTCACCTCTCTTCTCCACTTAGGGCATAAATTATTGGGGCACCTATTATGTAAATCATCTTCTACATTTATTAATTATACATTTCTACATTACGTTCCTTGTTTTCATCTGTTTTTCTCTTCCAGTGGTATCAGAGCCTCTCCACTCTTGGTACCATCCCACCACTACTCCCCACTACCACCTCCTCTTTACCTTCCACGCGATCACGTTGCACTCCATCCCCCCTATGCCGCATGCTCCACATCTCCACCTCCATCCTCTCTTGCACCATCCACACACCTGTCCCCTCTGTCACTCTCCCCTCTACGTTCATGCCTTCTCCATCCAACCTCCCTCCATCTGCACACTCCTCTAGCTGCTAACGCACCACCCCCAACTGCTAACGCTGCCACCTCCACCCAACCTCCATGCATGCATGATTCCTCCACCCCTCTGCCTCTCTCCATCCTCCAACCTACGCTCACCTACTCCATCCTCCATCCCTAATCCCCTACACACCTGCTCCATTCTCCACCCTCCGCTCTCCATCCACACCACCTCCATCACCTCCATACCCTCTCCATGCACACCGTCATCATCATCCTCCACGTTCCGTTGTTAATTTAAAAATAATAATTTATTAATACTTTAATATTAATAAAATCTATTAATATTATTGCTTATTAATATTATTATTTAATTTAAAAAAAGAGACTATATTATAATTTTTTTTTAAAGAGAGAGAAGAGAATCATGGCGAGCTGGCATTGTACATTGAATAAGAATAAATCCACGTTTAGCACCCATAAAATTCTAGTAATCCCCAGGTCAATGGACTCTCAGCTCGATCAAATCAATGAGAAAATTAACAAGAACTACAAGGAACTCTATGCAAAATTCAAACATACGAGTGACAATTTGACATCAAATTGGACATAATTTACGCATGAATAGAGAATAGTTTCCTCAGTCTATAGGAATACCAAAAGCAAAATCAGGCAGTTTTAACCACCATCATGGACAGATTACAAATGTCGAATGACCTGCAACTAAACTCTCCCAGAACTCTGGATCAACCAGATCCTCTATTCAACATGTCGTCCTCAAACTCATATACACTAGGACGCCAAATACAAGTGAAAGTTGAGTTACCCAAATACAATGGAGACGAATGACAATGCATAGTGTGGATTAACAAAGACGAGGCATACCTAGACATCCACAACATCCATTACGATAGAGAGAAAGTTAAATATGCCTCCATGCATCTCGAAGGAAATGCTTACAACTGGTACTTATGGTGGAATAATACTGCAAGAATATGTTCTCACAACTGGGTGAGCTTTAGGAACAACCTCATCAAAAGATTCCAAGGCATTGAAGAAAAATATTTCTTTTCCAAAATCACAAGGTTACAACAAAAAACATTGTCGATGAGTACACCTGTGAATGGGAAGCATTGCCAACTCGAGTTCCAGAGTTAACCGATGACCAACGAATACAGACCTACATACATGGTCTAAAACAACACATTCATGACGAGCTAGAGTTACACAACATCTCTACCATGGAGGAAGCACGACATAAAGCCAGGATTATTGAAAGCAAATACGTTCATACAAATTTCGAAAAAGACGACCCCAAAAAGAACCCCTCCAATTAGCATACACTATAAATCCAATACATACACCACTTCAACTTAGGGAAGGAACAAAGCCCATTTTATAGGCCTAGAGAATAGAGGAAGGGAAATGGAAGTTCTGTGGAGACAAATGGGATCCTAAGCATAGATGCTTACAAAAAAAATTGTATGCCTATGAAGCAGAGTTGGAATTCAAGGAACCAATTGAGAACAATGCAAATAGCGAACAAGAATACCACCCAAGAATCGAGGAGGACTCCCCACAGATATCATTAGCCACTATTACTGAAATCTCCAAATCGCAAACATTAAAGATAAAAGGACATATAAGAAATAATAATCTCATAGTTCTCATCGACTCTGGAAGCACCCATAACTTCGTTAATGTCAACCTTGCTAAAGTATTTAACCTATTTATTCATCCAGTACCTAACATGAAAGTTATGGTAGGCGACGGTAAGAAGATGGACAATGTGGGAAAATGTCACAAGGTTAAGTTACAAATGCAAGAGTATAACTTAGAATTATATTTATTTGTTGTACCACTGGGAAGAATCGATGTAGTATTAGGAATAGAATGGTTACAAACCTTGGGTACATACTATACAAATCACCAAGAACATTTGATTGAATTCCATGCATTTGGGAAAATAGACAAATGATACGATTTCCAACCACCTCTGATACAACTGGTTACATCACATCAGATGGAAAATCTACATTGGAAAGATGCACCAATGTACATACCTCAATGTCAAGAAATGGAGATTCTAACAAGTAAATGAGATATGAACAATCAACCAAAGATACAAGAGTTGATTCGAAAACATCACAAGATGTTCAAGAGTTACCTATGGAGCTCCCACTAAACGGAAAAACCGAATACATAATCAATATAGAGTTAGGGACAAAACCTGCCAGTAACAACCCATACAGATATCCACATCAAAGAAATTGTGACAGTTCATGTAATCATTATCATCAATTAAGCTTTGAGGACAAATCTTCCCTCAAGGGGAATGCAATCTAACAAACAACAAATTTAAATATCAAACTAGGTTAATTAATGTAATTTAACTAAGAGGTGACTTGAAAAGTCACCTCTCTTCTCCACTTAGGGTATGGATTACCGGGGCACCTATTATGTAAATCATCTTCTACATTTATTAAATATACATTTCTACATTACGTTCCTTGTTTTCATCTCTTTTTCTCTTCCAGAGTCATGGCCATCAAATTGGATTCCAGGTTTTTTATGGATAGATTGGTGAGGTAAAGTGAAAGATGTTAAATCCAATAATTTATATAAAATTTTGGGTACATGATATTGATTACACTACCTTTAAATATAACTTTTAAGTAGTATCATTTTAAAATAAAATATTTTTGTTCATTATAGAGTTGTAAAAAGGTCCATTAACTCACTTATTTGAAAGACCATCTAAGGAGCGCCTGTGTATTTTCTGATTGCAGATTTATTGCATGAAATTAAAGTTCATTGTTTAAACATAAGCCAAAATTAAGACACAACCTACCAAAAGTAATCAACAGAAGCATGTTATGCAAAAGATTATAAATTAAAAAAAAAACATGTACACAAATGTTGTCATATTTTTAACAATGACTCATCAAAAGAATATAAAAAAATTACGTGCAAATTGCAAGAAAGTCAAGAAAATTCAAGATCCCTACCAAATGCATTATATTTCAAAGTCCATTCTAACAAATCTGGCTAATCCTTTAAGATATGTTCCATACTTGACTTGATTATATCTAAAATTGCACATAAACCTCAAATGGTATGTCATTGAATACAAGTCACTGCGTGAGATTAATATTAAGTCTTCCTTCCTCTAATGAAAATTTAAAATTAACCATGTATGAAATATACATTGTGAAAATGAAGCCTGTAAGTGGTTTGCAATTATTCATATGAAACATTACACAATAGAAGTATCACGGAGAAAACTTCTTATGGCTTGGGGTGTACCACAACAGACAGAGAAACCGCAGAAATCAATCCCTTCCTAATATGCAAGAGAAATAAAACATCTAACACTAAAGAATCTCGAATCATACCTTATTCCGGATGGTTGAAGTAGATCCCCATTGAGCTTTTTCCAATCCCACTTGCGTTAGAAATTCACTCTCAACAACAATAAACAAGGCAAGCATGCTATATAATATAATGTTAGGCCTACTCTAGCATATATAATCAATAATGCATAAGAAATTAAACACATCCATGGATTCAATATTCATTTAAATGCACATCATTAGAAAGGAAAAGATATTTCTATTAATAAAATCAAATATTACATAAGTGACAACCTCTATTGGCACGTCTGCGAACCAGAGAAACTGAGTCCTCCACCTGGGACTCCACCACCTCAATCCTCCATCTCTCGATAGAAAGATCACAAACAAAGTCAAGCTTAGGAAGAACACAAAGTGCTCTAAGGGACAAAGGGATGCACACTCAAGTACAAGCAAGCTACGACAACAATGGACTATCGTTTTCTTGCTCTTCTATTCCTCCTCTTCAATGTATCCATGGGGTTGCTTATATAGTTCTTCAATGGGGTAATGGAAGGTCAAATTCGAGCGATCTCGAGGCATATGGAAGGCAAAGAGACAAGTGACTTGGATCCACATCAAGGAAAACTCCAAAAATATTTGGACTTATGCACACATCTTTATGTATGCGGGTTTAAGGGTAATATCTGCGTATATACGTGAGAAAGGGATTAAAAGTCACATACAACAAATAATAGGTGTTTTTAGGGATGCTCTTGGAAACATAAAATCTACAAAAATGGTCCATGGGGTCCAAAGAGTCTGCAGAGGGGCACAGAAGGCCATAAAAGTGTGATCAACCATGTGTGGTAAAATCAGCTGTAATAGATGCCCCCTAATCTGTGAGGTTAGAGGGGTAACATGATGGCCGGAATACATTATAAATCCATCCGAGAAGTGCAGTGATGAAGAATCAGGTGGAAGAACCATCCATCCATTAGTATAGTACAATAATCAATCTCTGCATATGATTTCAAATACATATAGTAGTCTCGAGTACATAAGAGTACAATGGCCATGAATATGCATGATATACAAAATGTGCCATGTGTGGTCATCGCCACGTACAATATATAATAGATTAGAATATCCATGATGAATATATATAAAGGATCAAGATCTCCATGAAAGCTGAAGATATATAATGGATCAATATCTCCATAATAGCTAAAGATATCTGACATACATTGGAATCAAGTCATGAGAGCTGAAATCTCATGAACATTGGCACGATCAAGGAGGTAGCATATGTGGAATGCCACCAATGTGGAAATTATTCTACACAAACCGCTACGAGTACATGTCCTACTATGTGAATAGAGTTGTCGAGGTCGAACATAGTAGTCCATCATCTAATTACTTTTCATTGATGTATACCGTTAACAGACGCGAGATCACCCACCGATAATGAAAATGGGAATCAAGGTAGTAGAGTGCAATCTAACAAGTGTGAATATATGTGTTGATGTTGAACACTTGGAAGAATCCATCAATCAGGGGACATTGATGTATTCCCAAAACTATCGATGGTGAGAGAACCTACCACTGATGACTGTAAGTCTCAAGGCCCTCAAATGACTCTAGACTCCTATCCCAAAATAAATGATATGAAGTTGATGGGATGGAATCCGCTGGAAGGAGAGCATTAAGGCATACCCCATCAACAAACATGAGGTACTTAGTAATTTTGTATAATGTGGAAGGACTCGAACAAGATGTGCATGAACCAGTAATAGTACCGGGAATGGACGACATGCAAAGTCAAGAAAACTGAGGAATGGTTGACTCAGGTTTCAAATTCCTTCGAACAAGAGAATAAACACGAATGGTGACTGAATGTAGGAAGCATAGAATTGATAGACAAAACTGGGACATCTCTGTGACACAGGAGGCATAAATAGAGGCTCCATAGGGACTGGAAGCTTAACTAGTTGGTGGAGGTAAAATCAAAGAAACGAGTACATCTCCTAAAGTCAAACTATTAACCCAACTAACGGATGTGATATACAGTGCTCTGTTCAAAGGTGACCCGAATCGACTGCTACCAAAGATAACATCTTTTCCTGTTTAGCTTTTCAGTTTTTTTATTTTTTTGGACTTTTTCAGATATTTTGAAAAGCTTGAAAAATAATAAAAGTGCTTTAGAGTTACAAATCTTGGAGGAGACGAGTGTTAAGGTGCAAACAAACTAGTTCCAAGCAATGGAACATACCTATGCTCAATGCAAGGAAACATGTGCAGGATAACGACACTCAAGGGAAAGTCCCCTTCGGTTAAAAAATGGGGAATCAAGCTGTAAAAGATATATAAAAAGGCTCTGCTTGGCTAGACATGAGACAAGCTCGGGCTATATGGATGATAATAAAAGTTAGGGAAGCTGGCATAAGGCTCAATAAGGCAAGCAAAACTCATGACAATGCAATTACAACTTGACATATACAAGGGAGGCTCGAGGAAATGGCTAGCATAAAGTTCAAGAGGAGTATGAAGCTCTTGCTCAAGGACATGGAGGGACTAAAAGGGACTCCCAAACCTAAGAGAGGACTCACAGCATGGGTACCAAATGTAAAAGGGAGTGAAATAGGACACCCATGTATAGGAGAGCTCTACCATTCACATAGTACCACTTCTAACAGCAGAATGAAGGTTATGTGATGCCATTGAATGGGTTCGTACCCAAGGTTAAGATGGAACGGTCATAAGGCAATGCATAAGTGCAAGAGGATGTGATATCCTAACCTATATTCCAGTTCAGACATAATACTTGTGATAAGAACGAATGGGTCAAAACCTCAGAGAGTGTGTACAAAAACTGGATCGTACATGACAACCATATTAGTCCAAAATAACCCAAAATAGTCAATAAAGAATCCAAACTATAGGATATAGGGAGGAATGATCATGACAACTGCACCGAAATGAAACAATGCGGTGAACGATGGTACATAAAAAGGAAAGTAAGGTGAAGACCCAACATTCATGTATCCACTACCACCCCCGTGAGGGTGACCACTGGTGTAAACACTGAGCGAAGGGAATAAAAAACCTCCAGAAATGGAGTAGAGGATAGAATATGACCATTCCCAAATATATGAGCACAATAAGGGGCTGTGATGCCCCCAAGCCCGACACCAAGGTCCGTACTAGGACCAAGAACGGGTGATAGGATACCAGGCATTCTGAAAATAAATGGACCCAAAATCAAGAGAGCATAACTATACTCAATTAACCGCGATCCCAAAGGCCATTTAGAGCACAAAGAGCACACTCCTAAGAAAATATACAGCCAAAATACAAGAAAACCAAGGGTAGGATATGTGAGCTCCTAAATTCAATAGGTATGTCTCACCTAAGAGAGGCTCAAAACTCCCATACAGTACAAGCAGAGGTATGTAACCAACTATAGTGGCCCTCAGCTTCAACACATAAAGTGACTATGTTTTCTAACCTCTACCTAGCCAGGAAACCTACAGAATAACCTCTACAAGTACCCCCTATGATACCTAGGTAAGGAAAATAAGTTCACCCCAATATAACAAATGCTCAGGCGGACAGTTGCAGGTGGGATCGGTCGTATGGGCAGGATGGCAAAGCATGAAACTCTCGAAAGAGCCCCTAGATATGAATACAATCCTGGAAATATCTCCAGTGCTCGCAGAAAGTGACCAAGGGTCATCCCAATCACAATCGTGGCAACTACCTCGTGCTTAACTCCCGTGTAAGAGGAGCATCCTGAGAAACACTAATTATACCAAGGGTTTCACTCCCTCACCTAGATAGAAACCTAATTGTTTGTGTTTATTAGTCTTCGAAAAATAACTCACAATGAACTATTCCAAGACCCTAAAACCTAATTTTGTTGATGCACCATTTGAAAAGAAAAGAGTGTAATTCATTTTATTATGCGTTGATTTTAATTGGTTATGATTACTCAAAGGGTAATGGTCATGCAACTTATGAAGTTATGACTCGGCAATGAAGTAAATATGCACACCTAACATACAATTCCAAGTGCAATGTGTCAAATGAAAAACAAGGTATGCTACTACGTGAAGTGCAAAATTTTTCCTTCAAATGTATATGCAATCATCCCTATATGAAATACTGAACACAACTCTCATCCAAGCAATCCAATGCAAGTACCTCCTCAAATCCATATCTAAGATGCAACTATTTTGTATTTTTCAATATAAACGAATGAAAAATTCAATAAAAGTCATTTAAAATTCTCAGTCTATGCAGCAAGTATAAAACACAAGCCCAGCAAGACACCGATACAAAGAGAGTAATGCGCTAATGGAAAAACAAAAAAGATAAATAACTAAAACTACTTTCAAATAAAAATCAATGAAAAAACGGTCTCTGGTGACAAAAGAAGCATCCAACAAACAACATCAGAACCCAAGAATACCCAGCCACACTCACAACACACCCAGAAACTACCCACAACATCAAACTCAACCAAAAGGGAGGATGTACATGACTGTTTAAAGAACAGCTGCATATGTACGCGACTTTTGGCCAAAAAGCTGCATGTATACGCAGATGTTGGCCAAAAAACTGAATGTATACATGATTTTTGGCCAAAAATCCGTGTATGTATGCGACTTTTAGCCAAAAAACCTACGTATATAGAGAAGACAGTGGTAAAAATAAAGCCAAGGGTCAAACCAATAAAGGGGAGTGCCAATGGATGAACATACTATAAAATGTGACACAGAAACGGGGAGAAACAGAGAGCAAGTCAATAATATCAAGCACATTGTGCCCCCAAACCCCAAAGAAAAACAAGGAACGTCCCTAGAGGAGTCGCCAATTCTGGTACGGAGAAACTTCCTATGGCTTGGGGTGCACCACAAAAGACAGAGAAACTGCAGAAATCAATCCCTTCCCAATATCCAATAGAAATAAAACATCTAACAATAAAGGATATCAAATCATACCTTATTTTAGATGGTTAAAGTAGATCCCCGTTGATCTTTTTCCAATCTCACTTGCGTTAGCAATTCACTCTCAACAATAGTAAACAAGAAAAGCATACTATATAATATAGTGTTAGGCCTACTCTAGCATATATAATCAATAATGAATAAGTAATTAAATACATCCATGGATTCAATATTCATTTAAATGCACATCATTGGATAGGAAAAGATATTTCTATTAATAAAATCAGAGATTACATAGGTGACAACCTCTGTCGGCATGTCTGCGAACCGGAGAAACTGATTCCTCCACCTGGGCCTCCACCACCTCAACCCTCCATCTCTTGATAGCAAGCTCACAAACAAAGGCAAGCTTGAGAAGAACACAAAGTGCTCCAAGGGACAAAGGGATGCAAACTCAAGTACAAGCAAGCTAAGGCAACAATGGACTATAGTTTTCTTGCTCTTCAATTCCTCCTCTTCAATGTATCCAAGGGGTTCCTTATATAATGCTTCAATGGGGTAATGGAAGGTCAAATCTGAGCGATATTGAGGCATATGGAAGGCCAAGTGACAAGTGACTTGAATCCACATCAAAGAAAACTCCAAAAATATTTGGACTTATGCACACATCTCGATGTACACGGGTTTAAGGGTAATATCCGCATATATACGCAAGAAAGGGAATAAAAGTCGCGTACAACAAATAATAGGTGTTTTTAGGGATGAACTTGGAAACATAAAAGGTACAAAAATGTTCCATGGGGTCCAAAGAGTCTGTAGAGGGACATGGAAGGCCATAAAAGTGTGATCAACCATGTGTGGTAAAATCAGTTGTAACAAGGAGTGGCCTCTACATATGATAGAATTGGAGTCATGGCCATCAAATTGGCTTCCATGTTTTTAATGCATAGATTGGTTGAGTAAAGTGAAATATGTTAAATCCAATAAGTTACATAAAAATATGCATACGTGATATTGATTACACTACCGTAAAAAGAGACTCCAAATAACTTATAAGCACTAGCATTTTCAAATAAAATATTTGTGTTCATTGTAGATTTGTAATAAGGTCCATTCACTCGCCTATTTGAAAGATCATCTAAAGAAGGGCAATGTATTTTCTGATTGCGGATTGGCTTCATGACATTAAAATTCATTATTTGAGCATAAGCTAAAATTAAAAACAACTTGCCAAAAACAACCAGGAGAAGCCTATTGTGCAAAAAATTATAAATAAAAATGTGCACAAATTTTGTGGTATTTTTAATAATGACTCATCAAAAGAATATAAAAAAAACTTAAGCTTATTACTTACAGAGAGCGAGAAATCCAAGAAAATTCAAGATCCCTGCCAAATGCATTATATTTCAAAGTCCATTCTGGCATCTCTAGCTGATCCTTTAAGATATGTTCCATAAATGACTTGATTAGATCTAAAATTGCATAAAAACCTCAAATGGTATGTAATCATATGTAAGCATATGGAAACAGATTGTACAAAATTGATATAATCTTCCCTGCCTATTAAATTTGACGAGTCCATGTAGAATTGATCAAATGGATGTATCGATTTAATATAGATTAAAAATAATATGTATAGTAGGTCAAGAATATATACAAGTGGTGGATATAATGTATTATCACTCAAGCAATTACTTTTTTACAATCAAGGGTTTAAAGAGGTCAGCATATGCAGTTTTTTTTTTGCAGTCAAGGGTGTAAAGAGGTTAGCATATGAAGCTATTGGAAAGTGTTGGAATCTATGGGCATGAGTTCTCCAATGAATTTCATTACATCAAAAATACAAAACTTAGCTTAGCTTCCTTCCAAAACTGGTGAGAAAACTGCCATTTCTATAAAATATATTTGATTAACACAACTGTGTAACAAATAAATTTCATATGTGAAGTTATCTTTGTAATTAGATTGATAGTTTTTTGTAAGTTATTTTACCGTCCAATATAAACGAGATGTTGTAATTCTCTCAATGTCCTTGATATATAGGTTTAACATTCATCTATGCCAATAAATCATAAGCAATGCAAAAACAGATCTGTAAGAGAGTTGAACAAACGTAATACTTCACTGCATGTGATAAGGATAAGATCTGAGAATGATTATGTGATTTTGTTGTTATCTAAGTTTCCTTATAATCCTACAAGCGATCTTTCCAAATTGAATCCTCAAAATTATTGTTCATTTTACAAAGATCTTCCAAAAGTACACAATTGTCTAGATCTAATGACATTAACCACTAAATCCACATCCTACTCCTTGGGTTCCATTAGTAAAATTCAATTTTGACAAAGTCTTCTGAAATTATCATATATAGTGGTTTTTTAATTTATAAAATGCGACAAGAAAGCTCACATCCTCTTCTATTGTTGAAGAAGTCCTTTGAAGTTATTTTGATACATACTTCCAAGTCTCCCATGTCTTTAATGATGAAATACAAACGAGAGACCAATGGTATTTGTAATGGTGTTTTTCCTAAGTAAGACCATGTACAAGAAAATACAATCAAGCTTCCTATCATCAATGCAATTGACAATCCCTTTTGCTGTTAGATTATGATATTTTCCTTCATTCTTCACTTAGTCTTGGAAAAATATCATAATCAAGAATCCCTTTTGACAATCCCTTTTGCTACTAGGTTGAGCTCATCTTGAGCCATATGTTGAGTCATATCAACCATGGTCTTTGTGAAGTTTCATTCTCTTGTAGAATATCATACATGGGATAGACTGGTTGGTCCATAAAAAATCTCTCTCAAACAAGACATAAATTTGATATCAACAATAACCATACCACGAGATAAAAAATTGCAATGAATTTGAATAACATCAATCATCATATATGTTTCCAAGAAATCAAAATTTGAGCAAAAAATAAGTATTACATTACCAAAACATTGGCCGAGATGAATAAAAAATCATAGAACTAGGCATTATGCAAGTTATCGACAGATTGGCCGAGATGAATAAAAATGTCATGGAACTAGGAACTTTCCTATGCCTTCAGTTAGTGACTGTTTATTCTATTTTCATGAATAAAATGGGGTCGAAGATCCCAATAACCACTTCTTGCATATAAATATTGGGCTTGTCCCAAACAAAAATGAAAAATGGAAGGAGTCTGGTTTTAATCTGCACCTATGTGGGAGCTACGGTTATAGTTGCTTCTCTTTCAGGATTTCTAATTGTTTGTCTCCTGCAGACGAGGAGAAACCGTGATGCTAACCACACACATTTTGTAAATAGAAAAAAAAACCTCTTGGGGGAAACCGTGAGACCAAAATCAGGCGCAGTGTGGTTCAACGTTCAAGGGATCAAGACTTCCACCCACAATTTCAACCTTGCAAATCTCATCAGTCAAGGGAGCTTCGGAATGGTGCATAGGGGAATGCTTCCCTATGGGAAGCTTGTGGCCCTAAAGAGAATCAGAAACTATTCGGCTGAAGGGGATGCATACTTCTTGAACGAAGTAGAGATTATCAACAGTATCAGACACGAGAATCTAGTCAGTTTGAGAGGTTGTTGCGTTGCTAGCGATGACAAGGAAGGGCACCAGTGATTTCTGATTTACGATTACATGTCCAACAAGGAGGTGCACCAGGAGAAATTCCTAATGGTTCGTTGAACTGAGCACAATGGAAGAACATTGTGCTAGGGACTAGTAAGGGATTGTATTACCTTCACCGGGGTGTCCAACCAACTATTTATCATAGAGACATAAAACCCACTAACATCCTACTAGATGAGTATATGAATTCCTGTGTGTGCGAGTTTGGACTGGAGAGGATGATGACTAAAGAAGATGAAGGAAAATCCCATTTAACGATGAGGGTAGCTGGGACATATATCTACTTGGCTCCCGAATACCCTCTTTACGACCAACTCATAGACAAGAGCGATGTGTATAGTTTTAGCTCTGTGTTGTTGTAGATCGTGAGTGGCAGAAGAGCGTTGGACACCTCCATGGATTCATCCTTCGATTACCTAGTTGCGGATTGGGAATGGAATCTTTTGAAATGAGGAAAAGTTATGAAAGTAATAGATGAAGGATCCTTCATAGTGGGCCCAAGAACATCATGTCTAGGTTTGTTTCAGTGGGTATTCTATGTGCCCACGTTATGGTTTGTTACAGACCCACAATTGTGGAAGCTATGGAAATGTTGCAAGGGAATATTGAGATTCCTAAAATACCCGACATTCCGTTCCCTATTTCTCACCTATCTCTCAGGTCTGGAAATAGCATAACCTAAAATAATCAGTCTCATTAGTGCATCGAAGGTGCTAAAGTAAGTATAAGGAAACCGCAGTTGAGAGGAATGGAGTGAGGAGCATTTTATAGTCCAGTGTAAGTTTTTAGGTGATTTTATAAAGATAACATGTCAAACTTTATTTCTCATTTTTACTTTAAAATGATTTAATATCTTTTAACCCTTGGTTTATCCTTTTTAAGAAAATCTATTCTAATTATTTTATAGCTTGAAGGTTCAACTCAGTTCCCCTGGCCTCAACCATATAATTTCACAAATTTTGGATTGGGCTATTTATTTCTGAAACATAATACATATCTAATATTTATATGTACATGACTAAAGAAAACCAAAATATTTTACATATCTATTATTTATATTTACATTGATGAAGAGAACCAAAATAAAGTTTTTGTCCAATTAGGATTCATATTTAATATAGTACTTAATTTTATGATTCAAGAGATTTAATCTGAATAATTTAGATAATTGAAGAAAAACAAAATGATATTCTTCATTTTCGTCGAGTCATAATTTCGATTTAAGAAATTAAAAATTGAATCGTTTGAGTAGTAATCTGAGTGGATACATGGTTTCTATGAATACAAATATTGAAAACACTATATTTTGTTCATGTACTTGTTTATAATATTAGTAGCATAATTACTTAATTTGTGGTTGGTTAACTTTAGTCTATGAAATTATAAGTTCTCCATATCTAAATTATCACCCTACTCTATGCATTCAAGAATCAATTACCAATTATTCATTTATCAATCCTAAGTTTTTTTCTTTGACTTATCTGCCATGAACTGTTGGTTATTCATTCATCACCTACAAAGTATTTCATGTATCAACTGCCAGTTATTTACTAGTAGGCTCTAAAGAATACACTTTAATATAATATGATGGATAATATTTTTTCTTTAAATGTTGTATAGGATGATATGTATGTTGTTAGATTTAAATAACCTTTAATGCAAAATATGAAATATTGCTAAACATTTTTGTACCCTTCCATTTAAATATAGTAGTTAAATTTAAACACATTTAATGTAAAATTATAGATAATATTTATGCTTTAAATGTTGTATAGAGTGGTGTGTGTCTAGTTAGAATTAAATAAAATTTAGTGCAACATGTTAAATAATGTTAAGGAACTGGAGTGTTTTCTAACCGCATTGGATTTTGACTGAGTCCCCACGGGTGATGGGTGTCACAACCACAATCAAACGCACTTCAATTATGCATTTTTTATCGCGGTGTGCAGCACTACCCAAGATGCCTCATAATGAATTGGTCTCTCAAGAGATTCCTAAAAGGCTATGCCTAACCGTGCGGAATCTTATTAATCATTGGTAGTTTAACTTAACCATTTTTATACTTAGTTAATTGCAATAATCAAGTAAACATATACAAGAGACAAGTATAATGGTGGGGTTTCCAAACCAACCAACCCCGTTAACTTTGTATTAAGAAACCAAATTTTACAATAATGGAGTTGCCACAAACTGGAAGAGATCCATGTGTGTTCCCAGACAGCTACCACACTTTCATTTGCAAAATTAAACAAGATGAGTTGACCCTTACCGAGTGTCCAGCCCTTGAGAATTGTCAACTGAAATAACCCTTGTAGCATGCATCAACTACTACTCAACTACTGTTGAACTCGTCTGAGTGTTGGCTTTCTAGGCCACACTCTATCACAAAACTCCTTCATTTCTGAGTGAAGCTTCCTAACAAACTTTGTCTACGACTTGAGCTTAGATTCCTCCCTAGCTCATTTGCCTCAGTCGAATTGTCTTTCCAAAACTTGGATGATTTCTCCATCATTTGACTTGTGATTTTATATCGTGCGTCTTGAGTGAGTGCGTCTCCTTAAAGTGGCCACTTCACCTTACTTGGCATGCATGCCAACCACTAGCCAACTTTACAACTTCACTGTGAGTCCACATCTCCTCCCAAGCGTAAGAGCCTTCCCTTTGTTGGTATGTCACGAGTTCCATTGATCGGGTGTCAAGGCGTCATCACAGGTGCACATCACCTTGTCGAACCCCCACAAGCACACTAAGTGCACTAGGTTCTGTCACATCATCGAGATGCTAGGAGCGCCTCTCCTAGGTGCTTGATCCAACCTACCATCCGTCGGTGCTTCCACCAAGCGCTCGCCTAGGCCACCAGTGTGGTGCAAAGTGTGCTTCAAGTGGGGTGCTCCGGTCACTTGAATTGTTCACCTGCATGTTTCTCCTAATGTGCGCCCAACACCCTCATGAGCGCTTGGGCTTCATTGCACTTTCATTTCCGCTAGCAAATATTTGTCTAAGTGTTGTGCTCGTGGGCTTGCCAAGCGCCACCTACTTAGCATTGTCTTCTTTTGTGGGAGTGCGCCCTTGCTAGGTCTGTGTGCCCCACTATCGTTTGGTGAGGTGGAATTCGGTTCCTAACCTATGGGGAAGAGCCCTTAGACCCCTCCTAGTAATCCTCAACCTACTCTATCCATTTATCCTTATAAATTGAACCCTCTCTCCATTGTGAAGAGAGGAAGGACTATGTTACTTTTATGTTGGTGGAATTTCTAGGTGATCCCTATCATCCTTTGGGAGGCTTACTATCTTGCTTTGGAGGATTTTCTTGGATTGTTGGATGGAAGGTTTCAACGTTAAGGCTAGGTTGTGACACTCCTTCTTTATGTAATGCTATGTATTTCCCTTGATTACATTAATACAAATATCTTTCCATAAATGTCTTTGTGTTAAAATGTTTATAGATTTCTTCCTTAACTGTTAGCTTAGATTAGTTTATATGTATGTATGCTTTCACCTTTTTTTTGTTCTATCTCTTGTATAAGGCTTTGCAACTGAAGATTTGGAGGTCTAGCTCTTGGAGCAAAGAGGAGGAGAAAACTTGTAGATATGAGGAAAGGTACTTATCTCTTCATCATGTATCTTTACTGATCTAGGAAAATAGGGTATATTATGTATTTGATTTATTTGATCTAGGAAAATAGGGTGTATTATGTAATTGATTTTCAAATAATCTTTGAGGTATTTTGATTATGCAATTTCAACAAACTTAAACTATAATTTCAACAATTCTCACCAGATTTTCATCAAAATTTTCGCCAACAAAAATGAAAATGATATAGAGTTTAGCTCACTCCAAAAGTAACTAGTAAGCAAAGTTCAGGTATCATATAACTTTGAGAACAACCATAAAAAGAGAACATTCTACGTATTTTGTAAATCATGCTGGATTGAAAATAATATGGTTGTGATGCTACATCCATACCTGATTATGAAAGACATTAGCATTTAATTCAGTATGAAATTGAAACTTAGAAACACTTAACTGGATGATAAAGATGATGATGCAAATAATGTATATATGTGATTTAAACAAAACAAAAAAAATAGCTACTTAGGTCAAAATGAAAACCATTAGAAACCCTCAGTGTTAAATAACTGATTCTTAGACAGTTATTGCACACCCACGAAGGAATGACAGTTTTTAATTCAGAGTATAAATATTTACACATGTTTGTTTAACAGTTATTGTGCATGAACGTGGAGTGACAGATCTTCATGCGGGTATTTTATAACACCTACCCACTTCCTAGGCTAACCTTAATTGAAGTTTAATCTAAATTTTAATTACCATGTTCGTTTAACAGTTATCGTGCACGGACCAGAGTGACATATATTTAACGCTTTCGTACTGCCCAGGCTATCCTTAACCAAACATTAATATAAATTTTAATTATTATGTATTTAAGTATAACTAAATAAGATGACTATAGAATACATCTTGGTTTTACACTGGGCCATCAAATTGGATTCCATGTTTTTGATGCATAGATAGGTTTTTGATGCATAGAAATATCTAAGTTCTTCACACAATCATTTTTTTTCAAAAATTTGAGTACTCAAATACTTGGTTGAAGAAATTAACCAAAATATTTGGGTTTTGGTGAATTTCCCGTTCCTTTTCATTGAAAACCCACCAAGAATACGAGCAACCAAAGAGGCAAGACTAGAAGAGGAAGTAGCGGGTTCAATTCTCTATCATTTTTCTACTCATATACATAGACGTAAACTTCTTACAATAGAAAGATAGGCAAGAATTTAAATGTGGTTATTTCCAAAAGAAGATAGTACCTTAATGCAATGCACTGCAACCCGATGTGCTACTATAGGAATCTGATATTGAAAAGTAACTTCTTCATGTTTAACTTGAGAAAGTTATACAGAGGCTTTGAGATCTGAGTAATCATGTCATGTTCCATATGATGGGTTATGAAAAAAGTTTTATCATTTTGGGTTAGGGTTTTGGAATTTTAGGGCCATTTACCTTTCTCCTACCCCTTGAGACCTCCCTCTTCATGATTAGAAAACATATTCTTAACATTTTCAACATAAATTTGACAAATAATCTTAGTTTTATCTGAAGGACATGATGATTCTCTGACTCAGACTGGGGCACACTTAGCATACTATGCCACATTCCTAGATCTTTTAGGTGTCCTGATTAGAAAAAGGCATAAATTGGGCTTTGATTAGGCCATAATGTGAAATTTCAAGGTTTGTTGTGTCGGCATGATGGTTGAATATGACTTCAATCTCAGATGAAACAAGATTTGGAGCATAATTGGAGGTTGACGAAGACATTTTAATGGCCGATTTATAAGGTTTAGGTTAAATTTACTTTTTGACATGCTAGGGTAAAACTTTGGGATTACAACGGTAAAATATGATCACGGTTGGGTGAAAAATGAATTAGCCCGCTAATTTGACATGGAGGATGATTGGTTGTCTAGTAAAGGTTGTTATGACCAAACATACTACCTTGTAATAAAATAGAATGCCTAAAAGAGGTAACATGCACCCAACACACTAGATTATAACATAATAGAAGATGTATTGCAGGTTGTGAAGAAAAAAGTGTAGTAGGATGGATGAAAACTTTGTATCTCACAATATTAAACTCTAATACCATTTAATGTGAGAACACCAAGCCCAAGATTAATTCATACACCTAAGGGAAAATGTAATATCTTGATTTTGACCCCTATTGCATTAAAATTGTACATGATGTAAATATCGTTATTAAATCATGGTGAGGAGCTCAAGGACAAGGCCTCGCCATCGATTTAGCATTTTATGTATCGGCAATTAAAATCAATAGCTATGGTTCTCATGCTAGCCATGCACAATATAATTTGAGACATCATGTAAATATGCAATTTAATAAAAAAATACCCACAACTAGCTATCTAATGCAACAAGAGATGGGGGCATGGTTTCACAAGGAATAGGGAGGGAAATTGTTCAAACTCTTCAACCAATGGTGTTAAGCCAAATGTCAATGAGAGAACCCATAAACTCTCAACTACCAATTTTGTCTTATGCACCCAATCATTTATTTCTTCCAAACGTTGGTTGAGGTTGTTAATGCATTGGGAATGGAAAGGTATGACAATCAATTTCGTATTGGGGAAAGCCATAAATTTTGAGAAATCGTATATTTTCTTGTGGGGCAAGAAAACACCCACAAATTGGTTCCCATTCCATTCCTCATCCATACTTTTCACTTCCTCACGCAACTGTGGCTACTTGGGGCATTTTCCTTCATGTTTTCAGCAATTCCTTCATATATCCATGGATGGAAACCTGTTTTTGTGTTGGATAGTGGATGGGAAGAGAGATTCATGATTTGGGGGTTTATAAAGGTCGTTTTCCCCTCGCAATGCCCAAGAACATTTTCTGAAATTGAATTTCTCTCCCAGGGTTGATTTCCCCATCTACCATTTCGTTTTTGGTTGCCAAAATGTTTTTTTCTTTATGCACGGCATTTTTGGTTGTTGTTATGTGCATCCTTGTTTTGGTCTGACCTGTTAGAAGTGGAAGAGGCCCAAAATTGGCTTGATAAATCTAGTGAAGAGAGGAACCTCACAAAAATATCAAAAGGGGCTAGCTAATCTTTTATGCACACCTGAGAGAACACTAGAAGGGAAGGTATGGCTTGAGGGACTGTGTAGTAATGAAGGGAATACTTCCTTGTGTTGAGTGTGTAGGTATTGTGGATGCCAAGCTAGAGAGATCTTGTGGAGGTGTCCATAGCTCTGTGGTTGAGCTCACTAGCTTAGCAATTCTTCCTTTCCACTGCCTTAGAAGCTTAATAAACCCAACTGTAGATTGGCTTGGTTGAACCTTGGTGTATATTTGACTATGTGTGAGCCTGTAGTTCCCTTTTTTTTTTGGAAATCATTCCCATCTCGGGGGTGGGGGGTGGAAGTTGTGCTCAACTTAGCTTAACTATATTCTACTTTTGCACAAATTGAGTAAAAGAAAACATATAAATAGGTTTTGTTGACCATTTTTTTCAAAAAATAATAAAAACAAGATGAGGCTCAGTTATAATGAACTAAGTCCTATAAACAATAATGCCAAAACTAAGAATCACACACACACATTGTTAGCTTGAGCTCATCTTGAGCCATATGTTGAGTCATATCAACCATGGTCTTTGTAAAGTTTCATGCTTTTGTGGAATATCATACATGGGCTAGATTGGTTGGTCCATAAAAACCAATCTCAGAGAAGACATAAATTTGATATCAACCATAACCATACCACAAGATAAAAAAATGGAAAGCATTTAAATCAAATCAGCCATATATGGTTCCTAGAAGTCAAAATTTGAGCCAAAACAAAGTATTGCATTACCAAACTTATTGGAGAAATTCCAACAACATGGATCATAAAGATGGATTTACACTAAGCCAACTCTCATAGTTGGTCCTCTATCACCTTCATAATAACAATAAGGACACTTAATTTGTGCATCTACATTCCTCATTCTTACCTCTACAATTTCATCTTAATTCTTCAGCACCATCTATTAGCTTCATAATCACAATAAGGCGACTTAATTTGTGCATCATTATGGCTTTTCATGTTATTATTATTTTTATCTTTCATAATCCTCTAATGTTTTTGTTGTTCCTAACCTCTTCATTTTTCTCTTTCTTTGTATTCTCTACCCCATCTTCTAATCTAATTTTTGTTTCCATCTTATTCTCTTTTCTCCTCAATATTTGATTCTTTATCACCCAATCTTTTCCCTACCTTATTTTTAATTTTTTTTATCTTTTTAATTCTTTATTTCTCATTTCTAAATTCTTCCATATTTATTGACATTTTATTTTATTTTATAACATTATAGTTCTTTCCTATTAGTTTGCTTTACCATCTTACTATATTGAGATATCCAACTTAAGATTTCATTTTATAAATTCAAAGCAATCACTTCCATAAGATCTCCAACTTAAGGTTCATTCTTTTCATTTTTCATTTATTATTTTAGTATTATTATTATTATCATCAACTTTTTATTTTATTATTATTTTTTATATTATCTTTTAATATTTCATTTTCAAATAATAAAATTTATTATTACTAACTTTCGAACATAATAATAACTTTATACCATCCATTTTTAAGTTAAATAGAAAATCAACATAAAAATATATATATTTAAAAATATCAATCTAATTCAATTTTTCTATTTAGTAAAATTTTCATTAGAAACGAATCTAATCGAGAATGCATTAGGTATTCTAAGATATATATTTTTGACCACAAATTTGATGTTTTTCCCTGAGTGCTGTATGAGTGGATACTCGGCCAACCACAACCTTAATAATGTAAAAAATCTACTTGTTATTATTAATTAATTATATATATGTACTAATGGTCAATGCTAGTTCTATCAAAGTTTGGTGTTATTATAGTTTTAAAAGAATGATAAAAAGGACCACCAAAATTTAAAACCCTAAAACCCAATGAAATCGCGATTTGCCGTTGGCCCTCTTAAATTTTGTGGTTCCCGCAACATATACTCATCCGGAATTTAAAACCCTAACTCCCAATGAAATTGCAATTTTGTCGTTCCTGCACCATATAGTCATCCCGGGCAGTTTTGATGGACGTCAAAAGATTTACAGCACCAAAATGTCTATAGCACAATACCATGATATGATGTAACGATGGAGATGTGCAGACTCTTTGCACAGCCGCAGATGGAGATGGAGCATATTTTTCTACTCTGTTTTCAGGTCTAACGCAGAGAAGAGGATAATGAGAACCAGAAGTCTTGCAATCGTACTACTACTCAGATTCATTACGGCAACTAAGGGAAGCAACCCATCTTGTCCCTCGGATTTTAATTACGTCCATCAAATTCCCTCGGACTCCTCTTTCTTCCAGTCAGGTAATCATCTTGAACAATGTTGCATTTCATTGTGGAGCTTATTCGACATGGGCCTAGCCCAGCACTTCCAAGATTCCTCCATGTTCGGGTTTCCCGACAATGTCTCTGCCATTGCGTGCATCAATGAATTCCGGCACCAGATTTCTTGAATGGGGTACTTGGCTTCCCTTTCCCCAACAACCTTGGCATCAGTCTGCCTGAACTCGACCGAGATTGTTTCAAATCATTTTCTGTGCAACGACATACAGACAAAAAAGGACTCGATCGATCTTTTGGGAACTACTGCAATCGATTGTTCTTGAAAAGGGGATCTCTCCAACTTAAAAGTCTGCAGTTCATGCCTGTTTAGCATTAGGCAAGTTATCGGCAGACTGGCTGAGATGAATAAAAACGGTACGGAACATGGCACTTTTCAATGCCTTCAGTTTGCGACTGTTTATGTTGCTGTAGTGAATGAAATGGGGCAGAAGAGCCCAATAACCTCTTCCTGCATATTTAGATTGGGCATGTCCCCAACCAAAACAAAAGATGGAAGGCGTTTGGTTTTAATTTGCACCTATGAGGGAGCTGCAGTTATAGTAGCTTCTCTTTCGCCATTTCTAATTGTTTGTGAGAGCCTAATAATTATTAGGTATGAATTCACCAAAAGACTTGATAAATGAGATAAGCCATAAGGTAAGTATATATTAATAATAAGATAAGAGATGATATGTTACAAATTGTGGCCCTGCTTTAAATATGGCTTGGGCGTTTAATGTTGAGGAGACGCCTCATTTCATAACCTAACTTATTTAACCTAATTATTATCTTATTTTATGTTCGTTATATTGCCACTCTCTTAAAAAGGCTTTGTCCTCAAAGCCTTACAATGTCGTCGCGTCATTTTTTGTGATGTGGCTGACGACACATGTCGATACGAACTGCTAAGTATAGAGCATAAATTTCGTTATGTGGATGGGTCAATCCATCCTAAATTGATTTGTTGTTGAATGTTGGGAATTCCCTGATTTGTCGTGAGGAGCTTTGATCATATTAGTAGCATTATCTTTCGACATTTCCCACTTTTTAGAATTTCGGTTTTTATGGTTGGGGTGTCCATAGGGAATTTTCACAATGTCATTTTCTTTTATGAGTGTCGTCTTTTGAGCATTGATGTGAGTTGGAAGTTGTATTTTTGTTCCTTGATGTTTTAAGGTTTCATTCTGTATATTTTCCAACAGCACGTAATCATTTTGAAACTTCTTAATCACTTCTACTTGCGCTTTTCTGTCATCTTCACACTTCTTAAGTTGTTCCTTAATATCTTTGTTATGAATTCCGATGCAACTATTTTCTTCCTACTTGTTTAGAAGTTTCCCTTCAATGTATTCCATAGATTGTTTTGTCTTTCGACTATTTTTCAACTTCTTAATTTTTGTAACTAGTGTTTTGTTATGATTCCTTAATTTGAAAATTTCTTCGGAATTGTTGGATAGTGTTTTATTACTTTTTGCGATCTCCAACTTATGAGTCTTTTTAGAGTCGTCATTTTGTTGTTGACGAACTTTTATCTGTTGTCGATACTCGTCGATCACTCATTCTTGATTTTCTAATTTATGTCGTATTTACGTTAGTTCTTCATCCTTGTCGCTAACGATTTTGTTCAACCGTTTTATTTCCACTTCGTAATCGTTTATTTCTTTCTTTATGTATTGATTTTTCAATCTTTGATTAAAATCGTTTTCGTCTTTTAATTTCTTAATTTGGGCAGACAATTTTTCTGTATGATTTTTCTCGTCAGAAATTTTTTGTTCCTTGAGCTCTTTTTGCATCTCATGTATTTTAATTATTACTTCCGAGTTTGTATTTGTGTCTAGTAATTCTTCATTGTCTCTTCGATAACACTTTAACTTGGCTTCTAATTTCTCTATTTGTAGTCGCAAACCAAATTCCATGATCTCCAACTTTTTTAATAATAGACGGCTATCGATTTCTTGACAAGTCTTCCTTGGATTTTGTTTCTTTGACGATATATAGTCTTGACTTCTTGTCTTCTTTTCTTTCGCATCTTCAATGATAGAAGATATTCTTTTTCTTTTTCTGATACTGTTCTTTTTTTAATAATAAATATTAATTATTTAATTAATATATATTTTTTTAATATAAACTATATAATATTTGTATATAGTTTTTTTAATGTTTTTAAAAATAAATATTATAATATAATAATAATATTTTATTATTATATATAATATTTGACTTTTATTAAAATTTGTTTTTGTTTTGTTTTGCTTTGCTTTGGTCTTGTAATTTAATAATTGTACTTAATACAATTATTAAGTAATAATAGTAATAATAATAATATTAATACTTTTCTGTCTCTTTTTTTAAGGTTGATAAATACTTCTTGTAGATTGGGTGGTTGGGAGGAATGATTGTTACCTTCCCCACGTAAGTTCAAATTTTACTTGCTTCTTAGTAGCAATTATTATGTACTTTCATATTGTTTTCCTTTAAGTTTTGTAAAATTCTAGTAGATTGGGTGGTTAGAAGGAATGAGTGTTACCTTCCCCACCTAAGTTCAAATCTCATTTGCTCTTAGTAGTATTTATTATACACTTTTATATTCAAACCTAAACCCACTTTAAGAAACCAGGTGTGGTTTCACTTTTACCCTCTTTTTTTTTTCCTTTTCCTTTTATCTTTTCTTTTTTAACCTTTTTTTCTTTCTTTCTTTTGTTTTTTGTTTTTCCTCGTTCTTTTAGTTTTTTTTGTTTTTACTTTTTTTGTCACTTTTCTTTTTTTTACTCTCTTTCTTTTTTCTTTTTTCTTTTTACTTTCTTTTCTTGTTTTTTTACTTGGTCAAAGACCATAAATTTAGGGACTCCCCAGGATTATGATTAAAAATGAGGATATGGCCAAAGGCCTGGATCACAAACTAGCTTTGATACCAAATGAAGCCGAATAATTATTCGCTCACACAATGAATTCACCAAAAGACTTGGTAAATGAGATAAGCCATAAGGCAAGTATATATTAATGATAAGATAAGAGAGAATATGTTACAAATGGTGGTCGTGCCTTAAATATTGCTTGGGCATTTAATTTTGAGGAGACGCCTCATTTCATAACCTAACTTAGTTAACCTAATTATTAATTATTTAATTATTATCTTTTTTTATGTTCGTTACATTGTCTCCTGCGGACAAGGAGGAACCGCGACGCTGACTACCCGTAGTTCGTAAATAGAAACATAAAACTCTTGAGGGAAACCATGAGACCAAACTCCGGTGCAGTGTGGTTTAGGGTTCAAGAGATAAAGACTGTCGACCACAATTTCAACCCTGTAAATCTCATCGGTCAAGGGAGCTTCGGGACAGTGTATAGAGGAACGCTGCCCTGTGGGAAGCTTGTGGCTGTAAAGAGAATAAAAAGATGCTTGGTTGAAGGGGTTCTATACTTCTTGAACGAAGTAGAGATTATCAACTATATCATGAACCGGAATCTGGTCGATTTGAGCTGTTGTTGCATTGCTAGCGATGACAAGGAGGGGCACCAGCGGTTTCTGATTCACGATTACATGTCTAACGGAAATCTGGATGACCATCTCTATAGGAATGGTACGTTGTACTCGGCACAATGGAAGAACATCGTCCTGGGAATTTCCAAGGGCTTGGATTACCTTCATCGGGGTGTCCAACCAGCTATTTATCACAGAGACGTAAAACCCACTAACATCCTACTAGATGACGATATGAATGCCCGCGTGTGCAACTTTGGAGTGGCGAGGATGATGAATAAAGAAGAAGAAGGGAAATCCCATTTGATGACGAGGGTAGCAGGGATGTATGGCTACTTGGCTCCCAAATACGCTCTTTACGGCCAACTCACAGACAAGAGCAATGTGTATAGTTTCGGCGCTGTGTTGCTGGAGATCATGAGTGGCAGAAGAGCATTGGACACCTCCCTTGAGTCGGCCTTCGATTACCTAGTTGTGGATTGGGCATGGAAGCTTTCAAGCTTATGAAAGAAGGCAAAGTTATGGAAGTAATAGATGAAAGGATCCTTCACAATGGGCCTACGAACATCATGGCGAGGTTCATTTCAGTGGGTATACTTTGTGCCCACGTTATGGTTTCTTACAGACCCACGATTGTAGAAGCTATGGAAATGTTGCAAGGGAATATTGAGATTCCTGAAATACCCGACAGGCCTTTGCCTATTTTCTCACATGTCTCTCATCTCTGGAAACAGATTAACCTACAATCATGAGTCTCATCAGCGTGTCGAAGGTGGTCAGGTAAGTGTAAAGCCACCGCAGTTTAGAGGAATGGAGTAAGTGGAAATTTTTCAAAGGTAGTTTTCAGTGATGGAAATTGCATAAGCTAGGTGTTGGGTGTTTAAGGGTAATTTTGTTGACCATTTTTAACTTTAAAAAAATGTAAATAGTTTAGATATTAGCCAACTCGGTAGCACACTAGCTACTTCTCATTTAGAGAACTTCTTTCCCTTGGATTTTTTGAATAGCTACTATAATAAGGGATATTAATCACATAGCTAATATTTAATTAAAAATACCAGTTAGAACACATATTTATTATATTAAATAATAATAATAATAATAATAATACATGTCATTTTGCAACTTTAAGGTTCAACACAGTTCCATTGACCTTAGCCATGTAATTTCATAGCTTTTGGATTGACTTATTTATTTCTGAAATAGAGTAGGGTGGAGTGGTATATTTTTCAAAAGTTTTAATATATGTATATATTATTTATATTTACATGATTGAAGGGAACCAAAATATTTTACATATGTAACATTATTGAAGAGAACAAAAATATTTTTTTGGTCCCATCACGGTTTAGATTTAGTTTAGTATTTATTTAGTTTAGTATTTAATTTGATGATAGAAGAAAAACAAAATATTCTTATTTTTTTTGGTCCACTTAGAATTTAGATATGAATTGTTTGAGTAGTAATTTGAGTGTATGCATGGTTGTTGTGAATACAAATATTAAAAGCATTATATTTTATTTATATACTTGTTTATAATATTAGTACAATAATTACTTAATTTGTAGTTGGTGAACTTTAGTCTATGAGATTATAAGTTATCTATATCTCAATTATCACTCTACTCTATGCATTCAAGCATCAATTACTAATTATTCATTTATCAATCTTAGGTTTTTTTCTTTGACTTATCTGTCATGAACTAGTGGTTATTCATCATCACCTACAAAGTATTCCATGTATACGCTACCAATTATTTACTGGTCCACTCTAAACAATACTCTTGTCTCATCCTATTGCAATCTTGGAAATGCATAGGCCATAGTCCACCTCTAATTCTAAAATTGCAGGAAGAAATGGTAACATGTTAAATTTAAACACATTTAATATAATATGATGGATAATATTTATGCTTTAAATGTTGTAAAGGATGATATGTATGTTGTTAGATTTAAGTAACCTTTAATGCAAACTATTAAATAATGTTAAACATTTTTGTGCACTTCCATTTAAATATAGTAGTTAAATTTAAACACATTTAACGTAAAATTATAGATAATATTTATGATTTAAATGTTGTATAGAGTAGTGTGTATCTGGTTAGAATTAAATAACATTTAGTGCAACATGTTAAATAATGTTAAGGCACCTAATGTTGTCTAACCACATTGTGTCACGTCCCCATCCCCCAGACCGGCGAAGAGGACGCGACAAACACCACGTTAACCGGGCAACTAGCCCCATGACACATAAACAGGGAAAACGTTGATATTGAATTTGCTTAAACATACATAACATGATGCATAGCCCATCATAAAAGATGCATAAACATACCAGAGTACATAATCACTCAACAATTCAGTGGAAGCAACACACATTCCAACATTCACATGTTCATCATAGTTCATACAATAATAGATATAATTTGCAGAGATGGGTTAACCAGCAGCACTTATCTTTTGATGAAGAACTCGCCCCGCAACCAGCTACGTCGCTGCAACGTTCCACCCAACCATAGGCCAGCGTGCTCATCAATCTCTCAGCAACGCTGCCACCCCCGAGCTAGCTGGCATGATTCCTCCAAGGATAAGGGTTAATGCAAGATTACACATAGCCAGGGGACACAATCAGCCAAACCAACACCACTGGGTTTACCAGGCCTTTCACAATCGGCCAAGCCAGCACAGTCCGAAGACCAACCAATGCTTACATGTAGCAAAACCATCCCTTCACATCCCTGTGAAGAAGGCAAAGACAATCGGTGGCAATCCCAAACAAAAGGTGAGACACAACTCAAGCCTACAAGGCAACTCAGAGTTGTTCTTGGCCCTAAAGTGGCCAAAACAACTCAGCTGCAACAACCAAACTAGGGTATATCAGCAGCCCAAGCACACAATAAATGATATCAGCATTCCACAGTTCCAAACAGGGAAAAAAATTGGCCAACGACACACACAATTCCTCAATATAACGGCTGGGAAACTTACATAGTCCCAACGAGGGGAGAGCCAACAGGTGTGGGAATCAACAACCCACCAGCATCGACGAGCCCACAAGGCAACACACAATTCCTCAGTGAAGACATTGAGGAAAGTTACACATCCACAGTCCAAAGTGGAAGCAGAATTTGGACTCAAAACAACATCCCAAATCATGGGAAAACAACAGCAACCCAAAACATACACAACACCTCATTCACGACATGGGAAAAACGCCCTAAAAAGTCTGTGCATGAGTGCAACTTGCACCCAACCGCAACACACAGAGGAAAACAAAATGCACGGCCGCAAATCAGTAAGGAAAACTCACACACACAGTCCCTGAGCGTGAAATAGCTCCTGCACCTGAGAATCCCAAGCGACAGCCACGATTTTTCTTGTCAGGGCAAAACCAATGCAGAGTCCCTGTGCGTGAGCATGAACAGACCACGAAGAATATGGCGGTGGTGAAGGCCAGGCGCATGAGGAAGAAGATCCAACAGGGGAAGAGTCCGTGAAGGAAAGAACGGACAGCGGCCTTTGCGTGAGGAATGAACAGACATAATGGAGAATGGGGAGCATGGAAGGTCACAAGAGAGAGATTGAGTGAATGCAGTCATGGGTGGAGTGTGCGTGTGGGAAAAGGACTGACAGTCCTGCCACCCCACTCTCAAAGACCATACTGCCTCAACCACCAGCAGTCATAACTCCTCATCTACCCAACAAAACATTAAAGAGGATGGAAGAGGTTGGATGAGACAAAAATGGTGACAATTCAACAAGGTGGCAACACATGGGTTTTTCCCCCATAACCAAGGTTTGACATCCCCCACCCCTTATCCTTTGGAATGATGCCCTTTTCATTCAACGTTGCACTGTCGTAGCTGGTTGTGGTTTATTTTAATTGATGTGCGTGTTTACATGATGCCAACCATAATGTGTCGGATAGCACGATATACCATCGTCAACTATCCCTATTTCCGAAATATACACAACCAAATCGATAGTGGGGCTTTTGCCTTGAGCTCCTCACCACGATTAATTACAATATATACATCATGCAAACAGGGTCAAAACCGGGGACATTACACATTGGGTTGTGGATGAAGCCCCATAGGTGCTGGGTGTCACAACCATAATCAAATGTGCTTCACTTATGTGTTTTTTATTGTGGTGTGCAGAACTGGACAACATGCCTCCTGATGACTTGGTTGCTCAAGAGATTATTAGAAGGCTATGCCTAGCTGTGCAGAATCTTATTTATATTTTGTTGTTTAACTTAAACATTGTTATACTTACTCAATTGCAATCATCAAGTAAACATACACAAGAGACAAGTATAATGGCGGGGTTTCCAAACCAACCAACCTCGTTAAATTTTTATAAGAAACCAACTTTTACAAGAATGGAGTTTCAAAAAACCGACAGAGATTCGAGTGTGTTCCCAACAAACTACCACACTTTTGTTTACAAAATACAACAAGATGAGTTGACCCCTCTCGGGCGTTCAACTCTCCAGTAATGTCAACTGAGCTAACCCTTATAGCCTGCGTCAACCGATGTTGAAATTGTTTGAGTGCTGGCTTTCCAGACCACACTCTACTACGTTTCTAAGCCAACCTGCCTAGAAAACTACATCTGCGACTTGAGCTCGGATTCCTTCCTAGCTCATCTGCCTCATTTGACTTGTCTTGCCAAAACTTGGATGATGTCTCCATCATTTGTCTTGCACTTTTACATCGTGCGTCTTGAGTGAGTGTGTCTCCTTAAAGTGGGCACACCACCTTACTGGTTGTGCATGTCATTTGCAAGCCAAATTTCCAATTGAACTGCAGGTCAAAAAATCATCCCAAGCATGCGCACCTTCCCTTTGTCAGGATGTCACGCGTTTTGTTGATCGAGTATTGGGGTGACATCGCAGGCGCTCGTCACCTTGCAAAACCCCCATAAGAAGTCTAATTGTGCTAGTTTTTAGTGCGTCATTAAGGTGTTGGGTGTTGTTGGCCTAGGAAAGGGAATAAGGAGGAAGTTTGCGCGTGCAACCAAGGAAAATGCACCGCACATGCGATAGAAGTAAAAGAATACTACGAAGGAATCAAAGGACACATGCATGAAGAATAAAGAGGTGCGTAGTATAGGAAAGGTGAGCGCAGAAGCACGCAAGGGATAACGGTCGAAAAGCGACATATGCAGAATCCATATCATGGCCGTTTACAATGGTGTAAGCCTCCAGCTATGCATGTATGAGAAGATATTTGTAAGTCAGGTCGATAGTGCCTCGTGTCAAGTCATGATCACCACAGCTGTATCCTGAGGGGCGGATGATGGTGATAGTTAACAGACTGCCTGTAATCAGTCAACCCTACGTGGTCATGTAAAATAGTATAAATAGGAGGGATGCAATAGTTAGAGGGTTGGTCTGTGTGGTTTTTGTTGATCCCAGTTCAGTTTTCTGTAATAGTTTCTGTTCAGTGGTAATTAATGGTGAAGGACGCCACTTCTGCTATAATGTTGTAGAGATCAGAGAAGAGTAGACTCGGGAAGAGTCTAGTAGAGATAGAGGGGTTGTTGAGCCGTAGATCTGGCTGCTATGGGAGCAAACCCCTAAGAGTAGATGTAGAGTAGAAGAGTGAACCAGAGAGCATGAAAACCATGAGTCTTAAACTTAAAGACATATCTTAAGATCAGTCTGCATCCCGCAGACTGCACGGTGCTATATCCTTTCTCATGCCAGATGAAGAGCACCTTGGTGGTTTTTCCCATATGGGTTTCCACATTATATCTTGTGTCTAAATGAATGATTGATGTGGTGAATGTTTATGTGAATGGTTAATATTTGATTACTATAAAATGTTTATTGTTGCTTAAATCTCTAATGTTACTCTATAATTAATAGATGAATGAATGAAAGGTATTATCGAAATGAACATATATATCGGCCTGTATGTTTCTGAATTGAGCCATGACTAGAGTCCTGAGTCCAATTCATATGAGTCGGTTGCACCACACAAGTTGCACTAGCTGCGAGGTGGAAAGGAAGATCAAGTCGCACGTGATGACATATAATTGTGCTCGGTTGCACAGAACTAACTCCTCTGTCCAGCCACCCTGTTGGCCTCGTTGAGCTCCTTGGCTATGAGCCAAGGGACTATAATCCCTTGAAAATTGCGGAAACATGGTTCCAGTGGTTACCCATCTATGATATATCTTGGGTGAGACTGTGCCTAATTCGTAGGTGTTGCCGACGGGGTTTACTCTATCGGGCTAGTATTTCCGGTAGTTGTTGGATCGACGGGCTACGCAGAACCTGGGTCGCGTGAGTGGGGAAAAGTGGCCAACAAATGGTTCCATTGCCGAGACCTTATTCATCAAATCGAGGGAAATTTTCTGGCACCCAACGAAGGAGGAGATAGAAGACAGGATGGACTCTAAAATGCTGGTGTTTGAGCAAAAAGAGAGTGCAGGAACATGGTTGAGCATAGAAAAATGGTTAGATGAATATATATACTCTGATATTCACGAGATCCTCTTTGTTGAGTTCCTCATTTTATTACATTAATGGTTATTAGGATTGGCGACTAAACAGACCAATTTCCAGAGAAGGGATATTGTTGAGTGGAGCGACGAGATAGTTCATGAGGTAACCGGTGTAATTAACTTTGTTTCTAGATCTATTGATTTTTGGTTTGATAGTATATTGCAAGGATATATTACTGAGTTTGTAGTAGATACTATAACCTCATATAGTGAAGCTGAAAGAATTTTTTTCCAAGGCCCACGAAGGAGATACTTATTATCTATAAGTACATGGATAAAATTACTTGCCTATGAGAAGGGTATTTTGCACTTAAGTAGTTGAGTCGCAATCCTAGAAGGAGGTTATGCCGCAAACGATCGAGTAAGAACATGGAGAAGGGTATGTTGAAGTGTTCCCCAGAAGAACAGAACCTAAACTCGAGGTTGGAGTCCTAAGGAGTGGGAGAATATTCAAATCAGGAAAGAGAAGGAAAACCAAAAGGGGCCAATGGAATCCTAGTTTGTCCGAAGGAAGTGAACACGAAATTCGGTCATGCAAAGATGAAGGGTCTTGCGATGAAGAGGAGGACTATAGCTCGATCTTGAAAGGAACTGAAGATCCGTAGGACTCTAACGAGACATCAAGATCAGAGCACAACTACATAACACCAACAATATCACCTAAGATAAGATATAGAGTCTCATCCCCTAAAAGGACCTCTACTACAGATAACACTAGCCCTAGAACTAGTGCGCAAGAAGGTGCACCCCCGTTGAACCCTATCCCGGAAGATCTTAACACCAACTCGATGGTTGCGACATATGTCCGGTTACCTACATTTAATGGCAATGGAACGGAAGACCTTGAACAACATTGGTTCCTCTATGAAGCTGTGTGGATGGTACGTTTAGTCCATAGTGCAAACATAAAGAAGGCGTAGATGATCATGACCCTGAGGGGTTGCGCACTAGACTAGTTCATGAAGTTCTGTGCCACACCAGCTGGAACACCACAAAAGACCCTTGAGGATATTTGAGTTGCAATGATCTCAGAGTTCAAGAAACCTAAATTGGAATGATAGTGTATTACGGAAATCAAAGAGATCAAACAAGCTCTAGCAGAAACAGTATGGGATTTTGAACAATGGTTTAAAACACTGATGGCCAAAGTAAGCTTCTGAATTTCTGATGTATAGCATAAGGAGTGGTTTATTGTTGCTCTGATACCACACATCCGAGGGTCATTGATGTAGCAAAAGATTGAATCGCAAACGGAAGCACTGGAGATAGTGATGAAGCTAGAGGCCTTGCCCATTGGTGATGGTGCCACTGGAATGGTACAGATCTAGTCACAGCTAGCCAACCTCATGATACAACTTCAAGATATCAAGAAGGGAAAAGAAGCGCAAGAGGACTTTTGGTGCACAAAATTAAGGATGGACGGACACACCAAGGATAGCTATCCGACCTTCCTGAACTATGTCGCGTCAGGTGTACCTAACCCATTAAATGACCAAGGGCTACCATGGTGCCGTATATTCTAGTCAAGAGGCCACCGCAACGAAGAATGTTCATATTTGCAAAAAGTTGTAAGTATCCCTGCAAACCTATTCTATAAATTTTGTAAATCAGTAGGGCATGATGAAAAATACTGTAGAGCGTACCAGCTCTTGAAAGAAAAGATAGTCAACATGTACTTAATGAAAAATGAGGGGTTCCCTCGGGATGAGCAAGCACAAGCCTCATATCAACCTGCACAGTTCCCATCTAATTAGTACCAACAACCATACGCGCTTCAGCAACCATATGCATAACAAAACGCCTATGAGAAACATTACCAACAAAACCAGTACCCACCATAGCAACTGCACCCTTAGGGAAGGGGTGGCGGAAAATTTAGAGGATGAGGTGGCAGAGGAGTATTTGGTAGGGGAAGAGGTCCAGTTACATGCTATAACTATGGAAAAATGGGTCACTTTCCAGAGATTGTTTAGAGCCTGCAAGAACATTCTCATATTGTAAGGGACAAGACCATAATGTAGAACAATGTCCTCAGATGATCGCAAAGTGGTAAGCAGGGACCATTGTCACACCCAAACCTCCACCAAACCCGAACGCAAACACAAATGCGAATGTTTAGATGATCGTGGCTGAACCGAAAGACTTGAACATTTTCATTGTAAATCAAGGAGGCGCGACGATTGGATGAGACCAAGATAACCCACAAGAACAACCACAGCCACAAGTGAGTCCAATGGCGTAGAAAAAGGAACCACTAATCAGCCAGAAGTAGAAATAAATATTCTAGGATGTGCAATTAGACTTCATAATCCCAGATATATCGTCGACTTCCGCTGAAGTCAAGGACATGCCTGAACAGTTCCAACACATATTACAGAAGAAGGCTTCACCTAATGTTAGTAAGATGAGAACGTTTCTATCAAGTTGTTTGATGCTAATCCAAGATAAAGATCATATTGCAGAGCTACAAGCAATGATAGACTAGATTCCTGTAAAGCCGCAATTTGAAAAGAAGGTTAACCAGGTGCGAAGGAAATGTAAAACTGGCCGCGAACTTAGAATGAATGCACAGATAGGTGATTATCACATGGAATATATCATCTTATATTTTGGTTCATATGTCAATATCCTAACCCGCTAGACATGGGAAAGCATGGCCAAGCCACGCTTGGACTGGTCTCCTATCCAGCTACGACTTGGAAATTAGGCGAAGGTCATACCCATTGGTTGATTGAGCAATGTAACTGTCGATGTTGAAGGATTGTGCACATATGCGGACTTTGAGGTCATTAACATTGTGGATGACACAAGCCCTTACCCTGCACTACTAGGTATAGATTGGGCTATAGACAATCAAACAATCATAAAATTGAAGAAAAGGATCCTGTCTTTTGAAGATGAGGAAATGAGGGTAGTCTCACCCATCGATCCATTTGAGGGGAAAATATATGTTGAGCCTATTTATAATGAGAAGCAGGGTGATTACCTTGATCAAATCTACAATGTCACAGCTATGCAAGAAGACTATATCAGTCCGACAGCAGATGGAAACCTAAGATGGAAGTGCGTGAGTTCATGTACATCTGATTCAGAGGAAGATTTTGAGAATTGGCAAAATAGATTACATGAAGTATCCATGAGAAGGTGTGCAAGAGTTACAAGATCTGTGCGATGCGTGGAGACTAAGTCAAGGAAGTTACCCGCCTCTGAGAGTTTCATATACACCTTGGATGTGATGCCTAAGACCTGCGATACATCTGAGTAGCTATGACAAGGAACCCAATAGGTTGTGCATATAGTTGTATTTGCTGACAAGTACCCTACAATTAATGCTACAGTTACGAAGGAAAAGGGGAGAATAGTTGAGGAGATCCTTAAAAAAGAGGCTACTATTCACTGACACACCGTAGCTACTCAACAAGACAGTATCACTAGAGACGTAGGAGATAATCCAATTAACATCAGCAAGCCAAAAGCAGTTGAAATAGTTGAATATCGTAGAATAATACAAAAGTGTTTGCAGGTTGAAGCAGTTGTAAAGGTTGCAGATCTCTTGCAGGAGTACCAGAACCTATTCCCTCTCAACTTCTCAGGAAGAAGAGGAATGGTGGGAGAGTTAGAGGGGATGAAAATACCCTTACGCCTACAAACTAAGCCAAGTCAGCAACAGCTATCGGTATGACATGAGCATTATATCAGGGTGAAGCCATGTACAAAAGGAAGACTTGTCCTATAGTATGACAACATAGTATTCAAGAAACCATGCAAACTGAAGACACAATGGCTAAGGCCATATACGATCGTACAGATTGTGGATATGGGCGCAGGACAACCCCAGAAGATTCAATGGTACCCATGTCACGCGTTTGGTGAATGGAAATTGCTTGAAACCTTACTACGACATGTGTAAAAAAAAATTAGTGTCCAAAAGACAAAACCTATTATGTTGCAGGATTGTGATAGAACCAGCATAAAAAGAATGAGTAATAAACCGCACAATAACCAAGTCATCGTGCAAACTCAAGCAAGGGAAGCAAAGTGTGCAAAGTGCGGGCAAAGAAAAAAGCCATTGGTATGTGGGACAAGGCAAGAAGAGGCCAAATGATGCGAAAGGTAGGAAGGATAGGCTGGCTACCATTAACCGGCAGATCCATGCCAAATATTTATACAGCTGGGAAACCTGCGTGGCACTAAATTGACACAGTACGAGGAGCAGAGTGGTGTAATTTTAGATCTCATCACCCATCCTTGCACTAATTTCCATAAACAGTCTGACAAGTACAACCCTAAAAGCTACTTACAGAAGTTAATGAACGAATCACAGGGAAAAGGAAACCCGAGAAATTCATTAGACCTTGACGTCCTATCAAATGATGATTGAAGGACGCCAAGTGCTAAGTAAATATTTGACTTCCCCATCAACTCGTCTGTTACGCATAGTGAGGACCAGAGTCGATCATTTGCAGAGCTAAACCTTGCTATCCATGTTCAATATGCTGACACCCATGGTAATTGACATTCCTAGTGAGAGTGAGGCATCAAAAGATACTGTCATCTCGGGTTTCCACATTTCTGAGGAAGTAGAAATATAGTTAGCCCAGGATCAACAGCTACAACAACCACCCGAGATTGACACAATGGTGAGAACAAGAAAGAAGCAAAGCGTTCAGGATGGTCATGCTACCATTCCAACCCTTGGTTCACGTTCTGTACTAAGCCCAGTCCAAAGAATGCCAGTTGTTCCAGGACCATAGCAAGTAGCTATGGCACCAGACGAAGAACTAAGTTAGCTTAGTAAGATGCAGTTGGGAGAAGCATTTGCACGACCATCAATGAAGCAGAGGAAACATAAGGCTCCGAACTCTCCAAATGAGCGAGGAAGGGCACCTGCTGCAAAGCAACCAGAAAATATAGAAACCGAAGGTGTGCTACCACAAAGAGACCCGAAGGTCGAGCGGGCCGACCTGAATTTCCCTTATTAAATTCGGCTAAGAAGAGATAATGTTTTAAGAATATCTTCCAAAGAAGGCGGTGACCACCCTGATAGCACCACGGATCCCTATGGGCATGACCTTGTTGCACAGCATCCTCTCCGAGTTGGCTGTATTGAAGTTCAAAGGCTACGATACTTGACAACAAGAATGGTTACAGATAAAAGACTACATGAACATAACCCAGGCTACTACAAGTGATTTCCAAGTGATCAAGCCAAAGAAATGGGCCAAGGGATTGGCCACTGAAGTTCTAACCAACATGTTGTTCATGCCTCACTTTGGCAATAGCATACAGGTCATTACATACGTGAATCATTTACTGGTCTACTTTCATGAAGGATACTTATGGCTGGATCAACCATATCTGGTTAATATTGAATTAATTACAAGGATAATGAGACTCCCAAGCAAAGGAAAATGCCCTCTCCCTTACCTGGATAAGCACAATACTAAACCCATTAAACAGAAGCATAACCTTCAGCGAGCGTGCTGGGGCTACTTACTTGGGCCCATCCAGGACAAAAGTGTCCGCGTTGCTGTAAAGATCTTATCCTATAAAATGTTTCATAAGATGATACTGATGCAATGTTCGGTAGCGGTAGTGGAAATTGCAGATTTATGTGCACTGGGAGAAAAATTCAACTGGCCATGGTACTTGCTAAACGCACTGATCAAAGATGTGATGCTGGCTCAGCACAAGGAAGATTATAAATTCCAATATTCCTAGTTACTAATTTTGATTTCCTTCACTATTTGGGCTGACCCTCCAGACTATGTACACATTAGAGGAATTTTGGGGTCTAAAATGGGCCTCCTAAGGAAAATAATAAAATAATAGTTAAAATAATAAAATAATAGTTAAAATAATAAAATAATATTGATTAATTTTGGAGGAAGAAAGAAAAAAAACTACTTTTTGTGTTCGTATTTTCAACATATCTCCTTGCGTTTTTACTCAAATTTCGATTGGGAGAGCTCATTGGATGTAGAATTTGATTTTTCATCCAACGAGTACACACACTGCATACTTTTGATGGACCCTGCTACCCCAAAAACAAGAAATACCTAAAAAAACGTGATGATGACATCATCATCACGTTTTTTCAAGTATTTCTTGTTTTTGGGGTAGTGAGGTCCGTAAAAAGTATGAAGTGTGGGTACTCGTTGGATGCAGAATCAAATTCCTCATCCAACGAGCTCTCCTAATCGAAATTTAAGTAAAAACACAATGAGATATGTCGAAAATACGAACAGAAAAAGTAGTTTTTTTTAATGACAAATATGTCAATTCAACCATTATGGTTGACTTATTTTATTGAAATTCTATTGGTTCTTGAATTCCAACTCACAAAAACTTATTTTGGCACGTTTTCTTATAAGGCCCATTTTAGACCCCAAATTTCCTCTAATGAATGGATGTCATGCTATCTTTCCTGGGTGCAAGGAATCAGCATCTATGGGAAGATAAGGAATACATCGATCACAAAAAGGATAACAACATTGTATTCTTTATGCACGTAGAGGCATTGCATTAGGTTGTCCGGCAGTCCCATAGGATCCGCGCCACAACTGTGCACAAGTACGCTGCCTTCATCAACTTTCAAGCTGATGTGCATAATATAAACCTGTTGCCTACAAAATATCTGCTTTAGAAAGTACACCAAGCGAGCTTTATGGTGACAGACGATGATGTGGATGCAATCATCAATATTTGGCCAGAGAAATGGCGCGACCCACTCATAGAGCCGCTTCCTAAAGAAAAGAACATAGAAGAACCACCAATTCATCAAGTTAGTGTTGAAGAGCATGAAGGAGACAAGACCCAAGATGATTCGTCACAAGAACACATCGAGGACGATGATGATATGGATGACTCAGACCAGCATCCTTCATAGCAGCCTCCAGGTGGAGATCAGGCGCAGATGCAGACCCGTGTATAGCTAGAGGAAGGCCAATCATCTTGAAAGAAATAGAAATCCGATAGAATGGTGAACACAAATACATTGACTAAGGATGAGCTCCAAGAACTTGTCAACGTTGTTGCTAAATTTGTGCATGATAACCTTGCCAGTCTAAAGGCGCAGCAAGTAAGCATTGCTACCCAAGTCCAAGACCATCTCACTCAATAAGATGATAGTAGCCATTAACATTATCAAGGACACTGTGGATGCTGAGACATATGGTGTTGATCCCAGCCTACCACTAATTACACCAGCGTTAGTGCCGCTGATGAAAGTACTGATTCAGATGTAGGCGCTAGGAGAAAATGGAGAGACAAGCATAGGTCTTGGTGATAACAGCACCAAGCTAGAATTCTCCAAGATGCTCTTGGAGGAAGTCTATAGCATTTAATAGGAAACCGCAACCGAAATTTGGCTAAGGAAAATGTCATTGCTTACTAGGCAGCAAAGCAGTAAAGGAGGGCCAAGCTGCACAAGGCCCTGTTGGAAGGAAAGGATCGGGAACTGCAGGAGTGAATCAACCTCCTTGCCGAGAAGGAGCAAGAAATATTAACCCATGAACAAAACTGTATCGCATTGGTGGACTCCATTAATAATTCCATTGCGACATTCCCACTAGGGGAAGGGAAAGAAGATGAAGACTCCCTGGCTAAAGTCACCAGGCTTATGAAGATCACGCAAGATCTTCAGCACCAAGTGGAATATCTACAAGCCAGGAAGATACCAAGCACAGCCTCGGAGGTACTTGTGGAAAGAAAAAGAGAAGTGTCTAAATCTACTCAGAAAATCAAAGAAGGAGAGGAACTCTACGCAAAGGCCGTAGACATTGTTGCGACCATTTGGGGAACATTGCTTGAAGATGACAGAGCTGAGAAAATAAGGAAGAGTGTGTGAGAGGCAGATGAGTGCATCAGTGTTGCAAAGGCAGAAATGCAGAAGCTACCCCTCCAGTAGAAGGTCATTAAGAATGCAGAGATAAAAATCCTACAGTAGGAAGTGGATGCCCTTCGTGAACAAGAAAAAATCTAGGGAAGCCAAGATTAAGGCATTCTAGTCAAAATTTGAGAAGCTCACAGGGAATATTCAGCCGGTGCAGCAGAAAATTCAACGCAAAGTGCAATCGATCGAGGAGGAATCGTTGGAGCATGTACATTCCGACCGTGTGGAGTAGTTGGCCGCGTAAGGAAAGGAAGCTGCAACGAAAGTTGCTAAGGTTGAAATAATGGTGTAGGAATTCCAAGACAAGGTTTGTACTACTGCGCATCTTGAGCTGACACCAGCAGCTTAAACTAGTGGAAGAAAATAAAGTCGAGGCACACAGCCAAAAAAAAAATAAAATAAAAAAATTGAAACCAACAAAGGAGGTAACCGTATCACAGCCTGTGCGTAATGATGATGTGGAACCAGAAGCAGAAGTTGCACGAAAATTGCTATGATGTTTTTTACTTGAGCCATGACTAGAGTCGTAGGTCCAATTTCTATGAGTCAGCTACACCGCACAATTTGGGCCAGCTGCAAGGTGGAAAGGAAGGTCAAGTCATGCGCGATGTCATATAATTATGCTCGGTCGTGCAGAACTGACTCCTCTGTCCAGCCACCCTGTTTCCTCCATTGAGCTCCTTGGCTGCGAGCAAAGGGAATATAATCCCTTAACAATTGCGGAAACATGGTTCCTGCGGTTACCTCTATATGAGATATCTCAGGTAAGACTGTGCCTTATTAGTAGGTGTTGCTGACGGGGCTTTCTCTATTGGGCCGGTATATCAGGTATTTGTTGGATCGACGGGCTATGCAGAAACTCGGTCGCGCGAGTGGGGAAAAGTGGCCAACAAGTGCACCCCTCCTAGGCACTTGATCCAACCTGTCATCCATCGACGCTTCCACCAAGTGCTTTCCTAGGCCACCAGTGTGGTTCCAAGTGCGCTTCAAGTGGGGTGCTCCAGTCAGCTGACTTGTTCATCTGCTTGTTTCTCCCAAGGTGCAACCAATAATGTCATGAGCGATTGGGATTCGTTTCACTTTTGTTACCTTTTTCGAACATTCATCTAAGTGTCGTGCTTGTGGGATTTCCAAGCGCCACCTAATTAAGCATGGTATTCATTTGTGGGAGTGTAACCTTGTTAGGTATACATGCCCCACTACCATTTCATCACTTGGCTAAGGAACCCTTTCCAAGTTTGTCGAATCGTCTTTCCTACATGGGTGCACAATCCAACCTCTTGGGTGTGAAGGAGGTGCGCCTAGCATGTGGCTGTAACAACCTCCCCCACTTAACTTTGTTTTCTTCCTTGGAAACATATCCAAGTAGGAACTTAGAAATTGTGTTGCAACTTCTCTATATGACCATTGCTGCTTCAATTCCTTGGATAGTCCACCACTTTCATTGCAACAACATGAGCTACCTAAGAAACTATGTCACAACCAAATATTCCAACCACTTACTCTACATTCATTACTCCCTGCATTCCATCCCCCCTCCATTTGTTGCACCCCCATGATTGGACCAATTTGATAGCTAGTCCAATCATAGTTTCTTCTCATGAGATAGAATTCATTGTTCCAAAAACATCTTTCCTTTGCTTTTTTTTCAGCATCCTCAATCCAACTATGTTTTCTACAAGACTCCCAACCTTGTTTTTCATTTGGTGATTTTTTGTCTTTAAGGATTCCTTACCATGACATCTAGGGCCTCGTTGTCGTCGCCACTAACAACTAGCCCATGCGTCACTTCCTCAAGTTAAGTAGATTGGTGGGTGGTGTTGTTATCCACCACCATCAAAACCACCTTCGCATAGGTACATTAGTATGGCATCAATTTCTACGTTGTTGCACCCAATATTTTCCAGCTGAGCCTGAGTTAGTTCAAATTCTGTAATCCTGAACACAAGAGTGCTCACATCTATTATATCTCTTCGGTCCTTCTCGTGTGCCTTTGTCGAAAATATTTCTTCTATTTTCGGCTGCAGTCTTCTCCTAGCCCTCTTCTTAGCATCCTTACTTGTCTCTTTGAACAAAACACTTTCCTTGCCTCCATAAGCGTCTCTATGCTACGATCCTTCCAAAACTGCCAACATTCCTTGTCTTTCCAGCGCTTGAAGTGTGCCCAAGGTTTCGCTAGCTTCCTTATCCTTTCCTTCATTTGCTTGTTTAGATTGTCGCTCACTTTCCAAGTGTGATGTGACTGCATCCACTTCCTCTATAGTGGAACCAACTTACTTCAACCTCTCTGGTGACAACTACGATTCTGGGATTCCTGTGGCATACACACAAAAAGCCACGATATCTACCGCATCATGTGATGATCTATCTTCACTAGTGTCCCCTTCTGAAATATGTCATTTGTATTCCTTATCAAGACTCCATTTGACCAAAACACCATCATCTTGGTCACTTGATGGCATCTCCAATGTGCTTCTCTTGGTGCCTTTCATAGTCATTGTTGGTGTAAGAACCGACCTTTCCCCATGCTTCCATGAAGCATTTCCTTTCTCGTGCAATGACTCAACCTCCTTACATATCAATTTTACTCTTTCTTTCAACAATGCTAACTTCCTTTCCAAAGGATTACTAACTTATTGAGCTTCGCTTGGATTCTCCTTAACTGAACCCTTGCTTTTCCCCCATGTTGCATTGAAGTGAGTATTGGGACATGCCTGGTTCTTCAATAATATGGACCAAGGAAACCCTTGGTATCTATCCCATCTTCCCTCGTTGCTTCATGGGCATGTTCCATGCTCCAACATCACTCAAGAAAACCAACTAACTTGCATGCGGAACCAGCACGTACTTAGCCAACTGAAGAAAGTCTTGTCCCAATATCAATGGATGATCATTCAATGAAACAAATTTGAACTCCAAGTTTCCATGCCACCTTCCAACCCAAATAGGTGTTGTAATTATACTTCCTGTAACTGACTTCACCTCAAAGTTCATTTCCTTAAACTTTGCTTGGTTGAATTCTAATGCACTGTGTAAGGACGTCGTAGTCCGAGTTCTCACCAAGATGTGAGTTGCACCCATGTCTATCAACATAGAAAATTTCAAGCCACTCCCCATCGCTTCTACTATATATAGGCCTTCCATCCTGACTTCCTTTCATTTCACTAAGGCAGGCTTTCCTTAATTGCTTCAAAAATCTTTTCTGCATGTTGAGGTGCTTCTAGCACCCTCATTGTTGCTAACCATGTCATTTCATCCCTCAAAGTTTCCTTTATCAAATAGTTCTTCACATAGTGGTCTTCGTCGCAAATGTAGCAGGTCACTATCTTGTTTTCTAGCATCTCTGGCTGCTTTTGGTTTTCCTTCTTGCAAGTGTTCTTCTTATCCCTTCCTCCAACCTTCGCTTGGTTTGGAGTCACATGCAACCGATGCATTTCTTTTTTATTTGGCGACACCAAGTCTTGGAATGCCCTATCCATCCCATCCTTGATCTTACTACAACACTCCTTCATCATGTTCAACATGCTTTTCGATAGAGCTAGCTCTCCTAGAAAATTTCCTTCCAAGTTCGTCATGAAAATATCCATTTGAGCTGCCCACCAAAGTTTTATCTTGTTAAGGTGTGTTTCAACCATGCCCACCCTAAGTTAGACATAGAAATGTTGTGGAGCACTCTTTGGCTAGGTGAACCTTTCGTCATTTTGTTGAAGTGATCCTGTCCTAGATGCACCTCTAGGGTTCATTTGAAGAGCATCTCTCCGAACACCTTCTAAAGAGCGCTTCCTCCCAAGCACATGTTGTTGTTGTCGTTCACCTCCAGAGCATGTTCTGAGCGCTCCTATGCAAGCGCTTCTGCACATATCTTTCACTAGAGTGCTCCTTTGAATGCACTTCATTAAGTGCTCCATTTTTCGACGAGCGCTTTCTGTAGAGCGTACCTATGGGGCGCTCTATTGCTGAGCGCACCCTTCTACAGATGCCTTTGTCTAGTGCACTACTACCAATGTTTTAATTCTATGCACTCACCTACGAGTCCATGTTTCTTCCAATGCACTCCTCTGCTATTACCCAGCGTACTTCCCGTGGACGCTCATACTATTGGAGCATGCTATCTGAGCAAGCCTGTGGAGCGCGTGTTTCCTTAGCACTCTCTGCATGTCTTCTTATGGACGTGCGTTCTATGGGTGCTCCTCCTGAGCACTCTACTGTCATCACCTAACACATTTGCGCTTATTGTTGGAGCATTTCTAATTGACGCACTATGATGGGCGCTCACTCCAGAGCGAACCGTGAGCGCTTTCTTTTGGGCGGTTGTTCGGATGCTCTTTGTTGAGCATGCCTTTCCAGGAACCCCTCTACTTTTCGATGCATGCTACTCCTCTATAAGCGATCCTATGCAAGCACTCTTCTTGGGCACGATGTTTTCATTGTTCGAGCGGTTTCTGGGAAATGATGTAGCGCTCACCTTGAGCATGTCCAAAGCGCTATGTTGGGCACTCTTGGGAGTGCTTCTTTTAATAGAGGCCCTCACTTTTATGAACCTTTGACTCTTCTTTGCGGTGGAGGTGTCCTAGTAAAACAGCCTTCGAGAGCTTGTTGTTAGATCTTCGTTCATCTCGACATCCACTTTCCAAGAAGCTACTGAAACGAGCATTAGTGAACCTTGCTACGTCTGGCACCTTTGTTGCTGTGATACCACCTGTCATAGCGACAATCAAACATGATTCACTTATGTGTTTTTTACTACGATGTGCGACACTTACGAAGATGCATCTCAATGAGTTGGTCACTTAAGAGCTTCTTGGAATACTATGCCTAACCGTGCAGATTCTTATTAATCATTTGTTGTTTAACTTAACTGTTTTTATACTTATTCAATTGAAATCATCAAGTAAACATACACAAGATACAAGTATAATGGTTGTGTTTCCAAACCATCCAACCCCGTTAAGTTTGTATTAAGAAACCAAATTTTACAAGAATGGAGTTGCCACAAACCAACATAGCTCCGAGTGTGCACCCAACTAGCTACCAAAATTTCACTTACAAAATAAAACAAGATGATTTGACCCCTTTCGGGTGTCCAAATCTCCAAAACTGTCAACTAAGATAACCCTTGTAGCCTACGTCAACTGTTGTTGAATTGTTGTTGAAATCGTCCGAGTGTTGGCTTTCTAGAACACACTCTACTACAACCCTATTGTGTTTCTGAGCCAAGCTTCCTAGCATACTGCATTTGCGACTTGAGCTCGAATTCCTCCCTTGCACATTTGTCTTAGTCGACTTGTCTTTCCAAAACTTGGATGATGTCCCCATCGTTTTTCTTGTGCTTTTATATCATGCGTATTGAGTGAGTGTGTTTCCTTAAAGTGGGCACACCACCTTACTTGGATTGCATGCTAACCACTAGCTGAATTTCCAAATTCACCGCAGGTCCACATATCCTCCCAAGCACACAGGCCTTCCCTCTATTGGTCTTTCGCGCATTGTGTAAACTGGGTGTTGGGGCGTCATCGTAGGTGCTTGTCACCTTTTCAAACCCCCACAAGCCCACTAAGCGCACTAACTTTTGTCACGTCATCAAGGTGTTGGGCGCACCTCTCTTTGGCACTTGGTCCAACCTGCCATCCATTGGTGCTTCCACCAAGCACTCGCTTAGGCCACCAGTGTGGTGCCAAGTGTGCTTAAAGTGGGGCACTCCGGTCACCTGACTTGTTCATCCATGCATTTGTCCCAAAGTGCGCCCAATTCTCTCATGAGAATTGGCATTAGGAAAATACATGAAACTCAATCCATTTGGATCAAGGAAATGTATTCAATTCAACATAATTGGTTGAAGCAAATGCAGGGAACCATACAAGTATGAATATAGTCAACCTACTCAAGTATGAATATGTTTTATGGTTATGCCTAACTACATGCAATGTGGATTTTGTTAAATCAACAAAATTTTGTTGTTATTCCCAACTATATGGGATTTGGAACCTACTAGATCCTAGTCTTATTTGGAACTCAAGGCATTGTATTCATATAATGTTAATATAAAAGAGTTTGGATACCCTAAATTAGTTTTCTATATCAAATAAGAAGTGAAACCCACAATGCACATTAACTTTCAAGTGCATATTGTTTTCCCAAAGTTCGATTGCTTTACAACCTTTGATCTAGCTGTAAAAGAAACCTAAGAGTCTCAATCATGATTTGTTTTGAAGTTTAGAAACATTGTCTTATTATAAGTTTGAAAAATAATACTAGTTTTATAATTAACATTACAATATATGGTAAGTGGTAAGTAGGCAGAGCCAAGCTTGGATTTTTTTTTGGACAATTAGGAGTTGAGCCTGATCTTTCCTAGAAATATATTGTTGTCACTAAATTTACACTAATGTGGAGTTGATTTCAAATAGGATTTTATCCATGATTTATGTCTACCCATTTCCTAGAATATAAAAGAGTATTTTGTAGAAATCGTGTGACCATTTATCTTGAATTTGGAGGCAACAACTTGCATTTCAAATCTTAAGTAATTTAAGAAATGAGACAATATTACAATTTCCTATTAATATTTCCTATTAATTACCAAATGAGATAATTTCAAATCCATTGAATCTTTTCCAGCTACTAATTCAGGGTTGCAAAGATTTGGGAGGCTTATATGCTATAGTCCAAATGATACATGGTCACACAACAATAAAAATAAATAAAAGTTCAAAGTTCAAAGAACAAGTACCTAGAATAATCCATTCAAACCCATTTAAATATAATTATACCTAGTCATGAACATAAATATTCATACTAAATATTTCTGCGAATTTTATGACAAACATAACATGATTCCAACCTCTACATAACCAATTATGGTGGGAATTAACTCTCTTAAGTATTATTTATATTATGATAGAATCCCATAGGTACTATCATATAATTATCATACAAGCACTCACAAATAGAATTATAGACCGAATAAATATGTTATGATAGAAAACATAGTGGTTTGGCGTGGAATCACTTCAAACTTATAATACCAGATATGTACAAGCTATTTGGACAAGACCTCGACCTGATTTTTCCTAGTCTAGTATATGTATATAATTTTTTTTTACATGAACTACAATTATAAAACAACTTAGAAGCTATATATATATATAAACTTGATACTTGGGTGCATCCATGGAGGTGGGTTACAATTTTTGGCAAGGTGATTTCGGAAAAAAAAAGAACGTACCTTGATCGAGCTTTTATTAAACCCTCAATCGAGGTATTACACCTCGATCGAGGGTTAAAGAAGACCTCGATTGAGCATTTCTAACCTTCTATAAATAGGCAACAAACCCATCATTTATTTCACTTCGTTTGTTGGATAGAAAAGGATCATTTATATTCATTCGTAGATATGGGTGGCAGAGTAATTGAGTCATAGATGTGATTATGGATCCAATCAATCACATCTATAACTCCAATTACTCCATGACTAATATCTACACATAAAATCTAGAGGAAGTGGGAGTAGTAATGCTTTTAATTGTTTTTTCTTCAAGGTATATACTATTACCCACAAGTATCATTCTTCTAGTCGAAATTATGTTTTATTAAATTGTATTATCATATAATTCTATGTTTGATTTTAATTGAATTTGAAGACCTTGTTGCCATGAACAATACGAGATATTAAAAACTTTGATTAAAGATATTTTTGGCTGTCCATATTCGTGTGCACACACGAATATGGGCACTCAAATATTTTTTTAGTTAAAGTTTTGAAAATCTCGATTAAACTGCTAGCTTGATCAATTTTTTCTCTAACCACACATAAACATTCAATAGAGGTATTTAAAAACACGTGTATTTCCATATGAATCATGTAAAGTTTCATTTGATGAAGTCTTCCAAAAATATGCTTGGACACCTTGTATGTTGAATCCCGATTTGAATCCATGTCATTGAACATTTTCAATTCTTGTTGAAATAAGACGTAGTATAATGTTTAGTTTCCATACTTTTTGTTTTTCGAATCCCACAATCACCATAACACATTTTCTTTTATTTATTTTCCTCCACTCCCAGCATTGTGAAACACCCAAACAATTAGTCATGTGTTATTGATGTAAATGCTAATGTCATTCAATAATTTACTAGCAAGATTAACTGCAAATGTGGGGCACAATAACAATTTTGAAGAGTAAATAATGGACATTGATATAACCCAAGGAAATGAGGTCATATTTTTTTGTTCATGCTCACATTTTCATCTCTCTAAAGGTACTAAAAATACTTTTCTCCTTTGCATATAATTTTTAATTTTAAAAAACTACAATTATGTGATATGACTATGAATTTAACAATAATTTTTATCTTAAACATCCTGTTCTATTCCACGTTGGGATCTGGGATTTAAATATCTGACTCGAGGATCTATATCGTAGGTAGATCGTAGTCCTAAGAATCCAAGCCAAGTGTCCACTCGACTTGGATTCTCACGACTACGATCTACCTACGATATAGATCCTCCAGCTAGATATTTAAAGCCCAGAGCCCGGGTCAGAATAGAACAGGACGATTAAGATAAAAATTAGTGTTTTCAAAGTCATATCACATAATTGTAGTTTTTTAAAATTAAAAATTATATACGAAGGAGCAAAGTATTTTTATTATTTAAAACCTTTCACTACATTTCTGTAACTCTAATTCTGAAAACATTAGGTTGAAGCAATTGTATACACATTGGACATATTGCTGATAGGAATCAAATGATGTTGAAATTCCCATTTCCCCTTTATTCTTGTGTAATTTTTATTTTTACTTTTTATTCAAAATGCGTGAAAACAATTACTTAATGAACACTTATGCTTATTACTATTTTTTTTTCCTAATGAGGTAGAGGTCTTTATTCTTGTCTAAATTTTCTTTTAAATTCTCTAGTTGGGTCCTTGAAGCCCATTTCTAAAATTTCCTACATGGGCATAATCTTCTAGATACGGATTATGGTAGTTAGTGTCGACAAGATGTTGAGAACCAGGGGGCTAGGATTTATCTCCTCAATTTTTTGTTTTAAATATAAACGTGGCGAGCGTGCATATAAAACCTTCATAGTCATGTACAAATAATTTTTTTCGAGTGTTTAACAGTAGCTCTATCGAGGGTTTGTTAGACCCTCGATCGAGGGTTTAATAAACCCTTGATAGAGATTTCGTTAAAAACTCGATCGAGGGTCCATTAACACCTCGATTGAGGTATTTAAATACCTCGATTGAGCTTCATACCTCAATTAAGGACCTGAAAAACATAGAATTATCCCTCTTACAGGAAAACCAATGTTTCTCTCTGTCTTCCAGGGGTGTAAACCCTACCATTCATGCCACACAACTGAGCAGAGTTCATACCCATAGATTCATCACTGAATGCTCTATCCATTGAGATATCATGCATGCATTTTGGAATTCATTTGGGTTTTTCTTTTAATTAGTTCTAAAAGTTACAGTTAGAAAACTAGACAACAACTTCGAAGCAGCTCAAAGAAAAGTCCGTAGGGTAAAAACCACTTATACTATGAAACGAGAACTTGACACCGTTCTCATTTTTCTATCTCCTAATTTCAGTAGCAATTATTACCCCCGTTTCAAAAAGGGTTGATACCAGTATCACACATTTTCATTTTGAGGCATTTTTATGGGTCTTTGAAACATCTTTGTCGTAAAATATTTTTAATATATATTTCAAATGTGTTTTCTAGAAATTTAACAAAATAACATACATTTAGAAGCAAGCCATAATGAAAAACATATACATTTTACAATTTTTTCTTTAAAATAAGACATTTTTATGGACAAATTAGGACATTTTTATTGATAAATTTGTAAAAAAATCTAGTAAATAAAAACATTGAAAACAATTTTCAATGGATTTTCAGAGATATTTTGTATAAAAATGATAGGATTTTATATTATTTTCCAAAAAATGACAATTCACATAAATTCAAGAAAAACTATACCACATATTTGTAAATAACATATTAAAAACATTATATATATAAATTTTATTTCTAAAATAAAGTTTGAAAGTCAAAACATTACTAATATATCTTATCAAAAAGTTGTCAAATTTAGCATTCTCTCCAAGACATGAAACTAATCAACAATATGAGGCCGGTCAAATTCTTCATTGAAATTGGAATTTTCTCAGCTTGGCTTCCTTCATGAACATTAATGTCCTCTTCCATTGGGTCTTTTATGTCTACAAGATGCCCAAAGTGCTCATTTCCAAACATACCTCCTAATGGGGGTTAAGCTCTTTTGACATCTTCGCTACAAGTGTTTCACTAAAAATTTAAAAAATACATTAAAAAAATTACATCCATATTACCAAAAAATAATAATAAAAAAATTAACCCCCTTAACTCCCTAAACACCCCAAACAATAAATTAAAAAAAAATAACAAAATTTTAGAACCCTCTAACCTTAACATCAATATCACTTAACAAACAATTAAAAAATTTAAACACCCCACATTACATTTAATATAAAAAAAACCCACCTAACTTCCCCACAACATTACATTAAAAAAACATTACATTAAACATAAAAACTGATATGAATGGTACATTTATCCTGTCCTATCCCTTTATTTATTAATCACAGCCATATCTCTACTACTTCCATGAACTATAACTTGCACAACTCATTAAATAAAATAACTCTTAAAAATTATTTAAAATGGCTACAATTTTGCCGAGAGCATTTCCTAGGCTTTAAAATTTTGTCATCTATTGAAAAATGCTATAATACACACATAAATACACACATACCCTCACTGTGTTTGAAACCAACTACATTACTATAAAGGATACAAAGAAGGCAGGCATGCTTGTTGTATCAGAAAATTGGTGGACGACAAGAAATACACTTAGAATGCCAAACACTTTGGTAAGTCATGGGCTAAGTTCATTTTCAATTTTGGTTCACTATTTTTGAACAAGCAACCTCCCCTTCTTTCCACAAACGTGTGTTGTTTTCTGAAACACCAACAATGTTTTATTTTTATTATGAGATATAAGTTTTGCTGAGAACATTTAATTTATGATTATTCTAATTTATTTTACTGGAGTTTAATAAAACGTGTTTTCTTTCATCTTAACCTTCTCTTTCTAATTCAACTTTAATTTTTTCTAGTAAGAATCCCGTTAAAGGTGTGAATACCTAAATACATATTATTTCTTACATTAATAACTACATCAACTATATGCTTCCTTAACATTTAAGGGAAGTAAAGCCCCCAAAAAAGGGAACTTCGTTTTAGGTAGAGACATTATTGAAAAATAAAAAATATTCTATAGACATTATTCTAAAATTCAAATTATTTTTTACTTTGTCAGAATCCTGTTAAAGGTGTGAATATTTAAATCTGTTTTATTTTTTACATTAATATCTACATCAACTATATGCTTCTTTTACATTTAAGTGGAAGTAAAAGCAAAAAAAGGAATTTCGTTTTAGGTAGAGACATTATCGAAAAAGAAAAAGGATTATTCTATAGACTTATTCTAAAATTGAATATGGTATAAAAGAATAATAATAATCATTCCCAATGATATAATAATATACCATTAAATAATAAATTAATAATTAGTGGGGAAATAATATGGTTTTAACAGTTAGCAAAATCAAATATAATTGTTACAAAAGTTTATAACAGATATGATATGGGTGCGCAATGAGCTTATTATTCTCCAATCAAAATTCAAGGAAAATCGAAGGCCTAGTAATTTGTAAAAACACACTGTCTTTGGATTTGACCAGCAATGCCTATTAGCACACCAATTCTTCCCATCTTCTCCATTGATCTTGAAAAATCCCAGAAAAATGACGAGCCCTTAAGTTCTTTACTGACATATGATTGTGCCTCGTTGTTGGTTAGAAGCGCAACATCAGATTGAAAGATGCCTCTATTTTTCTTTACATTTACGTAATAGTGTGTCAAATGTTCGAAAGCTCCCAGGATCCATCTGTACAATTGTTTTATTGTCACCCGGCTTGCATTTTATCTTGAGCTGAGCAAAATAATTAATTGTAAGGTCTGAACTGCAGTGAGACATCCCTATTGTGTGGCTGCCTGCACGCAGTATTGAACTATATATCAATCTTGATGTAATACATAAATTCATTCCCCTTTGAACATAGAATATAATTAATAGCAGTGGAGTAGCGGGGAATGTAGTGTATTACTTGCGTGACAACACAACCAGGTCTTTAACATTAAGACCGTTTCTAGCAAATTTTGATTTAAGTTGGGGAAAATTCGTGCTGGGAGCAGGAATGTTTTAGACAACTTCATTTTTAATGGATACCATTCCATCTCTACATCCAGTTGGAACATTCCAGAATGGTCCACCCAACTAATATTTGCATGAATTCAAAGCTGGAATGAGTTCGCAATTTTACAATAATGAATTAATTGTGCCACCAGTAAAGGGCGGCCCTTTGGCAGCCAACAGAGCGGAGTTCCGCTCCCTCCTCCCTTCCCCGCCTCCAACCAGAGATAACGAGCTTAGCCATTTTTTATTTGATTATTGGGTAAAGTCATTATTGTAAAATTGCGAAGTCATTCCAGCTTTGAATTCATGCAAATATTAGTTGGGTGGACCATTCTGGAATGTTCTGACTGGATGCAGAGAATCGCGCCACCAGTAAAGGGTGGCCCTTTGGCGGCCAATGGAGTGGAGCTCCGCTCCCTCCTCCCTTGAGAGATAAGGGGCTTAGCCTAACGAGTTCAAAGCTGGAATGAGTTCACAATTTTAGAATAATGACTTTACCCAATAATCAAACTAAGAATGGCTAAGCTCGTTATCTCTGGAGGGAGGCCGGGAAGGGAGGAGGGAGCGGAGCTCCGTTCCCTCCTTCCATGTCTAATATAGTTGTGTGATCATTCAACTTAAAGGAAAAGCAAGTCCCTCCACAAATCGAAGCAAGCCTCCGAGTTTTCAAAGGTAAAGCAATGCTCCAAACAACAGCTCGAAACAAGTTTATATACATTATTTTTGTCAATGAGGAGAACCTTTAGAAGCGTAATTTGGCTATACCACATTTGATTATACAATTTGGTGTGTTTGATTTTGTTGTTTAGTTGTTTGTGATCCAAAATAGATCAACGACTAAAATAAGAGAAATGGCTCAACTGAAAGCCAAAGAATAAATGGGCGTAGACATCTAAAATATGGCATAACCTACTTTGATAAAATATGGCATAACCTACTTTGATTGCATATACCTAGATCTAATAAAATGTCAATTTCTTTGATACGCTTATAAACGTTTCATATATCATGAATATTTTCATCATCACGACACCTAGACATGATACCATACAATTTTGTCCTTTTACGAAGCATTTATGATACAATTGTGTCCTTTTGCGGATCATTTACGATACAATTTAGTCCCATTGTGTGCAGCTCTCTTTAATTTATATAGCAAACAAATATAGCAAATTTTATACCATTTAATTTATATAGAAAAAAAATTGCATTTTATTTATATATAGAAAAAACACTTAAATTTAAAAATACAAAAAATGAGAAAGTCTGTTAATTGCTTTTAACTTTTCTTAAAAAGATGATTGGAGAAAAAATATTATTTATATTATTATAATCCAAAGAAAAAATTAATTTCATTAATTAACTTTTTTATTTTCCTATAAAATCTCCACTGAACATAATTGGAAACTCATTATATTTAAAAGAAAAAACATGTATTATGAAATTTAAAAGAATATATTTTTGTCTTTCATAACTAAATCAATTTATTTTTTAAAGTCAAATAAATTACTTACCAATCTCTTAAAATTTTATGACTCAATTTACATTTTCACTATACTATAAAAATTCAACTAAATAATTCAAAATAATGAAAAGTATAAATAAAGGAAAAAAACTCAACAAATAAAAATTAATGAAAAATTAGAAAAAATGTATACATTAGCAATTTTTCTTTAATCTTTAAAATTATTAAACCAATTATTTATTTAAGTCATTTAAACAACTTATATTGATTTCTCATTATTCATATTGGTTGTGTCAAAAAAATATATATTAATTTCAATATAATAAAATAAAATAACTCAACATTTTGCATAAATTCATATTAGTATTAGTTTTATATATTGTAGTACACTAAGCTCTTCATTAAAATTATAATCCATTAAAATATAGACAGAGAATTACAAATAGAATTGGATTATATAGTTGAATTTCAAAACTAGAAATTGAGATTTTAAGAATTTGTTAGTTTATAGGTTGAAAATGATATATTGCACTTATTGCTTGTTAATCTTTTTAAAAGCAGAGGTTTATTAATCAATATATAATATAGATGCTTAGAAAGGTTAAGGATAATTTGTAACTTAAAATTTCATTATAGAAATGTTTTTTTTTAAATTAAAGCTTCATTATTGAAGAGTTAGTTTTTCATCAAAACTTTATTGTTGAAGGTCATAAATTTAAACAAAACATTCTTTGATGAGAAATATAAAACTCAAAAACTTCAAAATTTTATGGAACGGAAAAAGATAAATCCAAATTCCAACCCGATGGTCCCATGCATCGTGTTCAGAATGATATATCTATAAAATAGGCACTTACTTTCCCGGTTTTCATGGTTTATGCATATATTTCCATGATCTCTCAAGCCAATAGGCATAATCACATTATTTATATTTATTCGATAGGCTAAGTTATGTAGAGGAAATATAATTCGAAGTAGGAAAGTATACAAAGTATTCACCTTAAATAAAAAAACTAAAAGTAGATCTACTACCTTAAGCTAGTTAGTCCACTTCAATAATGTTGATATTCACAATTCAAATCCAAGTTTTGTTTGTTTATACATTCAATTGTGATCCAAAATTGGTCACAACATGGATGAACAAAAATATTTTTATTTCTAATTTAATCTATGAATTCAAGTTGAATAACATATGTCCTATCTTAGCCATACTCTCAACTTATTTTGTATTCAATTAGACTGAGGGGTGAATGCATCGTGTTGTAAGAATAAGAGAGATGAAGCATATTATCCCAAGGTAGTTAGGAGCAGTCAAGGTAGAGGGTTATAATTTATTTATTTATTTTTAATATATTGTTGTTGGGGGATTTAGGGGGTTACGGGGAGGTGTTTTAAATTTTGTAAATGTAATGTTGTTGGGGGTTAGGGGGGTGTTTTACTTTCTGCTTAATGCAATGTAATGGGTGGGGTCAGGGGATTAGGTGTTTATTTATTTTTTAATTATATCTAGTCATTCATCTGCACATAATATAGATTCTGATAGGGTGTGAGAATCCATGGATGAAGTTTGAAACATTTTAGATGTTTTTTATTAGTATGATGTTTGTAATTGAAACTCTAAAGGAGTTTTTGGTAATTTATATGAATAATATGTTCATGTAGGGTCTAATATATGATTCTTTTATGAATCACGACATAATTTGTTTGATTTAGATGGTTAGAGTAGTGAAATTATTTATGAAATATTAGTTTTTGTTTAATATGCAACTTTCAAAAAAGTTGTAATTTATCTCTTGAAGGAATTTTCTTTTTCCAATTTAGGGGTTGATTTCAAAGTTTTTGTAAACAAGAGTATGGGATGTTTAGGCCATAGCTCTATTTTTTACCTCGAAAAAAAAAATGTGTATACTGGTATCAACACTTTTCTATTTGAGGGGTTTTTCTGGTGGTTTTTATGCAATAGTCATCATTTTTATGGCTGGATTTCTCGTTCTTAGTATAAAGTTCTCGTTTCATAGTATAAGTGGTTTAAAATATACACATCCGAAAATTTCTTAAAAATGCACAGCCCACACATCGACGTGTCCTATTCAAAAGGGTATCTTTGGTTTTCAATTTTTGAAAAAAGTGAAAAAAAGCTGGGATGGACACACATGTGTATAAAATTATGTTGAAATCAGATGTGGTCACTTTCAAAAAATAATAAATAATTGTATATTGCGAAATAAGTTAACAAAAAAATATGGTGACCATAGTTCATTTTGTGTATATCATTATCATATATATATATATATATATATATATATATATATATATATGGTACATTATTAATGTAATA
>LPNX010178748.1:554773-599470 GCA_001517045.1 Pseudotsuga menziesii
ACATAATCAATAATGTATAAGAATTTGACATATTCCAATGGATACAATATTCATTCAAATACACATTACTGGACAGGAAAAGATATTTCTATTAATATGAATCAGAGATTACAAGTGACAACCTCTGATGACATGTCTACGAAACGGAGAAACTGAATCCCCCACTTGGCCCTCCACCACCTCAATCCTCCATCACTCAGATAGCAAGCTCACTAGCAAAAGGTAATCTTGGGAAGAACACAACAGTGCTCCAAGGGACAAAGGGATGCAGACTCAAGCATAAGTTCTGGAAACAATGGACTATAGTTTCGTTACTCTTAATTCTCTCTTATGCTTTCAATGTCTCAATGGGTTCCTTATATATATTTTCAAAGGGATACTGAAAGGTTGAATCCGTGCGATCTCAAGGCATATGGAAGGCCAGGAGTCATATGAGTCGGATCCAAGTCAAGGAACGCTCCAAAAGGATTTGGATTATGAACACATCCCGATGTACGCGACTATAGAGGGAATATCCGCGTATGTACGTGGTTATCAGGGAAAAATCTGCGTATATAACTTTTCTTATGTTTTTAGGGATGGTCAAGGATACATCAAAAGACAAAAAGTGGTCCATAGGGGCTAATGAGTCTGCAGCGGGACAGGGGAAGGCCATACAATGTGTGATTCACCCAGTGTGGTGAAATCCACTATAACAGATGCCCCCTAATGTATGAGGTCAGAGGGGTTATACGATGGCCGAAATACATTATAAGTCCATCCCAGAAATGAATTGATGAAGGTACCCAAATGGAAGACCAGCCACCCAATCAACATAGTACGATAATACAACTCTGCATATAACTGCAAATACATATATCAGTCCCGGATACATAAGAGTACAATGGCCATGAATAGGCATGAAACATGATAACACATATGTGGTCATCGCCACGTACAATATACATAGATCAGAATCTCCATGATGAAGATATACAAAGGACCATGATCTCCACAAAGGCTGAAGATATACAATAGATCAAGATCTCCATAGTGGCTGGAAATGTCTGACACATACTGGAACAAGTCACGAGAGCTGAAATCTCATGAACACTGGCACGATCAAGGAGGTAGCATATAGTGGATTCCACCAATCTGGAAGGTCTTCTACACACACCGCTACGAGTACATGTCCTACTAAGCGAATAGAGGTGTCGAGGTCGAACATAGTAGTCCATCGTCTGATTACCAGTCATTGATGTATACCGTTAACAGACACGAGATCACCCACCAATAATGAAAATGGGAATCAAGGTACTAGAGTGAAAACTAACAAGTGTGAATAAATGTGTTGAGGTCGAACACTTAAGAGAATCCATCGATCAGGGGACATTGATGTATTCCCAAAACTGTCGATGGCGAGAGAACCTGCCACTGATGACTACAAGTCTCAAGGCACTCAAAATGACTCTAGACTCCAATCCCAGAATAAATGATCTGAAGTCGTTGGGATGAAATCCGCTGGAAGGAGGGCATTAGGGCATCCCCCATCATCCAACACGATGTACTCAGCAAGGCTGCATAATGTGGAAGGACTCGATCATAAGGTGCACGAACCAGTAACTGTACCGGGAATGGCCGACATGCAAATTCAAGATAACTGAGGAATGGCCGACTCAGGTTTCAACTTCCTTCGAAAAAGAGCATAACGACGTATGGTGACTGAATGAAGGTAGCATAGACTTGATATACAAACTGGGACATCTCTATGACGCAGGAGGCATCAATAGAGGCTCCATAGGGACTGGAAGCTTAACCAGTAGGTGGATATAAACTCAGATAATGAGTACAGCTCCTAATTCAAACTATAACCCAACCAATGGATGTGATATACAGTGCTCTGTTCGAAGGCGACACGACTCGATAGTTGCTAAAGATAATATCTTTTCTTGTCCGGATTTTTGGTTTTTTGATTTTTTTGGTCTTTTTCAGTTATTTGAAAAGCTTGAAAAAAGAATAAACTAGCTTTATATTTACAAACTAGGAGAAGACGAGTGTCATGAGGGAAAACAAACTAGGTCCAACCAGTGGAACATACCTATGCTCAATGCAAGGATACATGTGTAGGATATCGACACTCGGGGGAAAATCCCCTCCCGGTAAAAAGGGAATCAAGCTACGAAGGATATAAAGAAAGGATCTGTATGGCTAGACATGATACAAGCTCGGGCTATATGGCTAAAACGCAATGTCAGGGGAGCCGACATAAATCTCAATAAGACAGGAAAATCTTATGATAATGCATCCACAACTTGATACAAGGGAGTCCGGGGGATCATGGCCAGCATAAGATCAAGAGGAGTATGAGGCTCTTGCTAAATGTCATGGCAATACTATACAACGGACTCCCACACCCTAAAGGGGGAAACATCGGCACGGGCACCAAATACAAATAACGTGCTAACTAGGGTACCCATGTAAGGTGAGGCTCTACCACTCATATCATGCCACTTCTTTAGCAGCAAGAAGGTTCCGTGACATAATAGAGTGGGTTCGTACCTAAGGATATAGTGACATGGTCATAAGGTCATGCAAAATGCAAATGGTGGTGAACCTAACCTATATGCTAGTGTAGATGTTATACCTAAGATCAGTACGAAGAGGTCAATCCACAGGCTGAAACGGTGCTGAAAACGGTCTTCTACATCACAGATTAGGTCAGAAACGGTCAAAACTATAGGAAAGGGGGTAAAAATTTTCAAATATTTAAATTTTTTTCTATAAATAGTAAAAAATAGAAATCATTTGAAAATTTTACCCATTGGAGCTCTGATTTTCAACTGCAAATTCCAGGAGATCCAGCCGGCGAAATTCACAACCGTTTCTTCCAGGTATTTACTCATGTTCTCTGCTTGCATTTCAATATAATTTTTACAAGTTTTCATGGTCAAATGAGTTTATTAAGGCCAATTCTACATGAGCGCTGCGGCCCACGTGGGTATCGAAGCTTTTTCTGCATATAAGGCTGGCTATACGCGGAAAAGGGGCTAGAAACCGCGTACATACGTGACTGTTTGCAAAACAGCCGCGTATGACGCTGCGCAAAAGGATTTACAAGAATATAATGGACATTTGGTCAATTTCTCATAGAGGATGGTGCTAGAGTGGCGAGAACGCGAGCATGGTGAAGTACATGAAGCAGTAAGGGCTGACAGAATGGCCCAAGAAGCTCTAAAAAGATGTGGACTCTACAAGTTTTGGTGCCTAGGTGGCTTGAGGGCCAAACCAGGACTGCTACAGATGTTGGTAGACTATTGGGATCCAGACTCAGAGTCCTTCCGGATAGATGGCATGTCCCTCACCATTGAGGTGGAGGATATCTACTTTATCACAGGTCTATCTAGACGAGGGGAGATGGTGAACCTTCATGCCCGACGAGGGCAAGGTCCTGGGTTTACTATCGATGAGTACATAGCTGTGTACTGCTACCTAGAGAATGAGAAGGTGGGGAGCCAAGTTCCCACCAACGCTATACAGGTGCTGGGCCTAAAGGCCATACTACTGACGCTGGGCAGGATAGCAGGCTTAGCATCACTCCATCAGGCCTCTCGGCCACTGATGTTCTATGCGGTGGAGTGTATGACATTGACCATCTACAACTGGAGTACTTCACTACTGAGCAACATGAAACATCAGCTCAGTGAGTGCAAGGAAGGTAGGATACAGAACTTTGGGTTCAGCAGCATTTTGAGCACGTTTTTCTTCGAGCGTGTTCCAGGATTGAGCCCTAGAGTGGATGTTCCTCTCCACGGGGTTCGAGATCCAACCCAACGACGTTGGGCAGACGCAATGCGCAGACTGGGGGGTGGTAGGGTGGCCAACCCTTATCCAACAGACTTTTTTCCATGGTGGCGACGACAGATTGTTGCCATAGATGACTACCCTTATGTAGGGATAGATTTTCGGGGAGATCCGAACATGCCATTACCACCAGGATCAGCATATGGAGACATAGGTAACGAATCTCGACCCTTACTCTTTTTAAAATTTTTGAAGTATTTAAATTTTTTTTTGTGTGTTTTCTTGATTAATGGAATCAAAAAGACATGTTTTTGGGTGACAATACATAATGACATCTACCATTCATGTGTAGATGTGGGACCATGGCGACCAGAGGGATTCCCACGTCATAGACGGAGGGGAAGAGGAGACGATATCACCGGTGTGGATGCGAAGCAAATGCTCCAAAGCATCCATACCAACTTCGTGCGACTTACTCACAGGGTTCCCATGGTGCAAGTCGAGGACTTTCCTGAGGCTATGCAGAGACAGGTGGTGGGTGTACCATGCGCATGGGTGCGTTTATTCTGGTGGCTAGCTAGATCCGTGGTGACATATCATGATCACAACCCTCCTCCACCTCCATAGGACTAGACACCTGGGAGTGTATCTATTTTGTACTACCGTGTATATGATGGTGGCTTTCAAAGCCCCAATTTTGTATTATGACACTATGTATTACCACATTTTTGATATATAAAAAGTTTTATGGTGATCGGTTTATTTATTTACATGTGTAAAAGTTGTGTTTATGATTAATTTATGATGAATGAAACAAATGCCAATCTAACACATAGTTAGCATATGAGTCATCAATTTGATTATAATTTCTTGGAATGTGTATATATGTTATACTCTCAAATTTCCGTTCTAACAATATCACACATAAGAATCTCCTTAATAACGTCGGATCTCTAACATGGTACAAACCATTGAGGTGTGACACTACTAACTCTGAATCAAGACGTACCTCAAGAGAGAGAACACCATGCGAAATGGCATCTTGTAGAAGCTTGATAACGGCACTATATTCAGCAACATTGTTGGAATATGGCCGTAGACATACACCTCCTGAAGACAGTACATGACCCATAGGAGTATAAATCACCCAAGCAGCTGAGGCTGAGTGTTGAGTGTGACGGCTTGCACCATCCGTGAATCCTATGTATGTGGAAGATTCCATTGACATATGCCACAAGAAATGGAAACTAATCACAAAACCGATCACGATAAACAAGACCTAACTATGCAAAAAAGTTGTACAATAATATACAACAAGCAGCCTTGGCTAAAGATCATGCATAGTATTTTTTGAGTTAGAGCCCATTTCTAGGCTTTGCCAAAGCCGTCCCTTCGTAATCCACTAACTCGTAGGAACCCTTCTCTAACACACGCTTGACCACGTAAGGACCACGCCACATAGGATTGAACTTCCCTGCCCCCAAGGGTTCTTTTGATTGATCCCACAAAAGGACCAAGTCTCCCTCACTAAACACTCTCGGATAGACAGACTTATCGTATTGGGCCTTTACGCGATGCTTATTAACCTCTAGAGTCACCAAGTCATCTCTACGCTGCTCATCGAGTTGCTCAAGGTGAACCAAATGCTCCTCCAAAGGTGAAGTGTCTGGTAAGAGTTCCACGGCTAACTTCAACGAAGGAATCTCCTCACTCTCCAAGCGGTCAAGCTCTGGAAGAAATTCTGATCTATGATGGAATTCCTCCCATGGTGGCTCAACTCCCAACCTAGCCTCAATAACCACTTCATCTGAAGGGAAAACCGTATCAAGGGAGTCGTGGGCATGAGAAGACTGTACTGCCCATGCCGGTAGCACATAGGGGTCTTCCTCCTCCATCCGCGAAGAGGAAGAACAAGGCTCTGCAGCAGACTGGATATTATCTTGGTAAGCTATCATGACTGCAGGAAACAACACGCTCGTCTCAATGGCCTCACTCGAAGGACTCATTGAAGGAAGAATCCAAGGATCTCCCATATGACTTGTGCGAAAAGGCACCGATCTCGTAGACGTCGAAGCACCATCGAAACTAGATCCTATCATGAGGACGGGTGCAGGACAACTAAAGGTTCCCATGAGGGACGGATACATGCCTACACCCACACTCCCAGTTACCGGCTGGGAATGTTCAACTTTCGGAATCGAAGCTTCCAAAGATGCAGTAACAGGCGGATTCTTGAATGCCATTTGATCAATCGTTACAATCTTCCCATTATGAGGAAAGCATACAACACGAAACATAGAAGACGCAATGGCTTGCATACTATACATCCAGTTCCTTCCCAGTAAGAGATTGTAGTCAAGGGGTGCATCAACCACCTCAACCTATATCGCAATGGTCTTCCCTCCCAAACAGACTTTAAGGGAAAGAAGGATACCGTGCGGCCTAAACGATCTCCCATCAAAAGCAATTAACATGGTCGTAGATTTTGACAACTCGGCAGAACCGAGACCCTTCCAACAAGACAAAGACATCACAAAAGCAGTAGCGCCCTCGTCAATCACAGTGTGCTTGACGATCATATTAAGACATTCTACATGCACCAAAAGGGACACATAGTAGGGCAAGCGAGGCTGATGTCTTGTGGTTTCAAATTTGATCACTGAGGAAGAATCATCACCATTCACACCAAGAGCGGAAAGCAAAGCCTTCCTTTGCGACGGACAACTCTGAAGCACTTCCAATGCAGACATTGCACAAGGAGTATGGCCCAAGTCCTCGACAACTGCATAATTCTGGGTGGCTCGGGCATTTGGGTTATGCCCCGAACGCTTAAGTACCCCCTTAGGAATGTGAGGTGCAGCCTCAGGTTTATCCGCAGGTTTCTCAATGCACAAAGGGGTTCCTGGTGGATCAGGTTCTTTTCCTGGGTTGGGTTGTGACGAAGTATAATCTTTCGCACGCGTCACAAATTTCGCGGCATGGACCATATTAATGCACCCATGACCACTAGTTTCAGCTGAATATTCATCACTAGATTGATCATGGGACTTCGAGTTCATATTCTGGTTATGCGGTAAAGGGTTTGTTAACACAGCTGGGCCCTGTGCTATGAACTTCGAAGCTTCATCCATTCTAGGGCACAAGTAAGTGAGGTGATCATCCTTACATAGCTTGCAAGGAAACTTAACCTTACGTTTATTCTGCTTGTCCCCCGCAGCATTTTTACCGTTCTTGTCATTATTATTGGCATTCTCATTCTTATTCCCACCCTTTTTATTCTTATTGTTTTTACCCTTTTTTCTATTCCGTCCGGGTTGTTGGTTACCCTTCTGGTCAGACGATTGCACAGCAAGTACATTCGCCGTTTGGGCAGGCTGAGACGAAGTCGTAGCTTGTCCCGAGGCAGATTGGTTGATTGACAACTGAGCAACTTGTTTCAAAACCGAACCTGCAGGTTTCTTACTTGCACAACCCACAATGCCATCGGCATGTGGTCCAGGTTTGACCTTGGGATTGAAACTAGAACGAGGAGCATTAGGTATAATCTCATATAACAAACCAGACTGAGCATAGATCAAGTCTAGTTCCTGCGCCCTAAAGATGGCTTGTTCCTCATTTTGCACTCCAGATGTGGAAACATCCTTCACTATATATGGCAATAAAGATTTGAGGAACCACTCAAGGAGGAACTCCAGCAGTATAAAGGCTTTAATTAATCTCTTCGTCTACGCCACTCTTGAATATGATCAGAAATATGGGTGGATTTATCTTGCCGAAATGTCGACAAGAGTTCAGTACCAACATCATAGCGCACTAGTAGCTGGAAGTGATTAACTAAAGTCATCGCAAGGTTGTCGAACAAAGTAAATGCACCCCTAGGTAACTCTATATACCATTTCGCCGCAGGCCCTATAAGGGTGCATTTAAATAGTCTCAAACGGACTGAGTCCTGATGTAATGAATTGGAAGAGCACCATAGGTGGAATGTCGTAACGTGTTCACTCGGATCCTCTCTTGGTTTTCCTTCGAACTTAGGTATGTCTGAAGGAATCTTGGTAGGGACAGCCGGCCAAGCCAGGTCATGAGCCACAAGATCGTTCGTAAGTCTCGATAAGTCAGGTAGATTGAGTGTCGCGAGGAAAGGGAGCCTAGGATGATGAGGTCTATGGACCACTCCCTGGTTCATATAGGATTGATTACCACCATGACCTTGGCCATAGTGACCTCCTCCTGTATGACCCGTATAGGGTGGTGTGGAAGTACCATAATGAGGTGGACCTTGACTAGTAGGATCTACAAAGCTATAATTAGGAGAGTACGCATGTTGTGAATACCCGCCTCCGTAAGGTGAAGAGACCTGTCCATACTGCGTCCTGTAATAGGGTCCATAGGTCACCGCTTGCGATGTCCCATGAGACACTCCATAGGTAGGGATATACATTCCGGAAGTAGGAATATACATACCGGAAGTAGGGATATATGTCGTGGAAGTAGCAATCTGACCTCTAGAAACATGAACATAACCTCCCAAAACCACGGGTGGTATGTAGGCTTGAGACACAATTGGTCTAGTAATCGCAGTACAGATCTGACTCGTAGCTACGTGCCGACTCGAAGGACCACGTGAGTAAGGTGGAGGGTTTACATTTGAAGAACTCGGAAGCGAGGATGAAGGAATATCTATAAGAAGATATGTACTCGTGCCTATAGTCACTCGTCTGGGACCTGGTATCCCTATCGGATCACTAACTCTAGACCTAGGAGGTATATAAGATGGAGCTTCCACCACTGGGATGGAAGGTGCAATGTGACTAGTACTCCCAAACCTCTCCGCAAGGTAAGGCATGGGATTTCCCCCAGGCATAGTGCTAGGATCAAAATTGGATTCAACATGAAATGTCAAATCGTGCATAGGAAAACCAGTCGTAGCATAACTACCATAGCTAGTACTGGCAGGTTCAAAGTGAGTCTTGGCGTCTTCTGGCATTCCATACCAGTAATGTGTCAACGAGGGGTCAACCCTAGAGTGACTAGGTCTATCATGCATGGTTACTATCTCCGAAATCACAGGTCCTAACTCAGTTAGGTCGGGTGAAGGGTCATAAGTAGGCATGAATTCCCCATCATCAATGCGAATGGGAGGAGCTGGCTCAGATGTATCCTCTGAATGATCTCCCATGGTGTGTGAATCAATGTGTGACATGGTCCACCTGGACTGTCTAGGTCTCTCTACCAAAGGAGGAGGAGAAGTAGAAATTAGAAGTCCTGCTAAACGACGAGAACGGCGCGGAACCGCACCCGACTCCACGATGACTCAAAAAATAGCAAAGACTCTCTATTTACATCAACCCTAGGCCAACTAGCGTGCATAGAGAAATCACTAATAAAATATAAATCCAAATGCAATCAAACAAGGGTTGGATAAGTGAGCTCCCGAATGTGGCCGGTATGTCTCGCCTAGGAGAGGCTTGAGAGGCACTTGTCACCACAAGCGGAGGTACGTAACCAATTATTGTGGCCCTCAGCTTCAACGCGTAAAGCGACTGTGCTGTCCGACCCCAACCTGGCCGGGACACATGTAGAATAACCTCTACAAGTACCCCCTCGATATCCTAGGTAAGGTCACTAAGGTCACCTCAATATAATCAAAGCTCAGGCGGACAGTCGCAGGAGGGATTGACTGTATGGGCAAGGTAGAAAATCCCGAAACTCTCGAAAGAGCCCCCATATACGAATACAATCCTGGCTATATCGTTGGTGCTACACAGTTACCGATCAGGGGTTATCCCAATCAACAACTGCTCACACTGCCTCGTGCTTAACTCCCTTTTGAGAGGAGGATCCTGAGAACGCTGGTTATATCAAGGATTTCACACACTCCCTGGACAAACACCTAGGTGTTGTCGTTTAGTGATCTTGGAGAATTAAATTTCAATGAACTATTCCAAGATCCTAAAACCTAAGCTTGTTGGTGCACCCTAGAAAAGAAAAGAGTGTAATTCATTTTAATTAGCGTTGATTTTAGTTGGCTTTATTACTCAAAAATAGGATATGGTCATGTAACTAATGGTGTTATGACGCAACAAGAAGCAAAATGCACACCTAACAATCAATGCAAATGCATTGTGTCCATGAAAACAGGGTATGCATACTACGTGTAATGCACAATTTCTTCTTCAAATGCTGAATGCAAATTTCCCTATATGAAGTCCTAACTATTACTCCAAAGCAAATCTAGATCTAGTGCAAGTACAATGCAAAATGCAAAATGCAATGCATGATGATAAGCAAATGTTTTTGGATTTTTTGAAAATAAAGAGATACAAAAAGCAAAAGAATGATTCTACCCACCCAAGACTCTGCAAGCACACATAAAAAACATTCCAGCAAAGCACTAAGGTAAAAGGACTCTAATGCACTAATCTCAAACAAAAAATCAAAGATGCCATGACAAGAACTTTCCTAAAAGAAAAAATTTAGGCTAAAAGAAAACTTTTCTAGTCAGAAACAGAGGTATTAACACGCTCAAGCAGTGCCAAAGGAGACTCAGCAGCTAACAGAATTCACCCAGCAATCCACTATCTTCCACAAAAAGGTAAAAACCAGGGTATACGCGACTATGCGCAGTGAACCTGCGTGTATACGCGAAAATCCTAGGGGAAACCGCGTGTATACGCGACTGTAAGTGACAAAACCGCGTACAGGAAGAAAAAGATGCACAAATCCAAGGTAAACAGACAGGCTGAAACTAAATTCACACCAATCAGGCTCTACCAGGCATACATGCCCCCATACCCGACACAGAAACAAGAGAGAGAGAGCAATTCAAATACATTGAATGCCAACAAATCAACCCCCAAAGGAAAATTACTAGGAACTCCCCAGCAGAGTCGCCAATTTTGTTACGGAGAGAAATTCCTATGGCTTGGGGTACCACAACAGACAGCTAGACTCCAGAAATCAATCTTTCCCGATATGCAATAGAAATAAAATATCTAACACTAAAGGATTGAACCTCGTACCTTATTTTGGACGGTTGAAGTAGATCCCCATTGAGCTTTCCAATCTTCATCTTGAATTGATGTAATACTTCCTCAACAATAAGTAAACAATACAAGCATACTATATTTCATGGTGTTAGATCTATTCTAGCATATATAATCAATAATGTATAATCATTTGACATATTCCAATGGATACAATATTCATTCAAATACACATTACTGGACAGGAAAAGATATTTCTATTAATGTAAATCAGAGATTACAAGTGACAACCTCTGACGGCACGTCTGCGAACTGGAGAAACTGAATCCCCCATTTGGGCCTCCACCACCTCAATCCTCCATCACTCAGATAGTAAGCTTACTAACAAAAGGAAAGCTTGGGAAGAACACAACAGTGCTCCAAGGGACAAAGGGATGCAGACTCAAGCATAAGTTCTGGCAACAATGGACTATAGTTTCATTACTCTCAATTCTCTCTTATGCTTTCAATGTCTCAATGGGTTCCTTATATAGCTTTTCAAAGGGATACTGAAAGGTCGAATCCGTGCGATCTCAAGGCATATGGAAGGCCAGGAGTCATATGAGTCAGATCCAAGTCAAGGAACGCTCCAAAAGAATTTGGATTATGAACACATCCCGATGTACGCGACTATAGAGGGAATATCCGCGTATGTACGCGGTTATCAGGGAAAAAGCCGCATATATCACTTTTCTTATGTTTTTAGGGATGGTCAAGGATACATCAAAATACAAAAAGTGGTCCATAGGGGCTAATGAGTCTGCAGTGGGACAGGGGAAGGCCATACAATGTGTGATTCACCTAGTGTGGTGAAATCCGCTATAACAGTCTTTGAGTGCTTTTGTTTGACTTCTTCATTGGTGAATATGTTAGGTCCTCCTACTTGGATTTTGGTCTGAGTGCTTGTTTTTTTGGGTCATTGATTAGAACTTTGAAACACTGATATGCTCTGTACTACTTGTTTAGTGATCTGAGGTAGTCATTCTTTCCATTTTTGGATCTATCAATCTTTGAATTGATAGTTCCTCCGAGTCTAGGGTTTGAGCCATTTCTTCCTATTTGGTTGAAGTGTGTTTCTTTAGGGCCTGACTGTAATTATTTACTGCTATATATGATCATATTGTTCCAACTCACTCAGTTTGCATTTACTTGCATTATAATTTTTTAATTTTTCAAAAAAGAAAAGACAAAAAAAAATTTATACTTTTTGCACTAGGTTGCATTTAGTTGTTCTTTTCATTATTTTTTTAAGAAAAAATCAAAATTTTTAAGTCTTGTAGTTTCTCTTCTGTTTAAATTTTTCATTAGCTTGCATTACAAAGAAAAAGAAAAGAAAATTGGCAGTGCAGTTGCATTTACTTTGAAAGTTTTTATACGTCATTTGCTTTCTTTCTACTGAGTCTATAACATCATACAATTTCATTTCACTACCTTTGACTAATACATCCCATTAAAAAGAACTATGAATTAAATTTTACTAGTAAGTTTATTTTCTAGGCTTATACATCAACCAATTCAGGTTAGGATTTTGGACTAGGGAACTTCTTTTGGTTGGAATTTTATTCCTCTTCTTTCGGTTAGAATTTAAATTTAAGAAATTAACTTGTATTCATGTTTTATCAAGTATTAAGTATTAATAAAAAAAATTGAATCGTTTGAGTAGTAATTTGAGTGGATACAAAGTTGTTGTGAATACAAGTAATACAGAACTAAGAAGAAAAATTAGTTAGGTGTTTAACAGAGGTTGGATTTATTGAAAACACTATATTTTGTTTATGTACTTGTTTTTAATATTAATAACACAATTACTTAATTTGTGGCTGGTGAGCATTAATCCATCAAATTATAAGTTATTGATATCTCAATTATCACTCTACTTTATGCATTCACACATAAGTTATTACGGTGATATACGTTTTTATTTGAGATTCAGGATGGACTATGACCTATCCCTTTTCATCTACGGACGATGATTAGACATGTGTACTGTCGAGATTGATTCTACGATCGTTGTTCAAAATTCAAAATAAACATTTATAACAAAATAATATAAAAATCAACTGGTAGCTAGTTGATGAAGGGATAATTGATGGAAATGCATGGATAACTTATAGCTAATGAATGGATAACCAACAATTCATGATAGACAACTAGAAGAATGTGAGATAAAAAGAAAAAAAAAGAAAAAAATTAACTAATAGTTGATAAATGGATAACAGGAAGAATTTCGGTGATAACATGTAGATAGGCATGGATAACTCGGAGTTGAACCCGTTTAACTAGAACAATATGCGGAATAAATAAAAATTTCCAAGATTCTTCCATTCCATAACTATCTCTTAACCATTTGATTCCTATCGACGTGATCCAGACACAAATTATGTGGATGTGCTAGTCTATATCTCAATTATCACTCTACTCTATGCATTCATGCATCAGTTACGAGTTACTCATTTATAAACCATAATTTTTTTTCTTCGAGTTATATTCCATTAACTAGTGGTTATTCATCCATGCGTCAGCTACTAGTTATCCATTCATAGGTTGAAATAGTACACTTGTCTCATCCTCATGCAATCTTGGAAAAGCATAGGCCATAGTCCACCTCGAATTCTAAAATAAAAAATAGCCTATCAACAAAAAAATATTGAAATGATATGAGCAACTAATTAATATACTACTTGGAATGATGGTATGTTGTTAATTTTAAACACATTTAATGTAATATAATGCATGATATTTCTGCTTTAAATGTTGTATAGGATGGTGTGTATGTTGTTTGATTTAAATAACCTTTAATGTAACATGTTAAATAATGTTAACTATTTTTGTACAATTCTATTTAAATATAGTAGTTACATTTAAATACATTAATGCAATATTATAAATAATATTTCTATTTTAAATATTGTATAAATTGGTGTGTATCTAGTTAGAATTAAATAGCATCTAGTGCAACATATTAGAAGAATGTTAAGGTGCATAAGTGTTGTCTAATGGAAACTTCCCAAGACGGCCCAAGACCTACAAGATTAAAATAAATATATATATATAAAGCTTAATAATTTCTATGCACATAATTTGACCAAATCACATAGATCCAACAATGCCAAAATCCTCTAAGGTGGGTCGTTTTGAATTGGAGGAATGTTAAGAGTTTTTGTAATTTTAGAAATGTAGTTTGTAGTTTAGTGCATGCTTATTAAAAAAATAAATTAGGGTTTTTTGAAGATCCAAAAGTGATCATTCAAGTCTACTAAATTGATTTATTTTGAAGATTAAAAAATGATCATTTAATTTAATTTTTTTCATTAAGTTAAAATTTTGATATTCATTTATATTGGTCAAGTACATTTGGTCATGGGTTTTGAACCTGGGTGGATATAGCCATAAAAAACTTCCCCAACTACCCAACCTACAAGAGAAACCCCAAATCTATATTTGATCATTTAATTATACCCCCAAAAAAACCCAAGTTTCTTATGTGGGTAGAAATGATTTAAGCTTCATATCTTCGTAATTATTAAAGAGCATTACGTTCATAATGTCTTGATGTTTTCCTCAAACATCACTAGATGAATGCAATAGATTTGGTTCTTTTTGTTACAATATGAGATGATCATGGTCCATATCAATCCACCTATCTATGCAATATATCCTACATGTCTATATATATGTGAAAGACTTTGGACAGTTAGAAATTTGTAGCATGGTTGTGACAACTAAAACCAAAAGATTTGGAATAATATAAGTAGAATTTTCTCCAAAAAGGTGTAAGGAAACTAAAATCGAATTGGTGTTATGGGAAAAATACTAAAAGAAAGTGTAGGGACTAAATTTTTTCCACGTTGTAGACCTAGCCTTGTACCATGAGTACCGTCACAAACGAGCTACGATATTTGAAAGGAAGTCTAAGGAAAGGTGAACTTTAAACTACCAAGTATCAAAAATAGGTAGTCAAATAATAAATTTAGGTGAAGTAAAGAACGAATTAAATATAGTTGGCATTTCCATAGCATTTCTCTTATACCAAACTAAACCTCTACATTTACCCAAGTCTAAATATTTCATCTATAATTTTGTACAATTTAAGGTTATACTAGGTTTTATACCTATTTTTTTAATGCTATGTTAGTTCAAACTAAACCTCTACGTTTATCGAAGTTATGATATAGAAGCCGAATCAAAGGTTTGCTTGTATAAATATTCTAAAAAGATATTAGGTTTTCATTGAACCCATTGTCTATATTATATTGAAAGTCAACCATGGATTAAAAACTACAATATTCAAGCCTATGTGTATGATCCATGATATGTCAAATCACATAACCAAAGTGTCAGCCATGCCAACCATGAGAACCCACCATAGAGCTTGTGCATGATGCACAAATACAATTTTGAATATTCATATATATAAATTGAAAGTTCTTCCTACATATGGTAAATGTGGAATAGTGATCCCAAGTGCAAATAAAAAACATTATAGCACATTTGTTAAAGAGATATAAGTAAAGAGTTTGGTTGATGGACATCATCTTATTCAGTAAAGTTGTTACATGGGTTCAATTTTCATGTGAAAAGTTTGATTCCCCGCTCTAAATGATATCATTTTGTAAAGTCCTCTTCACAATGGGCCAAAAAATTATATATACATCATTCCCACACTACCTTCTAGTCATCCTTTAAGACGATAAGCTTCTTTTCTCTATCCAATTCCAAGCAACATGGCCACTAAAAAGGATAAAACATACATAGATCCCATGTAGTTGTATTTTAATTTTAAATGGTGGCAATACACTTACATAAACTACATTATAGAGAAAAAAATATTCCACAATGGTTGTCTTGGCATAGATATCATAAAAAAAATTGTTTTCCATAACAGTTATCTTCTCATATTTGTCATAAAAAAATATTTTTATTCTTTGTATTTTCAACATATCTCCCCGTGGTTTTGCTCAAATTTTGAGTGGGAGAACTAGTTGGATGCAAAATTCAATTCTACATCGAATGAGTACCCACACTACATACTATTGATGGAACCCACCCCACTAAAAATGAGAAATACATTTTAAAAATGTGTTGCTTTTTACTTTTGATGGAACCCACCCCACGAAAAGAAAGAAATACATTTAAAAAACGTGTTACTTAAAAGTAACATGTTTTTTAAATGTATTTCTTGTTTTTCATGGGGTGGGTTCCATCAAAAGTATGCAGTGTGGGTAATCGTTGGATGCAAAATTGAATTATGCATCCAACAAGTTCTTTTTCTCAAAATTTGTGTAAACCCATAGGGAGATACGTTGAAAATACTAGGAAAAAATGTAGTGTTTTCTCTCTTCTTCCAAAATTCACAAATATTATTTTATTATGTTAACTATTATTTTATTATTTTCAGTAAGAGGCCCATTTTAGACCCCAAATTTCCTCTAATGCTTTTGGTGAATTTCATCCATGTAGATCTTTTTCAGTTTTTCACAATTTGGAATGTACAGTCTACCTTTATATATAAGAATACACCTTCTCTCAGTTGATAACCTTCACAATTCCTATATGGTTCTTCTTGCTGCAACTTTTTCTTCACTTGAAGTTATTATTCATCTTTACTTTTGGCTTCAAGAACCCTTTTTTCCCAGTCTAATTCACATATACTTAGCACTATTACATGAAATTTCTTGTTGAGAGATTCAACCACTTTGTTCTCCTTGCTCTTCACATGCTTGATTGTGAAATAAAACTCGGACAAGAATTCTAGCCATTTGTATTTCTTGGTGTTTAAGTTGGGATGGTAAAATAAGTATTTCAGGCTCATATACTATGTCTTGAGCTCGGATTTTCTCCCTAATAGAAAGTGTTCCCAATTCTTGAGTGTGTGCACTATGGAGACTATCTCTAAATCATGGGTTGCATTGTTTCACTGATGGTATTTTAACTTGCATGACCCATAAAAAATTACAAACCCTTCTTCCATCAACATGACTCTCAAGCCCTTGATGCAAGCGATCATGCAAACTACAAACTCCTTGCTCAAGTTATCATTTTTTAAGACATGGGCGTTGGTCAATACGACCTTCAACCACTGAAAGCTGGGTGCAGACTTCTTAGACCATACGAATTTAACATTGCATATCTATAGTGACGCAATTGGATGCGAAATTTTAGAAAAACCTTGGATGAATCTTTTGTAATACCCTTATAATCCTATAAATGATAAAAAATCTAAAATATTATTTGTAGTAGGCCAATTTGTTGTGGCTTCGATCTTTTCTGGGTCCACTGTAATTCTTTATTCGAAGTAATGTAAACCAAATATTGTACCTTTCTCTGATAGAAATTCAACTTACTCAACTTTGCATACAATTCATGCTCTCTAAGAACTTGTAGCACCATCCTCAAATGCTCTTCATCTCTTCTTCACTTCTAGAGTACACGAGAATATCATTGAAGAATTCTAGCATGAATTTGTCAAATTATTTGTTAAATACACTATTTATGAGGCACATAAATGTTGCAGGTGCATTGGTGAGATCGAATGGCACCACCATGAATACAAAATTTAGCCAAGCTTCCTTCCAAAACTGGTGAGCAAACTGCCATTTCCATAAAATATATTTGATTGACACAACTTTTTAACAAATATTTTTCATGTGTGAAGTTATCTTTGTAATTAGCTTGAGAGTTTATTTTCTTAATTTTAAAAGGAGTAGCTAGGTTTTTTACAGTCAAGTATAAATGAGATGTTGTATTTCTTTGTGTGTGCTTGATAGATGGAGTTTAACATTCATTTATGATGATAAATAATAAGCAATGCAAAAACAGATGTGTAAGAGAGTTGAAAAAACATAATACTTCACTGCATGTGAGAAGGATAAGTTCCAAGAATGATTATGTGATTTTGTTGTTCTCTAAGTTTCCTTATAATCCTACAAACGATCTCTCCAAATTGAAGCCTCAAAATTATTGTTCATTTTACAAATATCTTCTAAAAATACACAATCATCTAGATCTAATGGAAACCCTATCATAAGGCATTCGATGGGATAATGTCTTCCACGCCATCCACATCGTACTAGTTGGGTTCCATTAGTAAAAATTCAATTTTGAAAAATTCTTATGAAGTTCTCATATACAATGGTTTTTTAGTTTAGAAAATGCGACAAGAAAACTCACATCCTCTTCCATTGTCGAAGAAATTCTTTGAAGTTTTTTTGATACATACTTCCAAGTCTCCCATGTCTTTAATGATGAAATCCAAATGGGAGACCTATGGTATTTGTAATGGCGTTTTTCCTATGTAATCCCATGTACAAGAAAATACATTCAAGCTTCCTGTCATCAATGCAATTGAAAATCCCTATTGCTACTAGATTTCGAGATTTTCCTTCATTCTTCACTCGCTCTTGGTATATTTAGCTCAGAAATATGCTAAATTTGGTGTTTGTTTTAATCCCGTTATGGGTAGAAAATTTTAATATTTATACTGAGAGAGAAAGAGCCTTTGTTTAAGATATAAAGAGGGATTCACCAACCTAAATATAAAATTGAAATAAAAGGATTGTTCCAATGATGAAGAATCTGCAATAATATCGCACTCAACAAATTGAAACAAATCTTCAAACACAAGAAGAATTTTAACTATAATAATTCAGTCAACCTCAATATTCAAACACATGTAGAATGTTAACTATTATTATTCACTTAACCTCGTAATTAGATTAACAGAGCTATTATGATCAGGATCCTTCCTGGTTCAAAAGCTTACAGCATACCTTCATATTTTAGACCCATAAGCCATTTATGAACCCGTTGGAATTCCAACCCAATGATGCTTGAGATCCATACCTATTCAATAGACATTAGCTCACTTAGTGCCCCTTTAAATTGAATAACCAATGCAATAACATTTAGAGCTAGCAGTTGCAAGAGAGGAAAGGGACAGGGCCAATTTTTTATATTTCAGTAGTGGAGATAGTAGATCTTGTTGTTAAATATATAGTTCCATATCCTTAGCTAATATATTTCTATTTAGCATATCTCCATGTAAATAAATAAGGGAATGATTTAAAAATAACACGATGTGGCATAAATAATGATGGCGTGGCATAGAGAAACAAAATCGTAGAGGTCATTCTCAAGTTCAAATGGGCCTCGTTGTTTTTTGAAGTTTAAGAAAAAAATGTATTTTCCTTCATATTTCATAAAAAAAACAAGGCATGGATAGATATTGGGAGTGCCTCTCTTGACATACCTGAAAACTTCTTCTTCAGCTTTTCCTAAGACCCCTTAATGGAAAATCCATGAATGAATACAAAGGTTCACAGGATTAAAGGAAGCCATTATTTGCATCATAATACTCTTACAGACCAATTTGGATTGAATATGACCACATGCCTTGTGGTAGCATCTTTGGAAACAAGTTCATTGGAAGGAAGTTGTAGAATCCTCGGTGCCAAAAGGAACAACACATATGAATCCCTAATTCCATGTATCGATCTGAAATTTCTAAGTTCTTCACATAATCTTTTTTTTCAAAAATTTGAGTACTCAAATACTTGATTGAAGAAATTGACCAAAATATTGGGGTTTTGGTGTTGATGTATTTTTAACTTCGGAAGATATTTTGATCTATATTATCATTGTATGTTGGTGTACCCCCATTGGGGATGTGTGTTATCCTTTATGGGTTGTCTAAAATGTGTCTAGACCTTGAGGTACAACCTCCGTTGTAAGTCGGGGCAATAGTCCTTAGTGTAACATCATGTAATATGTAATTGTAGTCTCTCTAGGAGAAGTGGCCCCCATGTGAGATGACATGTAAGATCGAGTCTTATATTTGGTTAGTGACTTGAAAGGGTATAAATAAGGAGGCACTCTCCCTCATTTAAACTCAATACACACTCTCTCTAAGGCGTTTGAGAGAGAGAGAGACAATCACAAGAGGAGAGAAAGATAGTTGCTAAACATTTCTTATTACTGCTTTTGATCATCTTACTATTCTAAAGAAGTTTGCGGGGTTTCTCCTTTATGGTTTCCCCGATGAAAATATTTGTGTTTTGTGTATCTTTTATATCTTATGCATTTTGTTATACTTGTTATTCTTTCAGATAAATATCCTATATAATCTAATCATATCTTAAGAAAATCTAACACGGTATCAGAGCCTCTCTGAAAGAAGGCACTGTGCAGTTGTGGGAACTAGGGATTCCTAGTTGAAGGTGTTCTCTCCATAGATCATCCAGTAAGGAGGGGTATGCTAACTTTCCTCACTAGGGTGCATCTTTTGGTGGTAGCAGTTTCTGAATCGGAGAAGTTTCACTGTGCAGCCAGAATACAACTACAATGGAAGCTAATGGAAATTAGGGTTTCATGCCTGAAAACCCTAGAAGAATGAATTTAGTCATTCTAGAACTTTCTCTATAACGCAAGACTAGAGAAAGATCAAAATCCAAAAATTTTACAGGTCAAAGAGAAATTCATGTTGTACACTGTGTAAACGTTTTAGCCTCATATTCACTATACTTCAAGATATATGGTTCCTAAAAATCAAGGTTCTAGCCTCCTCCACAATACAGTCATAAACATGTGACCTAGGGAGATCTGCTATCTCTCAGGCTAGGAAGGTCAAAATGAAATTTTGCAAGATGTTCCAAGTAGGGAATGTACTTTAGTTTTGTTGGTACGTCTTTTCAGACCCAAAATGTGAAACGATGAAATGTGGAAGTTCGTACAGCTTTGCTATGTTGAACAGTCACCTTGGGAAATTCAGCATAAGTCCCACTTGAAGAATCCATTTCTGCTCTAACCTATGGGGTTATAAATAAAACTTATCAAGATATCAGAGTTATAATTTTTAGACCTTAAGGATATGAAAATTCGGATATACAACAGAATCAATATCAGTCATTTCTGTAGAAGAAATTGACAAATTAGCACTTCCTATTCTGGGAGCTTCCCTCCACTGTTTTCAGAAAAGGAGTACATTGGACATATCATCTTGAAGAGGCCAATCTTTCTATCCAATCAAAAGTTTCAAATTCCAAGTTTTGGAAAATAGGGTTTCTCTAACAAACCCTAGATCCAGAGCCAGGATGGACACCTCAAATCGCTAAGATCTAAATTTTTCCTATTTACATTTGAGGTTCTCATTTCAAAATGACTAATCACACTAACTTGATGAAAATATTGGTGAAGTTGGAAAATTTCGATGATGGAAGTAGAGGACCTTTGTGATCCTTCAAGAAATTGACTTGGATCAGTATTTCAGTAAGGAAGTTCTAAGAGCTAGAGGGAGATGAGGCTAAGGATATATCCAAGTGAATCATTGCATATTCTATTAAATATCATCTCATCCTTCATGTGTCATCCTTGAAGAAACCAAAAGGAACTGTTCGATGCTCTGAAGAAGCAATCAAAGAAGAATATTATATTGTTATAAGCACCTTGAATGGCCTCCCAAGATCATAAGATTCATTCATTTGAGGAATGTGTGCCATAATGAAGTGATTACCTTCAACAGACTCTGGGAAGAGTGCACACAAGAAGAATCTCGACTCATAATAAGAGAAGAGAAGATGAGAGCAACTGAATATTAAGCTCTCATGATTCAAAGAATATCCCTCAAGTGATGAGGAGTATGAAGGACTTAATTCTTGAAGAACCTCTTATCCATCTTAGAATTTGGATAAGAAATGTTGCTGTTATGAATGAAGAAGATGATGAAGCTAAAGGATCAAGAAGGAGTCTACCCACGAAACAAATAAAGATAAGTATTCAATTGGAACTTCATGATATTGTTTGGTTATGCATTTGTTTATTTCAGTTTATGTGTTGTGTATGTTTGAGTATTTGCATTTATACTATTGAATTGCACATGATGGGTAAGAAGTCAATGATGCTGTACAACATTCCATTACTACTTATCTAGATTGAGACCTCTTTGCTAGCATATTAGGATTAGTACACACTTTTAATAACATTGGGGTAGAATGCATCTAGAAGTTACTGTATGTATACATGATATGGATGAATGTTGTAGCATTGGATAAAATATTCTCATGGCTATGTGACATATATTTTTCACTATTAATATGTTTTGAAAATTATGATATGTTTCTAATAATGCAACTGAACTTGACTTGTAGATCATTCCAAAGAACAAGTAATGACAGTTCAGAATAGGAACCTGAAGCTTCCCAAGTCAAAGACACCATGACGAAATAAAGAGATTCAATATAAAGAGAACGGTAGATCCAACTCAAGAGATGAATACCACCTTGGGAACGAGAAACAATACAAGATGAAGAATAGTATGACGAGACTTCCAAAGAAAGAAAGAGGCCTCAGAGACACTCTAGTTATGTGACATTGTCAAGCAACATCATTGATGCAGATCCTTCCATATATGAAGAAGTAGCCAAGAAGAAAGGGAAGGAGAGCACCTGTTCAAGAAGAGTGATGTCTAGGATGCGGTATCGAGACATGAAGGGAAGTCCTTCATGTATTCCATATGGATCTACAAGATCTAGCATGCAGTAGATGGAAACATCGTGGGATACAAGGCATGATTTGTAGCACAAGACTTCTCACAGTAAGAAGGCATAGACTACGAAGAGACATTTGTGGCCACTAGGAGTTGATACACATGACAGGAAGACTCATGTGTGAAAATTAAAGAAGGCCTTGTAGGAGCTGAGAAGGCACCCATGGGATAACGCATACATGAGGATATTGAAGATCACCTAGAGTGATGGATATCTTAACCTTTTCTACAAGGTTGGGGATGAAATCCTATGGAGGATGACAAGCTCACACATGGGTGCGAGAAGAAATTTTCAAAAAGTTCAAGATAGAGGATATTGGTATCTAGTGATCCTAAATGGATATATAGAATATTAGTAGTAGAAGAAGCTACTCAGTCACTCCAGTAAATAATGTTTCAATACATAGAGTACAAAAGGAAGAGGGAGAATGATGATCCACTTCAGAGGGAGTGACTGTAGAAGATACTGAGGTTCGACATGGTACAACAGGATGGACATATTACTGATGGCTCTAGTCTTTACTAAGAGTAAATCAGATTCTAAATTTTTCTTTAAAATTGAAGGCGGAAGACCAGTAATGATCCTGTTATATATCGATGACCTGTTCCTGACAGAAAAAGAGGAATTCATTAAAGATGCAAGAAGGAGATTTGTTGTCGAGTTCAAGATGAAGGAATTGGGTATGATGAACTACTTTCTAGGCATGGAGGTGTGGTAAAGTGTGTATGGAATCTCCCTTATATAAGGGAAGTATGCAGTGGAGATCCTAAAGAGGTTCAGGATGATGGACTGCAAAGCCATGGACACACCTATGGAATCGAACCTAAAGCTATTGAGTATTGCTTCATCAGAGATGGTTGATGCCATGATGTATTGTCAGATGATTTGTTCATTGACGTTCTTGATGAATACAAGACTAGACACATGCTTTTCTATGAACATTCTGAGCCAGTTCCTGATGGATCTAAGACATGCTCACCTAGTTGCAAAGCATGCAGTGAGGTACCTGAAGAGTACAATTGAGTATGGGCTCAAGAATGATACGAATCATAATACTAACCTGCATGGTTATGTTGATTCAGATTGGTAGCGCCATTGAGAAGAAGGGCACCTTGGGTTGCTTCTTCAGTTTGAGATCCATTATGGTCTACTAGTTTGGAAGGATGCAGGCCTACATGGCATTGAGTACAGTCGATGAAAAATATGTTTCCACTTTCTCAGCTATGTGTGAGGTAATATGTTTATTTTTAAAGCTACTATTTGATTTGATTGATCTAACTTGCATTTTTGTATGATGCAGAGAGGAGTAGTGAAGCTCTAGTGTGTACTTCAAATCAAGGTTTCTTCCAAGGGGAAGTGATGAGTTCGAGAGCCTTTCTGACATGGTGGAAAATTGGGCATCCCATGGTCGGATGTAAGTGCCGAGCCTTTCCGACATGGTGGCAAGATGGGCCTCCCGTGGTCGTATTTAAGTGCAGATCCTTTCCAACATGGTGGAAAATGGGCCTCCCATAGTTAGATGTAAGTGCTAAGCCTTTTCGACATGGTAGCAGGTTGGGCATCCCATGGTCGAATGTAAGAGTTGAGCGTTTCCAACATGGCAGCAAGTTGGGCCTCCCATTGTTGGATGTAAGTGATGAGCCTTTTGGACATGGTGGAAGGTTGGGAATCCCATGGTTGGATGTAAGTGCTAAGCCTTTCCGACATGGTGGCATATAGGGACTCCCATGGTCAGATGTAAGTGTTGAGCCTTTTCGACATGGTGGTAGGTTGGGCCTCTCATGGCCATATGTAAGTGTAGAGCCTTTTCGACATGGTGGTAGGCTAGGCCTCCCATGGTCAAATGTAAGTGTTGAGACTTTCTGACATGGTGGCAGGATGGGCCTCCCATGATCGAATGTAAGTGATGATCCTTTTCGACATGGTGGCAGGCTGGGCCTCAGATGGTCCTATGTAAGTGTAGATCCTTTCCGAGATTATGGAAGGATGGGACTCCCATGGTAGGATATAAGTGAAGATCCTTTCTGACATGGTGGAAAGCTCGACATCCCATGGTGGCAAGCTGGGCCTCCCATAGTTAGATGTAAGTGCTAAGCCTTTTCGACATGGTAGCAGGTTGGGCCTCCCATGGTCGGATGTAAGAGTTGAGCGTTTCCAACATGGCGGCAAGTTGGGCCTCCCATGGTTGGATGTAAGTGCTGAGCCTTTTGGACATGGTGGAAGGTTTGGAATCCCATGGTTGGGTGTAAGTGCTGAGCCTTTCTGACATGGTGGCATATAGGGACTCCCATGGTAGGATGTAAGTGCTGATCCTTTTCGACATGGTGGTAGGTTGGGCCTCTCATGGTCATATGTAAGTGTAGATCCTTTTCGACATGGTGGTAGGCTAGGCCTCCCATGGTCGAATGTAAGTGTTGATCCTTTTTGACATGGTGGCAGGATGGGCCTCCCATGATCGGATGTAAGTGCTGATCCTTTTCGACATGGTGGCAGGCTGGGCCTCAGATGGTCCTATGTAAGTGCAAATACTTTCCGAGATTATGGAAGGATGGGACTCCCATGGTAGGATGTAAGTAAAGAGCCTTTTTGACATGGTGGAAAGCTCCACATCCCATGGTAATTATGTAAATGCTGAGAGCCTCTCTGACAAGGTGGCAGGATGGGCCTCCCATGGTTGTTGATGTAAGTGTTGTGTTATGTGTATCTGGGATTTTCTCTGTGTGACGATGAGATGATTAAAAGAAGATGAGGTAATAGTATGGTACACAGGTGTTGCAAGGCATGTAATCAATCCTGAGATGTACCTACTTGATGGCTTTCTCACATAGAAGATGAAGACCTACCAGAGGGCTAGGCTGACATCCATCATGAAAAAGGGCTGGCACTGTAGAAACTTCTGATGACAGATAGTTTGGTACAATGATAAAATTATAAGAATATGATGGAATTGGCTATAATGAAGACTCTATGACTCCTTTATGATGATGATGCGATGAATGCCTAACCAAATGTGTTGATGACTTTGCAGAGAGATAATACCTTCCTAGTTAAGAGGGAGTGTTGATGTATTTGTAACTTCAGAAGATATTTTGATGTATATTATCATTGTATATTGTTGTACCTCCATTGGGGATGTGTGTTACCCCTTTACGGGATGTCTAAATTGTGTCTAGACCTTGATTTACAACCTCTTTTGTAAGTCGAGAAAATAGTCCCCAGTGTAACATCATGTAATATGTAATTATGGTCTCTCTAGGAGAAGTGGGCCCCATGTGAGATGAAATGTAGGCTCAATTATTATATTTGGTTAGTGAATTGAAAGGGTATAAATAGGGAGGAGTTGTCCCTCATTTATACACAACACACACACTCTCTAAGGCGTTTGAGAGAGACAGATAGTCACAGGAGAAGAGAAAGATAGTTGTTGAAAATTTCTTATTACTGTTTTTGATAATCTTACAATTCTAAAGAAGTTTGCGGGGTTTTCTCCTTTATGGTTTACCCAAAAAAAATCTTTGTGTCTTGTGTATCTTTTATATCTTATGCATTTTGATGTACTTTTTATTATTTCAGATAAAGATCCTAGATAATCTAATCATATATTAATAAAATCTATTATTTGGTGAATTTCCCCTTCCTTTTCATTGAAAACCTACCAAGAATATGATCAACCAAAGAGGCAAGAGTAGAATAGGAGGTAGCAGGTTCGTAAGCTTCTTACCACTCTCTATCACTTTCACTCTCTATAATTTTGCTCTCTATCACTCTCTATAATTTTGCTACTCATACACATAGTCGTAAATTTTTTACCAGAGAAAGATAATCAAGAATTTAAACGTAGTTAAATCATAAAGAAGATAGTACCTTGATGCATTTCTGCAACCCAACATACTGCTATACGAAACTGATATTGAAAAGTACCTCCTTCATATGTTGAACTCGAGAAAGTTATATGGAGGATTTGAGCTCTAAGTAATCATGCCATGTTCCATATGATGGGTTATAAAAGAGGTTTTATCATTTGGGCTTAGGATTTGGAATTTTAGCACCAATTCCCTTTACCCTATAGGATGGAGACCTCCCTCTTCATGAATACAAAACATCTTCTTAACATTTCCATCATCAATTTGACATACAATATTAGTTTTATCTAAGGACATGATGATTCTCTGACTGAGAGAGTAGAAGGAGGATGATTGGGGGAACATTGAACATATTGGTCCAAATTCGTAAATCTTGCAGGTGTCTTGATCAGAAAAAAGGCATAAATTGGGTTTGGATTGGGTCAGAATGTGAAATTTCAAGGTCTTTCGTGTCGGCCTTATGGTCGAGTATGAATGCATTCTTAGATGAAACAAGATTTGGAGCATATTTGGAGGTTGACTAAGACATTTTAATGGTTGATTTACAAGGTTTACGTTAAATTTACTTGTTTGACAAGATAGGGTAAAAATTTGGGATTACAATGGTAAAATATGAGCATGGTTGGGTGAAAAATGAATTACCCCACTAATTTGACATGGAGGATGATTGGTTGTCTAGTAAATGTTGTTATGACCAATCATACTACCTCATAATAAAATAGAATTCCTAACAGAGGTAGCATGCACCCAACACTATTATCAGGAATATCGCACCTTATGTGGACAGAAGTTGTTCCTCTAGTCTAAATGGTTCATATCCAGAACAAATGAGTGAACGCCAAAGGATGAAGACCTTCCCTGAATGTCGTAGACACCTGGAATACTACTTAGATTATGAACCTGTGTACCTGTAAACAAATCAAACATGAAAACACATCAAAGCTACTAGAAAATGATCTACGTTTCCATGCTAGTGACTAAGGAATCTAGCAACATATACATGTGAAATCAAAACAACAGTAATGTGGGACAGAAATCAGCTTTGCATTAATAATGTATGGAGAAGCTTACAACCGTTGCCTTAGTGTCTACAAGCCCCTCCACGAGACAAAAACTTCATCCCCATAAGCTCCAACTTTGCTCTCTATGCTCTTCAATGGTTTGGACTAGGTACTCAATCCAACAACATAACAATACCTCTATAGTTCTACCCCTCAACTATGGATATGCGCTTATATTTATAAGGCTCAATGGATAGGGATAGTTGAGAGAATTATGGGTGAGGTGGCTCCAAGATCCTATTAAGGGGGATCTCGAGCTCAAACTAACCCATAATGATAGGGATAAGGGAGGACACGAGGCTCAAGATCTAGAATCCTCGAGAAATTTCTCTTTTTCCCATTTTACCTAGGGTACTGCTTTTGTTCCCTTATGACAGAGCGGTTTAGATGAGAACTTATTTAAGACCAAATACCATAGGTGGTGGCACCAGTTCTCTTAAACAGGATACAGGCAGTGCTGATCATGGTACCGCTCATCAGCCACAGGGCAAGCGCGGTGCTAGGTTTTTTCAAGTAGAAATGACAAACATAGCAAGTTTCCACTCTAAGTATTGGGATTAAGGAAAAACATGGAAGTTAATGGTCTTATCACATGATGGTGACAGGATTTAGGTATAACAGAATGCCCCCAAAAGAATGAGACTTAAAGGGATACGATGAGTGAGATATTTGAGAGAACAAGTTGTCACTTCAAGGTGAAAATGTCAGCTCGATCGGAGAATGTCATCCAATAGTCATCTGTAGTACATCAATACTTTTGGCTCATAGACAAATGTAACCAACTCATGGTTGCAGACCAATACAAGGCATATCCATAAGAGGAATAAACAAGCATGGCTACTAGAATACAGCATAGATCCATGTGATACAAGACTCAAACTTGGACATAGCTACAAATCACACAACGTAGATCTATGTCATACAGATGCAAATTTGAGCATAGCCATGACCATACAAATGTCGATCCATGCTAGATATACAAAACTCCATCGCAACCTGGGGAAAGCAATGAGCGCTAAACAAATACCTAGGGTCTTCGTCTTGTCTTCCACAAAGTACGACTCTATCCATGTGATTACAATGATCTAAAGTCGAACATGGTAGAAACCACTTGATTACCGACCAATGATGTGAACCATTAACAAGTTCAAGGGAGATCACCATTGATGTCAATGATTCCCAAGGTACCCTAGTACAATCTACTGAGCATGAATAGATGTCTTGATGTCAAACACCTAGTTGATTCTATCGATGAAAAGGTCAATGATGTGAACCTATGTCGAGAGCGAGATAATCTGTCATTAAGGCATATAGATCTCAAGGTACTAAATTTTTTTTCTAAGACTATTTCCTGGATGATGAATTGATGTCGACAGGAATAGTCTCATCGAAGGAGGGCCATGACGAGTCCCACATCGACGACACGAAACTCGGAACACAGTTCTGGAATGATGTGAATGTAGTAACCATAAGACTGACTCAAAAGTACTGACATAGAGACTGTTTTGACTGTAGAGGTAAGACTTCTTCAACCTCCCTTTGAACATTGGGCGGCATGACAAGAGCCTTGGCAGCATGACTAGAACAGACAAACACATAGTGTGACGGTGGAAAATACATTCTTTTGAAAGACTCAAAGGAGTGACATGACTCATGAAAGTGGATCGTCACGGATATCAGCTGAATACCCAATTGACTGAAATTATATGTAGATAAGTGTCATGTTCAAAGGTAACGACAAACTACTACCATTTATTTGCAAAATGATTCCCTTCCCATTTTCCCCATCATGATTGATGAATGCCTCTTTTCAGTTTTATGAGTTCAAAGAGGGTAACAAACACTCGTTATAGCTCGTCCGAAGACAATTCCAAAATCATATGTTTTATGAACCTGAGAGAGGAGGGGCTCATTCCCAAAATAGGCTCTCTCAATGTTTAATTTAACAAGTCCAATTAAAGAAAACTCGGTATCGTTCATGTTTAGAGAGTCTGAATGACCACGGAAGAAGACTCCAAAGGGGTCCTTTTTCGTATTATTTAGTCCCTAAGGCACAAAAAAGTATAAAATAATACCTTAGAGAAATATTCCAGTCATGATTGGCTGGAGTGTTCATTTTTCGTAAATAGTCCATCCGAACCGAAAAAGAGATAACCTACCGTCAGAGAGACGACTCTTCAAATAATTTTACGAGTATGAAGAAGACAAGCACTCTACTATATTTTCACATTTTAAGAGTCTGAAAAGAGCTTAAAGAAGACTCTATTAACTTTTTTCATGTTTGAATCCAGAGCACGAAAAATTAATAAAGTAATCTCGAACCACTTTTCATGTTTTAACCAGAGCGTGAAAAATGAAAAGTAAGCTCAACACCATCTTACTGTTTTTAATGAGCTCGAAGATCAATTGAAAGAATGCTTGAAGATTGGTTTCATTTTTACGCAAGCTCAAAACCAATGGGTAAACTATGCTTGAAAAAATCCCATTAACATGATATACAGAGGTTGGAATCTTTCCCTTAGCATGATTGCTAGCGAAGCTTACCCCTAGCATGGTTGCTAGCGGTTCGACATGCCCCCAAGCTTCGTTTCATTTAATGATTCTTCTTCCATACCAAACCTAAAAACCTGGTTACTAATGTGAAAATGTTCACCAAGGGGTTAGGAAGAACGAGAATTGGGCAGGTGAAAAGAAGGTTCAAGTTCTAACACTAAAGTGAAGACTCGACTCAAGGGAAGGGGATCTGTTTCATTTTTACACAAGCTTGAAACATAAAGTAACTATGCTTGGAATATGGTTTCATTTTTATGTAATCTTGAAAACAAAAGGTAAATTATGCTTAAGTAATCCTGCTTCATTTTTTAATGATCTTGAAATAGAAAATGAACTATGCTCAGGAATGATTTAATTTTTATGCAATCTTGAAGCCAAAAGGTAAACTATGCTTGAGTAGATCCATTTCGTTTTTTAACGAGCTTGACATAGAATGGGAACTTTGCTCATAAGGATCTGTTTCATTTTTTAACGAGCTTGACATAGAATGGGAACTATGCTCACCACATGGTTACATTTTTATGCAAGCTTGAAACCAAAAGGTAAATTATGCTTAAGGAGTGGTTTTATTTTTTAACGAGCTTGAAACCAAAAGTAAACTATGCTCTCAAACCTGATCCTATCAAACATGATATCCAGAGGTTGGTATATTTACCCCATTACATAAAAGATAGTGGCTTAGCTCCATTATGATGTCCATAGACTAGAGCCATACCCCCCATTTTACCTATGAAGGGAAGAAGCTAACTAGAAGAAAGGGAAGGAACCACAAGAACGTGTGGCACATTCAGGGAAGTCTGATTACTAGAAGTAATGTGATGATCAGGTGTAACAAAAGAAAGCTGATCAATGGTCACAATCTTCCCATCATGGGGAAAATTCATAACTCTAAAGAGTGTGGACACTACAGCCTTCATGGCGTAAACATAATCACGTCCAAGGAGTAGATTAAAATCTAAAGGACCTTGGACCACCATAACATTAATACAGGAAGTTTCCCCTCCTAATGTAATAGGCAAATAAGGAAGGGTCCCTAAAGGTGCAGTAGTTCTGCGATTAAAAGCCAGTAGCTGATCAATGGATGGAACAAGTTGAGGAGAACCTAAAGCTTTCCAAGTAGTCTAGGATAGAATACTAACAGAAGCCCCTTCGTCAACAATAGTGCAAAGAATATTCCTAGCAGTAACATTCACAACTATCTGGAAAGGAACACTCGAATGAATACGAGACTTGTTTAGGTTACTCCAGTTAAAGGAAATAACCTCACTACTCATAGAGGGTTCTGTCGAAACAGAAAAAATTTCCTCTTGTCGAGAACAATTAGAACGAAGCATAAAAAATTCAGCAGGTTTCAGTTCATTCTCTACTGTAAGAGAAGAACAAGACAAAGATTTGGTCAAAGAGACTACTTCAATCTTAACACTCTTTGATGATAGAGCGGGATCAGGTGGAGATGACACCGACTCGACCACTTTAACCTCACTCTCCAAAGGAAGAGTGGGATCAATTATAGATGAAACTGAATTGATCACTTGGTCAACCAGTGAGGAATCGAGGGATAACTTACTATCACTTGTTGGAATCACCTGTTGATGATTAGTAATATTTTCCAACCAACGGGAAGCTTCATCCATGCTTAGACAAAGACAAGTACGATGCATAGCCTTGCATATCAAACAAGGATATAAGACTTTACCCTTACGACCTTTTACCAATGGGTCACTTGTTGAGGGAGTATCGTCAACCTGATGATCATAGGTTGATGACATAGATGGTTTGGACCTTTTATACCACTCTTCTTATACACGGGAGAGACCGGGACACTCCTTAAGAAGGTGGTCCCCCTTGCAAAGCTTACAAGAGAACTTGGGTTTTCTGGGTGTTCTCTTAGAACGGGAACCATCAAGAGCAGTTGGTTGATGCTTTTTCTCTTTCTTATCCGTCTTCTTCTTACCCTTCCCTTTCTTCTTCTTCTTATCCACATGACTACTAACCATAGAGATTTGGTCAAGCGAAGAAGAAGAAAGGGGTGAAACAATAACCGATGAAAAAGGAGAGGGATTAGGTTGAGGTCGATCCTCTCCTATAGGAGAGGTGACATTTGAGACATTAGGTGTAACAGGAATTACCAGATTAAAAATACAGATCGGTAATCTTATAGTTACTCAAGGAATATTTAGAGTAGCAATAAAGGGAGGACCAATACCTTCACTTGGAGGGAAAACAAAAGGTACACCTTGGAAAGGGACCTCTTGAGTAGCATTCCCATATTGGGATGCCATCTCTAAGCTCTCTAATAACCCCCTAACTACCATGCACACGCAAGTACTACTCAAACTAAAAGAAACAAAAAAACATGTGAAAGGAGTGGATAAGAGTCAAGAATCTCACAGGAAAGGCCAAAAGGATAAATCAGATGGTTTGAGGATTCCTAAAAGGGTCTCTCGATATACGCAAGGTATATGGGAGCTCAAATCGGTAGTAGTGTTATCTAATGCACAATCGTTCACAAGGGTCCTTCCTATATAAAATCAAGTGTGTGAAGTACCTTTCTATATACCTCAAGGGTATGTGAAGGGTCATTCGATATATCGACGATACGTGGAAGAACCGTGCGAGTCCCAGGTTGTAGCACGGACAAAGTAACGACAGCTCCTACGTTTAACGATGCCAAAACATGTCTCTAACTTATAACTCAAATTGCTAAAATTTTTAACCTAGTACTACCGTTAATTTTATCTTCTGTGTTTAGGTGGAACCATGGACTAAAAAATTGAATTTAAAGAAGATGCACACTGATCTATATGATGATGCAAGTTTTCCTCTTCAATGAAAATCTACCTAAGAAAGGGAGAGAGATTTACTTTTCTTCCAAAAAATGCGCACTCAAATGTAAATGCAATTCTTTCTTTTCAAACGAAAAAGGAAATATCAATGCACCCCAACAATCTTCAAGGAAAAAAAAAAAAAGATCTAGAGAACATCAAACATAAATAAACAAAAAATGTTTCCTATCTTTTCATGCTTGAAAAAAATGCACACAAACTTAATGGAAAGGTGATTTCACTAATGTTTCCAAACAAAACTAACTCTAATGCACGCAAAGCTGAAAACGTATATTTCTTCTTAATGAAAGTAAGATCTAGAATTTCAAACAATCATGCACAAAACAAGAAGAAAATCATTCAACAAACTTGTGAATAAATCAAAAGAGAGAGAAAACTAAAGCTTCTCTTTGAAACAAACAAGGAAATGAAGAACCAATCTTTCCTACCAAGCACTGAAAAAATCAGCATGCAAAAGGAAACAAGAATCGCCCCAAGCAAAGACAGACTCAAAACAACATGGATCACTCACGCATTCCAAGTTCAAAACAAACCAAAGTATACACAAGAAAATGAAATGTATATTTCCAATTCCAATGAATAATATGTACATAAAAGAGCAAGAGGTTTCAAGCAAAGAAAATAATGTAAACTCCAATGCAAGAAACATAAAATTCAGGGAGCATTTTTTTTCAAAAATACACTTCATTTTAATAAAAAAGCAAGCCAAAAACACACAAAAATTAAAATACAAAGTTTGGAACAGAGCCTACCTGGCACCGCGCTGGAGGGGTCTTGGACAGAGCGGTTCTGGACGAGCACCGCTTCTGGATCACAACACTCAGGCGGTGGCACCGCTTCTGGCTAATGGGGTTCAGGTGGTGGCACCGCTTATTTCCAACAACACATGTGCGGTTCCATGAATAAATCCAAAACACAAGGAGAACAAGAATTCAAGTTAAAAATTAATGAAATCAAGGTAAAGACTGATTAATTGATAGTAAAAAAGAGCATATAAAGTCGAAATAGTTCATATCTGAACAGATCTAAAAGTTTCAAACCAAAATTCACTAAGTCAAATGGCAGATTTAACTGAAGAGTGTTGAATATGGAACCTGGATTCGGACAAGAGTTCAAGGACTAAGGAAGATCAGATCAACTGAGATTGGCAGACCTCCCTAGTGGAGTCGTCGGATTTGTTATCAGGAATATCGCACCTTCTGCGGACAAAAGTTGTTCCTCTGGTTTGAATGGTTCAGATCCAGAACAAATGGGTGAGTGACAAAGGATAAAGACCTTCCCTGAATTCCGTATACACCTAGAATACTACTTTGATTGTGAACATATGTACCTGCAAACACATCAAAGCTACTAAAAAATCATCTACTTATCCATGCTAGTGACTAAGGAATCTAGCAACATATACATGTGAAATCAAAACAACAGTAATGTGGGACGAAAATCAGCTTTGCAATAAGAATGTATGGAGAATCTTACAACCGTTGCCTTAGTGTCAACAAGCCCCTCCATGAGACAAACATTTCATCCCCATAAGATCCAACTTTTCTCTCTATGCTCTCCAATGGTTTGGAATAGGTAGTCAATCCAATAGCATAACAATACCTCTATAGTTCTCCCCCTCAACTATGGATATGAGCTTGTATTTATAAGGCTCAATGGATAGGGATAGTTGAGAGAATTATGGGTGAGGNGGGTATCTTGAGCTCAAACTAACCCATAATGATAGGGAAAAGGGAGGACACGAGACTTAAGATCTAGAAGCCTCGAGAAACTTCTCTTTTTCCCATTTTACCTAGGGTACCGCTTTTGTTCCGTTATGACAGAGCGGTTTAGATGAGAACCACTTTAAGACCAAAGACCATAGGTGGTGGCACCGCTTCTCTGAAAGAGGATATTGGCAGTGCTGAGCATGGTACCGTTCATCAGCCATAGGGCAAGCACAGTGCTAGGTTTTTTCAAGTAGAATTGACAAACAAAGCAAGTTTCCACTCTAAGTGTTGGGATTAAGGGAAAACATTGAATTTAAGGGTATTATCACATGATGGTGACAGGATTTAGGTATAACAAACACACTAGATTATAACATAATATAAGATGGATTTCATGTTGTGAAGAAAAAAGCGTAGTAGGATGAATGAAAACTTTGTATCCCACAATATTAAACTCTAATACCATTTGATGTGAGAACACGAAGCCCGAGATTAATTCATACACTTAAGGGAGAACATCATCCAATCCATATAAGAGATGATATTAGCCTAACTATATTCTCCTTTTGTACAAATTGAGTAAAAGAGAACATATAGATAGGTTTTTGTTGACCAATTTTTTCAAAAAATAATTAAAACAAGATTAGGATCAATTACAATGAACTAAGTCCCACAAACAATAATGTCAAAACCAAGAATCACACACACACATTTCTACCTTGAGCTCATCTTGAGTCATATGTTGAGTCAATGTATCAACCATGGTATTTGTGAAGTTCCATGCTCTTGTGGAATATCATACATGGGTTAGACTAGTTGGTCCATAAAAACCAATCTTAGAGAAGACATAAATTTGATATCAACCATAACCATACCACAAGATAAAAAATTGGAAAGCATTTGAATCACATCAATCACCATATATGTTTCCAAGAAGTCAAAATTTGAGTCAAAACTAAGTAATGCATTCCCAAACTTATTGGAGAAATTCCAACAACATGGATCATAAATATGGATTTAAACTAATCCAACTCTCATAGCTCATCCTCTATCACCTTCATAATAACAATAATGCCACTTAATTTGTGCATATATATTCCTCATTATTACCTCTACAATTTCATCTTAATTCTTCAGCACCCTCCATCACCTTCATAATCACAATAAGGCCACTTAATTTGTGCATCTACATTCCTCATTCCTCATCCCCCTTGTATCATGGCTTTTCATGTTATTATTATTTTTATCTTTCATATTCCTTAATTTTTTTTGTTGTTCCTAACATCTTCCTTTTTCTCTTTCTTTGTATTCTCTACCCCATCTTCCAATCTAACTTTTGTTTCTATCTCATTATTTTTTTCTCCTCAATATTTTATTCTTTTTCACCCAATATTTTCTCCATCTTATTCCTAATTTTTTTTATCCTTTTAGCTCTTTGTATTTCATTTCTAAATTCTTCCATATTTATTGATATTTTATTTTATAACATTATTATTCTTCCCTATTACTTTGCTTTACCATCTTACTCTATTGAGATATCCAACTTAAGATTTCATTTTATTTATTTATTATTTATTATTTTAGTATTATTATTATCATTAACTTTTTATTTTATTATTTTTCAAATTTTATTATTTTTCTATATTGTGTTTTAACATTTCATATTCGAATACTAAAATTTATTAACATAATAATAACTTTATTCCATCAATTTTTAAGTTCAAATAGAAAATTAACATTAAAAAATATCTATTTAAAAATATTAATCTAATTCAATTTTTTTATTTAATAAAATTTTCAGTAGACCCTAAACTAATCTAATTATATAGGTGAATGGAGGTCATAAACTGCATGAATTATGTATTCTAAGTTTTAAAGTTGTGTGTCTTTACTTTGGACTTTGACCAGATATTTAAGACATTGATGGCCAAAGTGAGCTTCCAAATGTTGGATGTACAACAAAGGGAATGGTTTATTGTCTCCTTGTTACCAAACATCTGAACCTTGTTGATGCAAGAGAATATTATGTCACAGATATAGGCTCTCAAAATAAAAATGAAATTAGAGTCCTCTCTGGTTGGAGATACTGGCTCAGGAATGATGCAAATTCAATTGCAACTAACTAATCGTACGGTGCAGCTCCAGGACATTAAGAGAGGGAAGGAAGTTTAGGAATAACTATGGTGTAGATGATGAAGAATAGATGGACACCATAAAGAAAATTTCTCAACGCTCATGAACTATGTCATGGAAGGAGCATCGAATCCCTTAAACACCCAAGGAATGCCTTGGTGTAGGATATGCCAAACTAGGGGCCACAAGTTAAAAGAATGTCTATACTTACAGAATATTGTAAGCACACTCGCTAGTCTGTATTGTAATTTTTGTATATCAGTGGGTTATGATGAAAAGGACTGCAGAGGATTTCAGCTACTGCAAGAAAATACAATGGATACCTACTTAATGAAAAATGACGAGCAGATGCAAGTTGAACGAGCGCAACCTCAACATCATCCTGCTCAATATGAAAAACCGTAATACCCTCAGCCACAATACCAATAGAATCAATATCCTCAACAACAACAATACCCTCAACAAAGGGGGGGTGGAAAATTTAGAGGTTGAGGACAACCACAAGGAGGAGGATTTGCTCAAAGGAGAGGCCAAGTCATATGTTATAATTGCGGGAAGGCGGGACATTTTTCCTGAGATTTTCAAAGTCCTACGAAAAAATTGTACATATTGTAAAGAATTTGATCACACTAATGAACAATGTCCACAACTAATTGTGAAACGACAGGCTATAACTGTCGTAAATACCAACCTGGTGCAGAATTAGAATGCAAATCCCTATCAGAACATTCCTATGATCTCTGTCGAACCAAGAGAACCTCACATTGTTGTAGACATAAGAGGAAGTTCTATGACAAGTACAAACCGGAATACACAACAAGGACAACTGCAGGTGAGACTTGCGACACAAAATAAATATCCACTAGATGTCCAAAAAGAGAAAGAAGTATTCTTGGAGGTGCAACCAGAATTTGTTGATGCTAATCAACCATCAACTCAACCTAGGTCAGGATCCCTGGAAAAGGGAAGGAGACATAAAATCCAACAACTCTATCTAGATTTCTTCAGATATTGAATGGATACTCAACATATTCCATTAGATAACACATATCATGAGGAATTATCATACCCATACTTCCATATGATCTATCATAGTCATTTATCCAATCTTCTTCCTCTTCATAACATTCTTTACCATCTCCAAAAGACACATCAAGGAGATCATGGCTCTCCAAATAAGCAACCATCTTCATTTTCCACTCACCATAATTAAATGGTGATAGAGGATGAACTGATCTTAAATCCATTTTGAATTTGTACATGAAAAAAAACGTTGCAAAAACAATCAATTCGAAAACATTGTCAAATCAAACCTTTCCACCTCGACATTTGCACTTGTCCAGAGTCCATCACACAACTGTTTCTAGGAATTATGTGGAAACTCAGCTGCTTCTTGTGCAAGCATGGAGGTCTCAGAGGTTTGTTTCTAGATTGAACATAGGCTCTGATACCATGTTAACTTTGAGAACCATAGATCTAGAGGATAATATGAGAGTTATTGGAAATGAATTATGTAGTGGAATAAATAAGATCAATGTACATTAAGTAAAGAATTCATGACACAAATTTCAGATAAATAAGAAAAGAATTTCTTAGATAATCACAACATTAATATTCATTAATTAATCAGTAATACAATGGTATTACAATAAATGTAATTCAAATATTATGGATAGGATTTGAATCTACCAACTCTAGGTGATTGTTTTTCTAACTTAGCGTGGAAAAATCACACTTGGAGCTCAATAGTCTAACCCCGGATGTCTAAATCAGTCTAATGAATTACTAGACTAATGTTACATGGAGGATGATTGATTATCTATATTGTTGACCGGGATGATTTCTTGGATTACTTGATAACATGAGTTTTGGTCAGCTGGTGTCTTGGATGGTTCAGATGATAGTGACTCAACAACGAGCGGCCATGACTTTTAATGGTCTTTGCATATTCAAAATTGATAGTTTGCAGGATATAATTGGATAAGGAATATGATGTGACATCTAAGACTGGGCCCCTAACTACCAATTGATGTGACTGGGAAGGGATGACTCAAGCTGACAAAATGGATCACACTTTATCCTGAGTGGAAACCACACTGGTTTCCTAGGGTGGTAACACACACATTCTATGTGGTTTATAAAAATTTCCCTGAGGATGCATGAACAAAAGAAATAGGCCACATTTCTCAGGTGGTATTCTTTGTTGTGCATGCTCAAGCCCTGAACAAAATTCTTGCACTTTGCGAATGTGCTATTACTTTGCACCATCAGATTAGATATAAATTCTCCAAAAGTGATCACTGATCCCCTCTCTTAATGTGTTGTCATTTCAAGTGAGCACTTTTAAACTCGATCCTTGATTTGATCTATTGGATCGTGCACCAGCTCGTTCTCCTTAGGCCCCATCTTTTGTGCACTTTCCCCAAGCTTTATTTCTCTTAGTCATTCGATCAAAATCAGATCGTCGATGGGTCCATTAGTTTTTCGCTAACATTGTGTTGCATGTCCTGAGAAACCGTTTCTGGACTTCTAGCCCCTAATCTCCATGGTTCGACGCTTATGAGATGATAATTGGGTCACATAACAGGGTTTTTGAGGGTTTGGGAGCCCTTGAAAAATCTCTTTACTAACAATAGATATAAATTAAACATTTATAACAAGAGGAATTTGGGGTTTTTATTTAAGAGGTTGGGAAGTGCAATTAGGCACAAGTAGATGTACCTAATATTAATACAACACCTCCATCACCTAGATCTAGGATCCTCCATCCTTAGCCACATGTACAAGAGTACTCCTTAATCATGTGTGTGTGTGTTGGGGGGACCAACACACTAGCTTGTAATAAAATATAAGGTCTAGTAAAGGTTGTTACGACCAAGCATACTAGTCTGTAATAAAATAGAATTCCTAACAAAGTTCACATGTACCCAAGCACACTAGATTATAACATAATAGAAGATGTATTGCAAGTTGTGAAGAAAAAAAGTGTAGTAGGATAAATTAAAAACTTTGAAGTCTACAATATTCAACTTTAATAGCATTTGATGTGAGAAAACCAATCCCAAGGTTAATTCATACACTTAAGAGAGAAAATCATTCAATCCATAGAAGAGATGAGTGTAGCCTAACTGCACAGTATTTTTGTACAAATTGAGGAAAAGAGAACATATAGATAGGTTTTTGTTGACCAGTTCTTTCAAAAAATAATAAAAACAAGATGAGGCTCAGTTACAATGAACCAAGTCCCATAAACAATAATGTCAAAACCAATAATCACATGCACACACACAAAGCTACCTTGAGCTCGTCTTGAGTCATATGTTGAGTCATATCCACCATGATCTTTGTGAAGTTTCATTCTCTTGTGGAATATTGGTGCATTAAAAACCAATCTCAAAGAAGACATAAATTTGATATCAACCATAACCATACCACCAAATAAAAAATCGCAAAGCATTTGAATCACATCAATGACCATATGTGTTTCCATTAAATCAAAATTTGAGCCAAAACTAACTATTAAATTACCAAACTTATTGGATAAATTCCAACAACATGGATTATAAGATGGATTTACACTAAGCCAACTCTAATAGCTCATTCTCTATCCCCTTCTTAATCACAATAAGCCCACTTAATTTGTGCATCTACATTCATCATTCTTAAATATCCATCCCTTCTCTATACCTTCATAGTACAATAAGCCCACTTAATTTGTGCATCTACATTCCTTATTCTTACCACTACAATTTTATCTTAATTCTTCAACCCCTTTGTCATCATGACTTTTCATGTTATTATTATTTTTATCTTTCCTAACCCTCTTTTTTCTCCTTAATGTTTTGGTTGTTTCCAACTCTTCCTTTTTCTCTTTCTATGTATGCTCTACCCCATCTTTTAATTGATTTTTTGTTTCTATCTCATTCTCTTTTTCTCCTCAATGTTTGATTTTTTTCACCCACTCTTTTCCCTCTTTTTGTTTTTTTGTTTTTTTATCTTTATAATTATGGGTTGGTGCAAGCTAATGCTGGTCACTTATGACGCGTTCATTGTAATGGACTTCTGGAAAAACAGAAATTTGAACGTCAAAAATCAATATCAGAGGTACCTACACAACTTTTTGGAATATGGCGTAAGAATATGAAATGTGGACAATCGAATCACCTTCCGGAATATATAACTTTTATTTATGGAAACTAAGTATAAATACAAAAAAATGAGGTGCTTCTAAGGTTGGTATGTTATTTTTTTCCCAAAAAATAATGAATATGTTTGCGTTGGTCCACTCGTTTGGTATGCAAATGGTGGAATTTAGTGAAAAAAATTATATAGAGTTCTAGATAATAGGTGTGTCTAGTGCAGCATTATTTTTCCATATATATATATATATATATATATATATATATATATATTAATTAAGGAAGCCAACGATGCCCTAAAATGACAAGATCGATCGTTGGTGCTTGACATCTTGGTCTTAACATAGTCAATGAACGATATTTTTTTTAGGATATAGGTCTTTGTGTCTTCTTGTGCGGGTTCTTTTCCGTTTTCTAAATAGGCAAGCCAATCAAAAGTTATAGCTGAAGCAAACAGCCTACCTTTTGTGTTAGATTGACATTAGTCCATTTAAAATTAAATAAAAAATAGAAAAAAATAGATTTAAATAAAAATTACATATTCAGAATCTACAGACAATGTTACACAAGTGTGTGAATTTTCATTAGCAGTGGACAAGCATGGCATATGAAAAATCATGCATGAAATAGGAGAAGTGGTACAAAACATGTTTTATGTCATAAGACAGTCCAAACCACTTGGTTTGGCAACTCGAACCTAAAACCAAAGAAGCCAAGTCATCCACCACGTAGGTTGGAAAAAAGGTGCCCGCTAAAATTCTAAATTTAAATCACGCGTGCGCGTAGTTTAAAACAAAACGCACACGCACTAGAAGTGCGCTTGCACTTCTAATTGTGTGCGTGTTAAACATGCATGCCCGCATCTATTAAGTAAAAACTTTGTTTTGCTCACATGTGCGCGCATTGGTTAAGTTAAAAATTTGTTTTGAACACACATGCGTGCATCTGTTAAGTCAAAACTTTGCTTTGATTTTATTTTCAAGCATTTGCAATTGAATGATGACGATGAGGATGAGGATGATGACGATGATGATGACTATGATGATGATGATGATGATGATGATGATGAGGATGAAGATGATGACAATGATGATGATCATGAATAATATGACAATGATGACAATGATTATGATGATGATTACGATGATGAGGATGATGATGACTATGATGGTGATGATAATGATGATGAGGAGGATGACGAGGAGGAGGATGAGGATGATGATGATGATGATGACGAGGATGATGATGAGGATGATGATGATGAGGATGATGATGATGATGATGACGATGATGATGATGAACAATGATGGTGATGATGAGGATGAGTATGATGAAAATGATGATGAGGATGAGTATGAGGATGACGATGATGATGAGGATGATGACGATGGTGACGATGATGATGACGACGATGATGAGGAACAATGATGATGATGACGAAAATGATGATGGTGATGATAGGTTTAGTTGAAACTTTGCTTTGAGTTTATTTCCAAGCATTTTCAATGGAATGATGATGATTACCATGACGATGATGATGAATAACGATGATGAGGAGGAGGAGGATGATGACAATGATGATGATGAGGATGATGACTATGATGATGCTAATGAGGATGATGATGAGGAGGATGATGATGATGATGACGATGACGATGATGATGAACAATGATGATGATGATGATGATAAGGATGATTCCAATGATGATGATGAGGATGATGACTAAGATGATGATGACGAGGATGAAGATGATGATGATGATGACGATGACAATGATGATGAACAATGATGGTGATGATGATGATGATGATGATGATGTTGATGATGATGACGATGATGACGATGACGACGATGATGAGGAACAATGATGATGATGATGATGATGATGGCAGGTTTAGTTGAAACTTTGCTTTGATTTTATTTTCAAGCATTTCCAATAATAATTTTTTTATTTTTATTTTTTTTTAATTATCTAAGAGATCAAACCTCGAAAACGGTATGTCAGTTGTAGGTGCAGTGTTTGAATGTATTAATGCAACTATTTGGAAATGGTTTTTTTATAGCATGTAGAGGTTGGTGTTATTTAGTCCACCATACAACTTTTTTTTAAATGGTTGAGAAACGAAAGAGATATGGATGAAACACTAACAGTGTGTTTTTTGAGTTAAGGAGTAATGACAGAACATAAATAAGAAAAAAATAGAAAAAAATATGTATTCTCAGTAAAATTTACATATTTGGAATCTACAAAAAAAACCATATCTGTTTCTAAAATCTCATAAAAAATGGAGGTGTGCAGCATACTCAGACGAACGGATAAACATGATCATATTGAAAATTTGGATATAATGTTGAATTAGCCATGGTTTATCAAAATCCAAGGCATAGACATGTTAAATCTGCAGCAAAGTCTGAAGCAGACACATAGGCATAAGAATTCCATGCAAGCATGGGTGGAGGCTCGACCTTATCATTTGGAGGGAATACATTTTTGAATTTAAATAAATCACGTGCTCATTAAAATGAACAATAATGCATGCGTGTTGATAAAAACGAGAGTGTGTTTTTATGAATCAAAACATCCGCGCATTTTAAACTACTAAAATGAGTTTGGTTTTGTAATTTATACCAATACTAAAATTATTTTATGCCCCCCCCGAATCCCCTCTTCCCCCTAACTCTTACTAACCCCCCCTCCTCCTCTCCCTACCTCTAAGCCCCCCTCCTCATGTCCTACCTTTAACCTCCCCCACCCTTCTCTCCATAACAGCCCACCACCCCATTCGTTCTCACTCCCTCTAACATGCCTACGTCCCCCCATAACACTCACACTTGTATGCCCCTTTCCCCCCACCCTTAAACCCATAACCCTTTCTCTCTACCTCTAACTCTTAAACACCCCCTATTGTTATATCTCTAATCACTTAGCTCCCACCCCCCCAACGAAACCCCTAAGCCTCCCTTCCTCTCTCTCTCTATCTTCCTCTCACACACAAATCTCCCTAGCACCTCTCTCTCACTCCTAAAACCTAAATCCTCTCTCTCCACTCTTTCTTTCTCCCCAACTCATCCAACTATAGTTAGGCCCCACCCCCCGATCTAGTCCCCAACCCTCTCTCTCTCTATCATAGACACCCACATTACACATCCACAGGTCACTCCCTACCACTACCACCCACATGCCTCTTCCCCTCGGTTCTTACTAATCCCCCCTCCTCCTCTCCCTACCTCTAACTCCCCTCCTCCTCCTACCTCTCTCCCCCCCTCATCTCCATTACTAAACCCTTCTCCACTCTCTTTTACTCTCCAACCCCTGACACCTAACAGCCCCCTCCTAAATCCCTAATACCCAGACACACACACATGTCCATTGGTCTACTCCTACCTCTAACCCCCCTCCTCCTCTTATCTCTAACCTCCTCTTCTTCCCCTAACTCTAGCCCCATCCAACCCCTGCAATCCATTGATAACCCACCACTCTCTCTCCTTGTCTCTCACTCTCTCCCCACTATGTCTTCCCCTACCACTAACACCCCCCCTCTTCCATAGTCTCTCATTCCCCAACTCATCCAACTACACCTAAACCCCACCCCCATATATATATATATATATATATATATATATTCCCAAACCCTCTGTCTTTGTCTCTCTCTTTCTCTCTCTCACACACACACATCCATATGTTCCCCCTACCATTGACACCCCCCTCCTCCAATCTTTCTCACTCCCCAACTCATCCATATACACCTAACCCACACCCCCTATCTATTCCCCTACCCTCTCTCTCTCTCTTCTCTCTCAGAAACACACATCCCTTTGTCTCTCCCTTCCACTAACACCCCCCTCCTCCACTCTCTCTCACTCCCAAACTCATCCAACTACACTTAACCCACACCCCCTATCTATTCCCCAACACACACACACACACATCCCTTTGTCTCCCCTTGCCACCAACGCCCTCCCTCCTTCACTCTCTCTCACTCCCCAACTCATCCAACCACACCTAACCCCCACCCCCTATCTATTCCCCAACCCTCTCTCTCTCTC
>LPNX010178748.1:602504-679131 GCA_001517045.1 Pseudotsuga menziesii
TAAGCTCCTAACACATCCCTTCCTCTTGCTTTCTCTCACACACACATCCCTATGTATCCCCTCTGACACACACACACACACACATCCTTATGTCTCCCCTTACCACTAGCACCCCCTAACCTATCTCTCTAACACACAACCACACATCCCTATGTCTCCCCTTACCACTAGCACCCGCTAACCTATCTCTCTGGCATACACACACAAATCCCTATTTCAAACCTTACCACTAGCACCCCCTAACCTATCTCTCTGACACACACACACACAACCCTATGTAGCCCCTTATTACTAACACCCCTTAACCTATCTTTTTCTCTCACACACATCCCTTGAGTTATAAAACAATATAGTTAGGTAGAAGAGAGGGGGGGTGTTAAGGAGGAAAGACTAAGGGAGTGCTTGTTAATTCCCCCTAAGCCTTGAATGATCCCTTAGTCATGCAACTAACTTCTTAAATGCTCCAAAATTATATTAGAGTAAACCAAGCCCCTGTTTGATGTTTCCAAAACATGCCCTAGTTTTAGTTCACAATAACGCGTGCACATTTAGTCTCAGTATAAACAATAGAAGTCTCTGTCCAAGAAACACTCTAATACATTTCACACATGTTCGACAGTCTACGCGCAATTTCAGGTTACAGATGGTACGTGAACATTCTCTTCTTCACCATATTATCACACAAAATTGTTTTTGACATCAAGCATCTCCACCAAAAATTTCTACATATTAATTGGAGCATGGTATACATTGAGGACAAAGAAATAAATAATTAATTGAGCAAGAAAGAATCTATTAATTGAGCAAGGAGCAACATAGAGCATATCCACCTGTTGAGGCCTGGAAATTCGCAGGCAACAACAGCAAGGGATTCTCCCCAGTCAACATTCCCAACTAGCCTGTGACTATTCGGTATAGGGAATCCGTCCGGTTTGCGGTCCGGCTACCGTAAGTCAAGTAACAAAGGTTTTACCGGTTGCGGCCTGGTTCACCGTGTAATTTTGTATTTTTTGATTTAAGGTATGATATGCACGTGCCTAATTAACAATGCAAGGTGATATAGATGCAAAGAGTAGTCACAATGTGATGCACAGGTTCTTACCTCTCGTCTTAGAACTCACAAGCATCCAAATCATGCAAGAAAAATAAATACTAACTAAACTATCTCTAGAGAGCTTGGTATTCATTCGTGAGTAATGCACTTCTGTTCATGTGTTATGGCAAATCACAGATAGCTGTTCTTAGAACCAACATATAAACATGAATAAAAATATGTATGATAAGATAGCTCATCAACAGTTTAAACTCTCATTACTCATAGTGGAAAAACATCATAAAAGTACTGAAGAACATTCAGACAAGAACATAGGTTCAAGAAATTAGAATGCTCTTATAGCTAATGAGACATAGCTGAAAACAAAATAGTTCACATTCAACATTGCTCATTTAATCACATTAACATATTCCACATTGCACTTCCTCCAATAGGAAAAATTTGCAGTCTCTGGTTGTAAAACGAAATAGTTCCTCTTACAAGCATTAAATTACAAGTTTTTCTAGGGAAAAAAGACCCCGTAAGTTCTAACTTTCACATATTTAAGCTAAAACAATTAACCCCTGGGATGCCCACAAGCGTGCGACCTTTCAGTTCCCCAAACGCTTCATATCCCTTTATCTTTTCTGTATGCACTCATGAACCATTTGGTAACTGATCGGTTTTTAGGTTTGTGCCTTTGTAGCTACTGCTTTTGTCTTCTACTCCACTTGTCCTCTTTGCGATCCTGCTGGTTTCGGCTCTACCTTCACCAAACCGCCCATCTCCCTTTGTGCCGTCGTAGTTTGACCAATCTCTGGAAACCACCTGCAATCAAACGATGTACATCATTCATCAGGATTGCGTTTAAATCATATCAACTAAACCACTAAGCATTAAAAGAGTCCATGTACAACATTATTGCCACAAGGCTTAACAGATGCCAGCACGACTACTTCGTCTACCTATGGGTTCGAAGGAAAACACCCACGACAGGAAACGAGAACTCATCGGATGCTCAGAGCGCTGGCATCGGAAGCTAAAAGCCCTGCCCCAGCCACAACGGCGGAAGAGAAAGAGGTCACGGACATGTGACTGGAGGGTGGGAAAATTCCCAATCGGGAATCGGAAGGACATTGACATCGGAAGCTGAAAGCTTTGCACAGCCGCAATGGCGGAAGAGAAAATACAACGGACCCGCGACTAAAGGCAGACTCGCATCGACGGTCGGAGCAATTTACACTTTGGGTGCTTAACTGCTTTGGGAGCCGCAACGGCGGAAGATGAAAGGACAACGACCTCCGATCAAACATAATTTTGACGCCCGATCTATAAAAATATTAAGTGTTTCGGAAAAATATTAAAATTTAACAATGGTCACGAGCCTGTTTCACCTTCGAAACAACGGCTTCTTCAAGGAGCAAAATCTGATTCATCCACGACTAGCAAACCAAGCTCACATCTACGACCCACCAAAATCTCAAACAAAGACAACTTTTGAAACAGGCCGAGAGTCAATTTTCAGAAATCACCCAAAACTAGAGCATGACCAAGGATTCACGGATCCAAACGATTAAAAACAACTCTAAATCATGAGGATGGGACCAAAATTTAAGAAATTTGGGGAAAACAGTTGTGGCCGCAACAACTGGCGACTACCTGGTGAACCTAGACCTCTGGACAATTTCTTCCTTGAGTAACAGACAATTTGATAATAAAAGCACCATGTTGAATTCTTCTAGATATATGGATTTCCCAAAGGAAATATATGTACTTTTAAACATTGAGGGTAGTCCAATTTAGGAAAATGGGAACCAAGATTTCAAAGTCAAGATAACTCTTTTGAGGCCAAGAGTATGAGTTTCATTTTTACCTCTGTCTTTGGGTAGCCTCCAGCTTGGACACTACAGGATCGTAACATCTGGTAAACAAAAATATTCATTTGTTCCTCATTCCCATGCCATTTTGCACTTTTTTGTGCTTTTGGAATTTTGTCCTTTGAGTCTTCATCATGCCCTTCTTTCTGAATTTTTATTTAGGCTCCTCTATCCATAGTGTCCTTTTGTGTGAGAGATGTATTTGATTTTCAGCTCACGGACGGAGAGGAACTTTTGGCAATTTTATACTCATATGATTTAGTACTTTGTTTTGATATACATTGCTTCCTTAGGAGTTTTGACTCTTTTAAGCCTTTTGGCTTTCAATTCTTGGCATGGGATGATTTATATATAATATACTATTTACCCTGCTTCCTTTCCATGGGTCTTTTGATGTCACCCCCTAGGACATTTTAAGTGTGAGATGGATGGAGCCTCGAAATAGTATTCGAGACCCTTTAATATTGAGTTACTTTACATGGATTAAGCAGGACTTCAATGCGTTCATAGCCATTTAGGAAAACTGCTAAACTAGAAGAAATTCCATCAGACAAAACCATAATACACAGTCTTATAATCAAGGATTTTAGTCAGTCCAGAATTCTAATGCTCTCCATGCAACCAAATCTTGCTTCTTTTTATTAAAGTCAAACAAAAAATTTAAACTAAAAAAAAACTAAACTTCATGACTCAAAGACTCAAAAAGACGACAAAACCAAATTATTTAGATAAAAGACACCAGAACTCAAACAGAACTCAGGAAAAATAAGGCTTGAGAACCAAACCATTCACTGGTAAGTTCTCTTCCCACCCCTGGAGATCTTGCAACTTATAAGTAGAAGGGCCAAGCTTTGCTGCAATCTGAAAAGGGCCTACCCACAATTGTTGGAATTTAGTATGCTTTCCTTTCTCATCATGGGGGTGATCCCATTTGAGAACCAAATCTCCTACCTCAAAATATTTTGTTCTTGCCTTATGTTTGTCGAACCATCTCTTTATCACCTCTTGCTGTTGCTTAAAGCGCTCTCTGGATTTAGATCGAGCTTCTTCCGCTTTCAGGAGATTATAGATCCTTATTTGCAAAACTTCATCATCCGATCCTCTAGACTCTTGAGCTATCATGGAAGAAGGTAGCATGATATTGGGAGGAAGATAGGCTTCTTTACCATAAACAAGGGTATATGGAGACACTCATATCGAAGACTTAGGGGTGACTCTATCATCCCAAATGGAATTTGGTAGCGCTGAGTGCTAACTCCTATGGTTCTCTATTACAGTCTTTTTTAAAATTCTAATCAAATTTTTGTTAGAGGATTCAGCCAGGCCATTTCCTTGCAGATAGTAATTAGCAGAATAATGCAATTTTATTCCTTTATCGTGAGCAAAAGTAGTTAATTTAATTGATGAAAAGTATTTAGCGTCATCAAAGACTAACGAAACTGGAACTCCAAACCTGGTCATGATATGATCATGTAGGAAACTGATGACCACGTCTTCATTTATCTTGCGCAGCGGGACAGCTTCGACCCAGTGAGTGAAATAATCGGTCGCGGTCAGAATGTACTTATGTTTTAGGGAGGAATTTGGTTTTATTTCTCCAATAATATCCAACCCCCATTGCTCGAATGGCTCAGTGATCGTCACAGGATTTAGGGGTGCTGTTGCTTTAGGTTGTCTCCCACTACACCTTTGGAAAATATCGCACTTCCTGACATGTGCGTGTGCATCTTTGAAGAGTGTAGGCCAATAGTAACCGGCTCTGAGGATTTTGTGAGCTGTAGTATCTCCTGAATAATGTCCCCCAGCAGGCCCGTCATGCAAATCTGTCATTACTTTCTTCGCATCTTCTTTCTCTAAGCATCTAAGAATAACTCCGTCATAATGTTTTCTGAATAATACTCCTTCAACAATTTGATAGGCAATTGATTTAAGATGCAACGCTCTTCTTTGCTTAGAATTCCAATGTTTTAGCAACAGTCCTGCCTGCAGGTAATGCACGAGTTCCCTATACCAAAAATTGGGAGCTGTGAACAAAGGGCATACATCCATCAAATGTAGTTCGGTCTTGTCTTCCCAGGCGTGTTCGTTATTGTTCCCATTTTCCATCATCAGTTTGCACAGTCCTTGCCCTTTAACTATAGAAGCTGGCTTAAATTCAAGGTCATACTCTTGAAGAGATGTTACCCAATTTCCCCTTCTTTCTCCTAACTCTTTCTGTACAAAAAGGGACCTTACAGTTGGGTATGGTATGATCACCTTGGTTCAATTTTTTAATATATAAGGCCTGAATTGTTTCACTGCTTTGAATACTACGTAATCTTGTTTATCAATGGCTGGGTAATTTAATTCGGCCCCTTGCAGACCAGTGCTCATGAAAGATATTTGGAATTCATCCCCCCCATCTTCCTTATGGGTAAGCACAGCTGCCAGTGAATCATCGAATACAAAGGTATACAGAATAAAGTCTTTGTCGAAATCTGGGATTTTCAGGGAGGGTGCGTTTGCAATAGCAGTCTTGATTTTGCTGAAGGCATTCTTTTCAATCTTAGTCCATTTGAATTGTGCATTTTGCTTCACCATTTGCTGTAGAGGCTTGACAATCTGAGTGAAATCAGGCACAAATCTTCGCACGAAGTTAATTGTTCCCATAAATGATTGCATCCCTTTTTTATTATGGGGCAAGGGAATCTGTTCAATGGCCTTGATCCTTTCTGGATCAATAGAAATTCCCTTCTTTGAAACTATGTGACCAAGTAACTTACCCTCTGTGACAGCAAACACACATTTTTTGGATTGAGTGAGATGCCATATTTCCGACAGCGTTCAAAAATATGCCTTAGATGGAATGCATGTTCTCCTCTCCTTTTTGAGAATATTGTAATATCATCAAGGTATATCACCACACTACGTCCAATCAAACCGTGGAAAGCTATGTCCATAGCCCTCTGGAATGTGGCTCCAGCGTTTATAAGCCCGAAGGGAATTCTTCTGTACATTTGGTCCTGAATGTTGTCTTCAACCTATCTTCTTCAGCTACTAACACTTGATTGTAGCCCGAGAATCCGTCTAGTAAAGAAAATAGTTCAGAACCTGAGACCATTTGTAGCAATTGCTCCATGGGTGGCACGGGATAGTTATTTTTATCTGAAGCATGGTTTAAATTCCTGAAATCCACGCATAGCCTGATCTCTCCAGATTTTTTCCTTACCGGTACCAGATTCGAGACCCATTATGAGTGTCTGACCTTAAAAATAATTCTGGCATCCAATAATTTCTTAACTTCACTCTGAATCAGCGGTTCCAATTTTGGATGCATTTTTCTTAAAGGCTGCTGATACAGTTTGATGCCAGCTCTAATGGGAATAACATGCTTGATGATGCTAGTGTCATATGTTTTCAAATCTTTGCATGTCCAGGCGAAAACATCTTTATATTGTTTGAACAAACTGACGAACTTATCTCTTTTTGCTGGTGAACAACATTTGCCGAGATTCACGTATTTTGGATTCGTCTCAATCCCTAAATTTATCAGTTCAAACTGTAGAGTTGAGCTATGAGTCTTCACGTTTGCTGGTCTTCTGAACTTTTCATTGAGATCGAACATTCTTTCTAAGGTTCTAAATCCTCTTGGGATGAAATTATCATATTTCAGCTCAGCCTGATGTTCTTCATCGTCTATAATTTCTCCTTTAAATACCTCATCATTTGTTAAACATTCTATAATCTACTGGTCATCATCGAACACTCATAGGTTGGTAATCATATCAGGTACTCAGGGCCTGAAAAGTAATTCAACAGAGCATCGATTATTAGTGGGTACCAACCTAGCGGCTGATGTGGCCAACAGGTCAGCTATTGCATTTTTAAGTCTTGGAATTGAAATAATATTGAAAGCATTAAAACATTTAAGCAGGTCCCATACCTCATTTTGGTAAGCCTTTAAGTGAGGGGAAACACAATGTATTTGATTCCGGATTTGTTTCACAATAATTTCGGAATCTCCAAAAAAATTTAGATTACTTACCTTTAATTCAATCGCTTTCCTTAAGCCCTGCACCAGGTCTTCGTACTCAGCTGTATTATTCGTACATTCAAACTCTAATCTACATGAGAGAAAATGTTTATTCTTATGGGGGTCGATCAGGACACAGCCGGCCCCTGACCCTTCTGACGTATTAGAGCCATCAAAAAACAAAGTCCAAAAATCACTAACTACTGAATGCGAATCTACTCCTACTGCTAAGTTTACTATGTTATATTCAATCTCATCAGCATGTGAGAATCGAAGGAGATCAGGCTGAGTGTTTGATGTGTTGTTGGCTTCTTCTGCTTGGTAATTTCCTGGTTCCAACTCAATAAAATAGTTTCCCAATACAGAATCCACTGGTTCATTCTTCCAATCCAGTTGAGTAATGTTGTATTTCATGTGAGGCTCCCTCAAAACTTTAATTTGGTTCGGGCTTCCTTTATATGGCAGCCACAGATGTGACCAATCCGAGGCAAAATATCCATTTAGTTTGGCTGACCAATCTCTGCTCAGGACAAGACCGTAAGCGTCTGGGATATCAGCCACCACGATATTAATGAATTGGCATACTTTATCATTTGATGCCAGACAGACTAGGACATCTTAAATCTCACCAATCACCTTTACATCCGTCCTGTCCAACTGAACCACCCTCCATGTGGATGGCTTAGGCTTCCCATTGATCTTTTTACAGATTGATATTGGCATGACATTAACCGACGCCCCTGAGTCTACCAAGCAATTATGTGCATTGTGATTGAAAATTTCAAATGTGAGGAGGAAAGGTGGATGTTTTCTTTTAGACTTACCTCCAATGCTGGTTTGTCCGATTTCTTATTCTTCCTGAGTTCGATTGTCAGTGGGTAGCTTCTCGTCCAATGCTTCAAGTGCCTTCAATAGTCTCTCCTTTTGCTGCGGCACTTTACACATTTGAAACAGTGAAACGTTTTCCTTTTCCTTCTTGATATCTTCCACGATGTCATAATCCATCTACAATTTAGTAGGATGCAGTTTATCAGCATTCATCTTTTCTTCCCTGGGCTTGGTGAATGTATCAGTCTACCTAGGATCCTGGCTGGTAATGGTGAATTCAGGAATTTTATCAGCTGCAGAATTATTTTGAAATTTCTTAACATTTTTCTGCAGCCTTTTGATCTTTGGGAGAATGAGACTGTTTTCTTTAATTGGCCCTTAGCTCCTTGTTGTTACGTTGGTTTCCATGACGTACTTGTAGCCCTGATTCTTTTCCTCTTTAGCATCAAATAACGAAACAGAATTCCATAGAAGAACCATGGTTTCCTCTTCGTGTTCCTTCGTTGAAGTGGTATTCTCTTTTCTTTCTTCTTCTCCATCTTCTGTTAATCTAGAATCCAACAGCTGATTCATGACCAGCGTCACCGAATTTATCCATTGAGGACAATTCTTTTCAGAGTGTGGTTGTTGGTGGAAAGTGCAAAAATTGTCCATGCCTACCTCTGTTAAATTCATAGATGTAGCATTGTGAGGAGGAGGTTGAGACTGATTGTTATCCTCTCTTTTCTTATAATAGGGTTTATAGAACTTTTGTGTTTCCTTCTCTTTCTCCAAATCTATGATTTTGCTGGAAAGCTTCTACATCATTTTTGCCATATTTTCAAAATCTGGCGATTTCTCTTCCTTAGGCTTAGTAAACAATAAGGCTTTCCTTCCTGCACCTTTCTCTCCTGACTGTTCAGGATAATATTCAATACTTTCTCTTTCACGCTCCACTACTTCTGCTTCTGCATAGGTTTCCGCCAAAGTGGGCTTGGCCCTTATTTTGGCAAACATGGCCAACTCAGGGCCTAAAGCTGAAGTATAATATTCAATCAGGACCTTGTCCAAAGGTTTATCCATTTTAGAAAAATTCTTGAGATATACTGCAAACCTTTGTGTGAAACTGCGCACCTTTTCCTTTCTCTCTTTCTTCAAGGCGCATAGTCCTTTCATCAGAGCTGCATGAGTCTTCTGAGTCGCATATTTACTCCTAAAGATCCTTTCAAAGGTATCCCAATCAGGGATAGAGTTTACAGGCAACCCAAAGTACCATGATGCTGTAGCTCCTTTAAGGGTATGCAGGAACAGTCTGCATACTACATCTTCATACTCCCCGGCCCTTAATCCTTCAATTTCCAAGTAAAAACTTTATAGGTGGTCATCTACTAATATCCTCTCACTTGGGTCAAACTTGGGCAACATCTTGTCAAAGGCTTGAGGTAGATCGTGTAATGGAGGTGTCAGGTTTAAAGGTGATCTGGCTCTCCAAGAAGGTGGTGGATTTGGTGGGTTAGGTGGTGGATTAGCATTTACGTCTGCCATGAGTCTGGGTGGAGAGTGAGGAGGTGAGCAGGTAGGAGTGTGAGTAGGAGAACTGTGAGGAGTATCAGGACCTTCTTGATTCAAAGGTAGCACAACTTCTTGTAGGGCTGTTTCTACAAGTTCTTCCCAGTCCCCAACCAACACTGAGTCTTCCACTATAGGACGATCTTTCCTTTTATATTCTCTTCTGGGAAATTCAGGGATGATTGGTAATCCTCCAATATTCTTGACATATTCCCTGGTGTGTCTTCTCATATCATCAACAACATCTTTTCCAACAGAATATAGATGTTCTCTTTCTTCCGAAATTGGATTATGAAGCCCACTGCTTTCAGAACTGTTACCGGTGGAATAATCTTGGGAAAACAGGTTCCCTCGGCCAGCCATGCACTGGCGGCCCTCCTTCTAGCGCCAGAAACTATTGAGGCCTGAAAATTCACAGGCAACAACAGCAAGGGATTCTCCCCAATCAACGTTCCCAACTAGCCCGTGACTGTTTGGTATAGGGAATCCGTCCGGTTTGCGGTCCGACTACCGTAAGTCAAGTAACAAAGGTTTTACCGGTCGCGGCCCAGTTCACCGTGTAATTTTGTATTTTTTTATTTAACGTATGATATGCACATGCCTAATTAATAATGCAAGGTGATATAGATGCAAAGAGTAGTCACAATGTGATGTGCAGGTTCTTACCTCTCGTCTTAGAACTGACAAGCATCCAAATCATGCAAGAAAAATAAATACTAACTAAACTATCTCTAGAGAGCTGGGTATTCATTCATGAGTAATGCACTTCTGTTCATGTGTTATGGCAAATCTCAAATAACTATTCTTAGAACCAACATATAAACATGAATAAAAATATGTATGATAAGATAGCTCATCAACAGTTTAAACTCTCATTATAGTGGAAAAACATCATAAAAGTACTGAAGAACATTCAGACAAGAACATAGGTTCAAGAAATTATAACGCTCTTACAGCTAATGAGACACAGCTAAAAATGAAATAGTTCACATTCAACATTGCTCATTTAATCACATTGACATATTCCACATTGCACTTCCTCCAACAGGCAAAATTTGCAGTCTCTGGTTGTAAAACGAAATAGTTCGTCTTACAAGCATTAAATTACAAGTTTTTCCAGGGAAAAAATCCCTCGTATGTTCTAACTTTCACATATTTATGCTAAAACAGTTGACCCCTGGGCTGCCCACAAGCGTGCGACCTTTCAGTTCCCCAAATGCTTCATATCCCTTTATCTTTTCTGTATGCACTCATGAACCATTTGGTAACTAATCGGTTTTTAGGTCTGCGCCTTTGTAGCTACTACTTTTGTCTTCTACTCCACTTGTTCTCTTTACGATCTTGCTGGTTTTGGCTCTACCTTCACCAAACCACCCATCTCCCTTTGCGCCGCCGTAGTTTGACCAATCTCCGGAAACCACCTGCAATCAAATGACGTACATCATTCATCGAGATTGAATTTAAATCATATCAACTAAAAGGCTAAGCATTAAGAGAGGCCATGTACAACGTTATTGCAACAAGGCTTAACAAACGTCGGCACCACTACTTCTTCTACCTATGGGTTCGAAGGAAAACACCCACGACAAGAAACGAGAACTCATCGGATGCTCAGAGCACTGGCATCGGAAGCTAAAAGCCCTGTCCCAACTGCAACAGCGAAAGAGAAAGAGGTTACGGACATGCGACCAAAGGGCGGGAAAATTCCCAATCGAGAATCAGAAGGACATTGACATCAGAAGCCGAAATATTTGCACATCCACAACGGCGGAAGAGAAAATACTATATACCCGTGACTAAAGGCAGACTCGCATCGACGGTCGGATCAATTTACACTTCGGGTGCTTAACTGCTTTGGGAGCTGCAACGGTGGAAGACGAAAGGACAACGGCCTCCGATCAAACATAATTTTTACGCCCGATCTATAAAAATATTAAGTGTTTCGGAAAACTCTCAAAATTTAACAATGATCATGAGCCTGTTTCACCTTTGAAACAACGGCTTCTTCAAGGAGAAAATCTGATTCATCCACGACTAGAAAACCAAGCTCACATCTACGACCCACCAAAATCTCAAACAAAGATAACTTTTGAAACAGGCCGAGAGTCAATTTTCAGAAATCACCCAAAACTAGAGCATGACCAAGGATTCACGGATCCAAATGATTAAAAACAACTCTAAATCATGAGGAGGGGACCAAAATTTAAGAAATTTGGGGAAAATAGTTGCGGCGGTAACACCACCATTGTTTTTTTTGCAATTGAGGAGCTAGTAGAGGCAAGATTAACTTGGTCGTTGTGGTGGAGTGTGTAGACACAATTGAGAAAGAAAAACAAGAAACAAACCAAGCTTGGGGAATTTCCCATTGAGGAGCACCATAGAGCATTTCCACCATTGTTTTTTTTGCAGTTGAGGAGCTAGCAAAGGCAATATTAACTTGGACATTATGGTGGAATATGTAGAAACAGTTGAGCAAGAAACAAACCAAGCTTGGGGAATTTCCCATTGAGGAGCACCATAGAGCATCTCTACCATTATTTTTCTTCCCCTTGACTTGAGTATCTAGATACAATTGAGCAAGAAAGAAACCAAGCTTGGGTAGTCTCCCATTGAAGAGTACCATTGAGGAGGTAGCAAAGGAAACCATATATATCATTGATCATTATGGTGATGGAAAACTCACGCAATTGAGCAATAAAACCAGCAATGAAGAAGATACCCAATGAAATCCTTGAAGAAATTAGAGAGAAGAAAATAAATTACATGACTAATCGAAGATGCTCTATGGACACTCAACTAATTCCTATTGTTGAGGATTCCACAGTTCTTCCTACCAATCCATATAAAGAAATACAAAAGGATTCGCTCAAGGGGCCTTCATTCTCCATATCAGTGGAAGAACGAGCACTACATGGCACTGATCAAGGAGTAAAATGTAGGTGCACATCAAGGCCACCTGAAACCTTTGTAGATTTAATTGAATGTGGGTATACAAGTGACAAAGTTAGAGAGACTTTGAATGTCGAATGTATGCTCGAAGAAGACAATGTTTTTTAGACCACCTAAGAGGATTTCTAATTACCACTGCTTGACCTTTTGGAAGACATGGAAGGACATGAAGCTCATGTTCAAATGCCAGACTGACCGAGTGATATGGTACAGGGTGCATTTCCAAACTACCTACCTCCATTAGCAACTTCATGCTGAAGAAATCCAAAACGTATATAGATCGATGAAAGTCTCATTGGTTTGCTTGAAGGTACGTTGTCTAAATGCAGTATTGCATATCAAGCTCAGTAGATACTTGTCAACTATTCTGATTCTAAATGTGATCGAGATTGTTTGTGCTAGAAATTGTTTCCAGACTACAAAGAAACAAGCCAACACAATCTCCAATATTCAATCAAACAAAACTAGGTTTTTAGGGTTTTTGAAAGGTTTTTATGGTGGTGAAGTTTGGTGACAAGAGGGATTACATTCATAACCCAAATAGGGACTAAATCACAAGTAAAGAAGAACTGAGATGCATAATATAATAACCATATATCCAACATAACATAACATTGAAGTTCATCCACAACAGGCAAGCACTACAAGCATAAAGACCATAAACCAGCAATGAAATTACCAATTGTGTAGCTAAACAAGCTAGAAATGAAGCCAAAGAACAGACTGAAGGGTAAAATGGAGCATATATTTCATAATCAGTTCATCAAATACACATGAGAGTCAAGTACTTAGCTTATCAACAAGTCAGGAGACCTCCTCTAGCCATCCAAAAGTCGAACCCCTCTTATGTACCCTTGTCCCTCTTTTATAATTACAAATAAGTAGTTCTATCTTCCCTTAATTAGGTAAAAATTGAAACTAACCAGCAGTTACATTAACTAACTTCAACTAATTAACTAAAAATAGGAAAACAGATTCCTGGCAAATATGGCGAATTTCTGAAAAATAGGTGTCAAAGAAGCTTCCATATCTCTCAACTCGTGACACCTGTGTAAAACCTGAGAGAGGTTTTTGTGAATGGGTCTATGATGGAAAATAAAATCTCTTTTTTTTTAACAATTAATCTCCAATCAATCATAATATTCCCCGCAAGATGAACACTAAAACAGGAAAATATTAAATATTTTTAAAACCCTGAAAAATAGGCTGTAAAGATTAAACTGAATATTTCAAACGTTGATAGCTGTTGCAAAAATGAGAGAGGTTTTTGTGAATGAGTATCTTATGAAAAAAAACCTATTTTTTTTCTAAAATTATTCTCCATCAGCTCGTGGTATGCATTCAATTTCAATAACCCAAAATAGGAAAAACAGAGCAGAATTCTCAATAATCTTTGCATTTCAATATCCTCTTTTTCATCTGAAATTTCTTCTGTAGGTACAATATTTTCAGTAACTAATGTCTCTGCTAGTGTATCATTCTGAATAGGCTGAGTCTCCTTATGAATAAATTGCAAATCTTTGTTCTCACTATCAACTGGATGCTGCTTAGATTCACAACCTTCTTTTGCGGGTTCTGAAAATTCTTCTAGAATTGCTTTGCTATTTTAGAACTTTGAATCCTTCACTGATGCAGATTTTGAATCTTTTCCTGCTGCAGATTTTGCATCCTTTGTTGCTATAGTTTTTGAATCTTTTGTTGTTGTAGACTTTAAATCCTTTGCTGTGATAGGCGTTTGACTGAGGGTACTCTTCTCTTTTTCTTTCCTCTGATCTTTTGGTGGCAACTGGTATAGTGTTGTCTCCTTATCAAAATTTAAAATGTAGGCATGATTACACCCTTCAAACAATATTTCCCCAAGTGTATCAATTGTGTAGAATGCTTCCCTTTCTACCTTAAGAAGGAAAAAATGGTCATTCCAGCTAACTATGTAAATCTGTGGCTCATTATTTTGACTCTCTACCATCATAGCATTGGTAATTTCTTCCCAAATAGTGTCAAAGGTCATTGCTCCTTGTAGAAAGTCAGATGAATCTCCCATACCTTCAGGCCTAAAGAACCCCACAAATGAATTTTCATGAACTACAGATAATGGCCGTATCTTATCCTGTAATACTGTGTCCAAATCAAAGTGCCTATCAGGGAATCTCTCTTTGTAATCCTTGACCTCACAAAGTCCCCTCCACTCCTGAGATCCTTCTCGTATTAGCATATCATATTGTGATTTGATTGGCATAGTATTTGGGTTTTTTGTGCAGCCAATCAGCAATAACAACTACCATGGCAGTACACGCACTCTCACATGTAGCCCTTTCACTACATTGATCGATTGAACCAAAAAAGACTTGTGCAGAAAAATTCATCTTTCTATCTCTACTAACTATCTCTTTCTGTTCCCAACTACCTATTGTGAATTGATAGTCTCCAAATGCAGAAATGATTTGGTTCGGTCCATGTTTACTCTTATCATCCAAATGAAAAGGATTAATGGGAGAGCCTGACTGTCAATGATGAAAATCAATATCATATCCATTTCCATATTCTTTGCATTCCAGATAAATAGCACCAGTAGAAAGATTGGCTGCAGCCAAAGTGTCATAACTCCCAAAGATGGAAACATCCCCATCCACTGCTTCATCCACTTCACCCTCCTCAGTTGACTCAGAATCAAATAAATCAACAGATTCACATTCTTCGCTAACTAGAGATTGTTTGCAATAACTTCCATCCTCATCTAAAGAATATTTATCAAGAACCTTGGGAGTATCCTTTTCTGACACAAAAGGTCTTATGCATGACAGGGGTGCTAAAAACTTTTGAACTGGTTCAAGTGGGTCCCGATCATTTTGAAGATTGATGAAGTTTAGAGTTACAACAAGTGTTGCCTCTGTTGTTGCACCTCCAATACAACAAGAAAATGGAATCTTTGTGGTTTCTTCCATGCTTTTCCCAGGTGAAACAAACTCCGCAATGTTTAGAAAAGCTGTCCCTACAACAGACTGTCTGTTTTTGGGTTCATCTTCCACGACCTCATTCCAAGCTTGATGCAGGTGTCAGAAGTTGATCCCTGGACTGGCTAAATGTCGAATTGAACGCTCTAGGTGTCTTCAACTCTCCATCTCACCTCTAACTATCACGTTGTGAAACCCTATTTCTTCCTTCAACTGCCAATTTCTGTTTTTTTAGCAATGTGTCTCCACCCCGGCATCCACCAGCTTCGTAATCTTCAGTTTGAGAACCTCTTTCCTAAAAATCTCTCCTTATTCCACTCTCTGTCATGATTTGCCATGAATTTGCATACAGTTGCCACGATCTCCCTCACACGATGACCAGACACCTGTTTCAATGATAAACTTGGCAAAACATGTATCGAATGTGATAACTAATGTATTTAACACCTTAGGGACGAAACCCCCAAAAAAATCGAACTGAAAAATGACTTTCCTGTAGCGCGCTAGTGTAACTTTTTCTGGCTAGCGCTACAGGAATCCCTGTTTTGTGATTTTTTAACCAAAACTCCAAACCAAGTGTTGTTTTTTGGTAAATAACTTTAAGTAATGTCTTATGATATTTATTTAGAACCTTTTTAGAAATATATGCATCCTATAAGCCCATAAAAACCATGAAATTAATTAAATCAAGCAAAAATTAAAAAGAAAACCTGTTAAATCAACTATAAACATAAGGCTAAAATCAAAATATTTCAAAAGAAACCAAGGTCGAAACTTAAGAACAATAATAAAAATAATATTTTTAAGACAAGCAAATGGTTCAAAAATAGAAAACAAAAATAGGCTATAACATCTGGCTCCTGCTGCGGGATGAAGTCCTCCCTGTGAGGCTTCAAGAACCTGTAGACCAGTGCCTTCAGTAGCCAAAACTACCTGCTTTTCTGCAAAACATCCATTGGGCTATGGAGTCTTTATTCAATCCTTTACACACTGATATATACAACGAAAATAAAATCTCTTTCTTTGAGGAACCTTCCATTTACTGAATCAAATTGTAATCCCATTTCCAATGTAACAAGGAAAAAATTTCATCAACCCACCAAAACTTGTTTCCAACTCTGAATATATATATAATCAAAAATATTAGAAAACATGAAGAGCAAAGGTCTAACAACTTATATTCACTTTCATTAAATGGTGTCTCTAAAATAACAGATTTATAACTTAGTATTGACTCTTAATAATCTGCTACTGGATCATAAAAATTTCCATAAGTTACCTCTTTCAGTTCTATGAAAAAGATAGGTTGTCCATAAGAATATTTTGTTCCATGAATATCAAGCAGGAATTGGCGAAAAAAGACATCAGGATCAGCCTCAATTTTTTCCATAATTTTTTGGATAGTATCATCAATAATGTCAACACTCTGAACCTCCTTTTCCACACTGTCTTCAAGTGAATGACTATCGTGCATTGGCTTTGGCTGTTCAAGGTTAATAGACTAAATGCATTCCTGAATCTACTGATTAGATTGTGACATAACACACACCTCACACATTTTTGGGTCTTTCTTTTCAATCTCATCATCATATTTATTAAAAATTAGAGCATCTTCACAATGATTTTGAACAACAGATTTATCATAACCATGAATATAAGCAACTTCTGAAAAAATGTGAACAGCCTGGCCTTCATCGATTTTATTATCAAAACAAAAAGGAATAAAATCTAATTCATCACAGAATTCTTGTCTTGGAACCCTAATCTCTTCGTCATAACAAGGAGCATTCTGAGAAATTTCGAATGATCCTGCTAAAGGTTCATCTTTTCCTTCAATACAAAGCCGATCTTTAACACAACAATGATTTCCAACAGTTTGTTGAACTACAGATTGATCTTCAAAAAGGATTAGCATTCAAATGGTTATTAAGGCTGTTGAAATCATTATGATAATATTCCAAACTATCTCTACTGGTCTCATCACTTGAATAATCTTCAACCTGACCTAAAACAACAACTTGATTATCGTAATGATCATGGAATTCTTCCTTGACAGTAGTATCTGAAAATGTTACCTCTTCATCTTCAACAAATTCTAAAACTTCAACTTCTTCATGACATGTTTTGAACCCTTGATTGTACTTATCATCATGATTTTTTGAATCAGAAATTGTATTAAATCAGCCTGCTCGCAACAATCTTTAAAAAAGAATTCAGTTGAGAACACATACTTACAATGTTTTTGAAAACATGTGTGGAATTCTTTCAGTGAGGAAATGCTAGCAGCGGGAAGAGAAAAATACCAATCTCGTGCATCTTTCTCAAGTGAATACATGAACATCTTCATGAGCACATCTTCATGCTGTATATTTAACTGGACCATACATTGATGAAATCTGATGAGGTGATCTGAAGGATTTTCCTCTTTGCTTTCTCTAAACCATGGAAGAAAATCTCCCCAAACATCCATAGTAGGTACTGGATTTGGAAAACCTGGAATATCAGAAAAATTGAAAGGTGCAAACCTTCAAGCCAGAATAGCTTCCATGGACATTGGCCTCTGCATCTTGAAATAGTGGAGTCGCCAATCAAATTGTCAAGACAGATTTTGTTTTTTCTCCTCACAAAGAGGAAGGGGTGACAATAGTTCATATTAATTAAGGCTGCATAAAGCTGGGGATGACTAAAAACTTCTAATTCTTCTAGTTTTTTTCAGTATCTATTCTGGGTCTGAAACACCCAGCTACAAAGGTGAAATAGGTCTGTTTCTAGTTCCAATTCCCCTATTAGCCACTGTGACAAACTGGTGAAAAGTAGTCTTAAAGATATGCTGGTTTAAGTTCACCTCTTAAAACCAGTGAAATGATAAGTATCCCAGGGAAAAATATGTTTTCAACTTCGTTCCCCGGCAACGGCGCCAAAGATGTTTGTGCCAGAAATTGTTTCCAGACAACAAAGAAACAAGCCAACACAATCTCAAATATTCAATCAAACAAAACTAGGTTTTTAGGGTTTTTGAAAGGTTTTTCTGGTTGTGAAGTTTGGTGACAAGAGGGAATACATTCATAACCCAAATAGGGACTAAATCACAAGTAAAGAAGAACTGAGATGCATAATATAATAACCATATATCCAACATAACATAACATTGAAGTTCATCCACAACAGGCAAGCACTACAAGCATAAAGACCATAAACCAGCAATAAAATTACCAATTGTGTAGCTAAACAAGCTAGAAATGAAGCCAAAGAACAGACTGAAGGGTAAAATGGAGCATATATTTCATAATCAGTTCATCAAATACACATGAGAGTCAAGTACTTAGCTTATCAACAAGTCAAGAGACCTCCTCTAGCCACCCAAAAGTCGAACCCCTCTTCTGTACCCTTGTCCCTCTTTTATAATTACAAAGAAGTAGTTCTATATTCCCTTCATTAGGTAAAAATTGAAACCACCCAGTAGTTACATTAACTAACTTCAACTAATTAACTAAAAATAGGAAAATCGGATTCCTGGCAAATATGGCGAATTTCTGAAAAATAGGTGTCAAAGAAGCTTCCATATGTCTCAATTCATGACACCTGTGTAAAAAATGAGAGAGGTTTTTGTGAATGGGTCCATGATGGAAAATAAACTCTCTTTTAAAAAAAAAAATTCATCTCCAATCAATCAGAATATGCCCCTCAAGATGAACACTAAAACAGGAAAATATTAAATATTTTTAAAACCCTGAAACATAGGCTGTAAATATTAAACTAAATATTTCATACCTTGATATTTGTTGCAAAACTGAGAGAGGTTTTTGTGAATGGGTATCTTATGAACAAAAACCTATTTTTGTTTTCTAAAATTATTCTCCCTCAGCTCGTGGTATGCATTCAATTTCAATAACCCAAAACAGGAAAAACAGAGCAGAATTCTCAATAATCTTTGCATTGCAATATCCTCTTTTTCATCTAAAATTTCTTCTGCAGGTATAATATTTTCAGCAACAAATGTCTCTGCTGGTGTATCATTCAGAACAGGCCAAGTCTCCTTGTGAATAAACTACAAATCTTTGTTCTCACTGTCAACTGGATGCTGCTTAGATTCACAATCTTCTTTTGTAGGTTCTGAAATTTCTTCTAGAATTGCTCTGCTATTGTAGACTTTGAATCCTTCACTGATGCAGATTTTGAATCTTTTCCTGCTGCAGATTTTGCATCTTTTGTTGCTGTAGTTTTTGAATCTTTTGTTTCTGTAGACTTTAGATCCTTCGCTGTGATAGGCGTTTGATTGAGGGTACTCTTCTCTTTTTCTTTCCTCTGATCTTTTGGTGGCGACTAGTATAGTGCTGTCTCCTGATCAAACATAAAAATGTAGGCCTGATTACACCCTTCAAACAATATTTCCCCAAGTGTATCAATTATGTAGAATGCTTCCCTTTCTACCTTAAGAAGGAAAAAATGGTCATTCCAGCTAACTATGTAAATACGTGGCTCATTATTTTGACTCTCTACCATCATAGCATTGGTAATTTCTTCCCAAATAGTGTCAAAGGTCATTGCTCCTTGCAGAAATTCAAATAAATCTCCCATAACTTTAGGCCTAAAGAACCCCAGAAATGACTTTTCATGAACTATAGATAATGGCTGTATCTTAGACTGTAATACTGTCTCCAAATCAAAGTGCCTATCAGGAAATCTCTCTTTGTAATCCTCGACCTCACAAAGTCCCCTCCACTCCTGAGATCCTTCTCGTATTAGCATATCATATTGTGATTTGATTGGCATAGTATTTGGGTTTTTATGCATCCAATCAACAATAACAGCTACCAGGGAAGTACAAGCACCCTCACCTGTAGCCCTTTCATTACGCTGATCGATTGAACCAAAAAAGACCTGTCCAAACAATGTCATCTATCTATCTATACTAACTATCTCTTTCTGTTCCCAACTGCCTATTGTGAATTGATCATCTCCAAATGCAGAAATGATTTGGTTCGCTCCATGTTTACTCTTATCATCCAAATGAAGAGGCTCAATGGGAGAGCCTGACTATCAACGATGAAAATCAATATAATCTCCATTTCCATATTCTTTCCATTCCAGATAAATAGCACCAGCAGAAAGATTGGCTGCAGCCAAAGTGTCATAACTCCCAAAGATGGAAACATCCCCATCCACTGCTTCATCCACTTCACCCTCCTCGGTTGACTCAGAATCAAATAAATCAATAGATTCACATTCTTCACTAACTGGAGATTGTTTGCAATAACTTCCATCCTCATCTGAACAATATTTATTAGGAACCTTGGGAGTATCCTTTTCTGACACAAAAGGTCTTATGCATGACAGGGGTGCTAAAAATTTTTGAACTGGTTCAAGTGGGTCCTGATCATTTTGAATATTGATGAAGTTTAGAGTTACAACAAGTGCTGCCTCTGTTGTTGCACCTCCAATAAAACAAAAAAATGGAATCTTGGTGGTTTCTTCCATGCTTTTCCCAATTGAAACAAACTCCGCAATGTTTATAAAATCTATCCCTACAACAGACTGTCTGGTTTTGGGTTCATCTTCCATGGCCTCATTCCAAGCTTGATGCAGGTGTTAGAAGTTGATTCTTGGACTGGCTAAATGTCGAATTGAACGCTCCAGGTGTCTTCAACTCTCCAGCTCACCTCTAACTGTCACATTGTGAAACCCTATTTCTTCCTTCAACTGCCAATTTCTGATTTTTTAGCAATGTGTCTCCACCCCGGCATCCACCAGCTTCATAATCTTCAGTTTGAGAACCTCTTTCCCGAAAATCTCTCCTTATTCCACTCTCTATCATGATTTGCCATGAATTTGCATACAGTTGCCACAATCTCGCTCACACGATGACTAGACACCTGTTTCAATGATAAACTTGGCAAAACACGTATCAAATGTGATAACTGATGTAGTTAACACCTTAGGGACGAAACCCCCAAAAAAATCGGACTGAAAAATGACTATTTTGAAAAAAACGACTTTCCTGTAGCACGCTAGTGTAACTTTTTCTGGCTAGCGCTACAGGAATCCATGTTTTGTGATTTTTTAACCAAAACTCCAAACCAAGTGTTGTTTTTTGGTAAATAAATTTAAGTAATGTCTTATGATATTTATTTAGAACCTTTTTAGAAATATATGCATCGTATAAGCCCATAAAAACCATGAAATTAATTAAATCAAGCAAAAATTAAAAAGAAAACCTGTTAAATCAACTATAAGCATAAGGCTAAAATCAAAATATTTATAAAGAAACCAAGGTCAAAACTTAAGAACAACAAGAAAAATCATATTTTTAAGACAAGCAAATGGTTCAAAAATAGAAAACAAAAACAGGCTATAACAGAGATAAATGTAGATTATTTATATCTTTGTTAACATCTAGGTCTATGATTGTTGTTAGGAAAAACTTAAGGATAAAGATGATCAGCAGTTCTGAACCAAGTTCTCATGTTGTTGGAAGTTTGGTAGATGCATTTAGTACTATTGGAAAGAAATCTCATTCAAAGGATCGTAATGCAGCTCGTCATGTGTTGTCACAATCAATTGTGAACAAAAGCACCACGGCCCTTCGCCTTCTTAAGCCTACGTCCAAACTTCTGGGATTAGATATCAAAGCACTCCATAGCTATTTTTGTAGAAGAGAACAACTTGACTCTGGTGAAACAGATGTCTAGTCCTTCATTGGCAAGTTGCCATGCTTTGATATGAAGCTCATTGATGCGGTAAAGGGACTAGTGCAGGTGCTTTGGCGTGACAATAGTAGACCTTCATCCAACCAAAAAGATGTACTAAAATTTAGAAGGGGTTCAAGGGATTGTGAGCCCCACATTAAACATTTTCTTGACATGACACAAACAAAATTATATGTGAGATTTAAGCATGAACATAATGAACTTAACTTGGGCCAAACATCCTTCGAGAAATGAAAACCATGGTAGGTTAAAATAAACACAACTCGTAGCACATGTTGTTATCGATATCACATTGAGTACGGTTATTATTATGAAACATATATACATATATTGCATGTTTTGCATAACACTCTTGTGCAATAATGCTCAACTACATTGCCACTGACATCATCTAGAGAGCTTATCCATAGCATCTTGTGTAGAAGGATAGAAGGTTGCACATTTTATCAAAGGCCTTACGTAGATGGGACATGTCCAAGGTGTGGTGGAATGGCATTTTTGGACAAATACATACATATCACTAATGAGCATGAACTTGGGATACATGAAGTGAACTTGCAGTCATTCAAATATGTCATGTATGATATTGGTGGAGGGAATGAAAGAAAAAAAATACAATTGGTCACCTCTCAGGTTAGTAACAAGTTCCTGAATAGTATTTTTTCCTTCATCTATTGCTACTTCATTAATGTAACAACCTATTGATCTGTACATCTTTATTGTTTATCTACCAGGAATTGGTATGCAACTTCATGGACAAATTCTTTGAAAAGACACAACAATATGTAAAGCATGTACATATGGCTCATTAGCAAGATGAGAATTTTAGAGTGTGCAGGGATACCTTTCCTGTTCGAACTATATTATGAGTGGTTGATTTTATAGAGAACTACACTCTTCAACCACATAACGAGATGCAGATTCAATATTATCACTTAGACCAGGTCAGCATAATGGTCCATATCACCTATAGACATGGGGAAGATAGTACTGAAGAGAAAAGGGTTATATTGAAGGAGTATCACTTTTACATAAGTAATTATAGGTGTCATGACTTGGATTTTATATAACACAGCTTTCAATTGTTCTACAAACACTTGGAGGATAACAATATACAAATGGAACAACACTGGATTTGGTTTGATGGTTGTGTGGGCTGATTAAAAAATTATCGTGTCTTCCAATGGTAGTGTATTCTCCACAAGAGGCACAAGGTGCCACATATTTGGAACTATTTTGAGACCAAACACAGAAAAGGGGAACATGATGGAACGGCTGCATGAATCGAGACTGCATTAAGTAGGAAAGTGATGAGATTCACAACTATTTGGCTCATCAGAGATGCAAATACCATTATTGCATTATGTTCTTCAGTAATGGAGAATGGAGCTAGAAGGAAAGAACACCAATCATCTCAAAAAGCACATGTGTGACATAGATACTTTTGGGAGGTGGTCGATGTAGATCGATCACACCTATATGAGTGCAAGACCATCGAAGGAACTTGTGCATTCCATTCAGTTAGGATGTCAGACAATGCTATAGTTGAAATGTGGACAAGGAAACTCTCTTGTTTTTGTTATCCATGTAGTAGTGGTGAATTGGAAAATTGTGAATCCACAGATTGGGTTGACAGCTACGATCATTTATCACTCCCCATTGGTCAAACAATAATTGAAGAATTATCCTAGTTGGAGGAGGGCCAGTTGAGTATTTCACATGACTATGACCACATTTCAAATCTCATACAACCAGGTTTGACTATTATGTTGATATCTTTGAAATGTTTGATGACTAGTTGTGTTTAGTTAGCTGACTCCTAGGTCTGCACTTTATTTTGTGCAGGGAACATATATGTAGTGTTTTCCCTGAGAGACAATGAATGACACACTTACTACTGGATGTTACATTGCTTGCATGGGAAGCAGACCCTCATTGTCTCATTAAGTGACTCTGAGGGAAATGATTTTCCAACTGGGTCGATGGTTATCAAAGCAGAATATTTGACACATGTTTCCCACAGAAGAAATAAAAAAGGTTATGTATTTGAAGATTATAAACCAGGTCAAATTGTATACCATTATACAAACTTAGTTATTGGCATAAACCTCCAACTGCAAACAATGCCAAACAAGAACTCATCAAAGTCATGATACTTGTTGCCTTACTCCAAGCATGAGAGGCTAAAGGATACCATTTCTATTAGAGGTGATCCCAATGGTCTAGTCAAATGACCAAAGGTAGGTATATAGGTATGTGGTAGTCAGATATTTTTGTTTCATGGTCTCATTGATCATTTACATTTTGATAGATTGAGCGCTTGATAGATTGATAAATTCAATAGACTTCTACAACTTGATAACTTGCACCTAAGCTTCATCATGGATTTGTTGTATTATATTGATAGTTACATGACTCATGCCTTATATACCAAGACCATTATATACCAATCTATCTGGGACATGTCTATTGCATTTTCCTTGAATCTCGAAGTTTATTCTTTAATGACATCTCCTTGAATTTGATAATTATCTCCTTGACTCCAATAGTTTGTTTCTCCACAGGAGGCATGATGTTGAGGAGTGGTAATCCTAGCCTAATAACCATTTCCAATCCTATATTAAAAATCCTATCTCCAATCCTATTAACTCAAGTTTGCACCGTAAACCATATTTTGCATTCTAAACCATAGAAACCATAGTTTGCTCAATAAGGGAACGGCAAATTTTTGCACATGGGTGTCAATTTCGCATATTTCTCGACCGTGAACATGTGGCCTATGTTCCCACATTGAACTTGCCTAAACATGCTTGCATGACCCACCAGAACCTCATTTTAATGCACTGTTTCCATTCTATGCCCTGGTTAGGGATTCAACAAGTGTCCCTGAAATCCTGTAGGAGGTGGGATTCAACGTGCGATAGAGTGGTGTCCGTTTCTCGGATCAAGAATTCATCGACTCCCTTGGATTCACAACATCAGGATAGTTCTAGGGGTGTCCCTCTACTCTGGTTCCATGGACAAGGGATCATCTTTTTGGTCAATTTTGGAAACTAGGGTTTTGCTCAGTAAGTGAATATCCAATTTTTGCACATAGGGTTCAACTTGGAAAATTCCTTGAGTGTGAATGTGTGACTAGAGTTCCCACATGGAACTTGCCTAAACATGCTTTCATGACCCACTGGAATCCTGTTTTGATCCATGGTTTCCATTCTATGCCCCGGGTAGGATTCAATAGGTGTCTGTGAAAGCCTATAGGAGGTGGGATTCAACGTGCAATAGAATGATGGACATTTCTAGGATTAACAAACCAATGGCTCCATTGGATTCAAGACATTAGGATAGTGATATGAGAGGCCCTCTAATCTGGTTCCATGGATAAGGGATCATTTTTTTGGTCAATTTTGGAAACTATGGTTTTTCTTAGTAAGTGAATGTCCAATTTTTGCACATAGGGGTCAGCTTTGAAAATTCCTCGACTGTGAACATGTGGCTAGGATTCCCACATAGATCCTACCTAAACATGCCATACATGACCCACTGGAAGCCCATTTTGATGCACTCTTTCCATTCTATGCCGCGAGTAGGGATTCAATAGGTGTCCCTAAAAGCCTATAGGAGGTGCGATTCAATGTGCGATTGAATGATGGCCATTTCTCGGATCGACGAACCATCGGATCTGTTGGATTTAGGACATTGGGATAGTGATATAGGAGGCCCTATAATCCAGTTCCATGGAAAAGGGATCATTTTTTTGGTCAATTTTGGAAACTAGGTTTTTGCTTAGTAAGGGAATGTCAAATTTTTGCACATGGGGGTCAACTTTGCATATTTCTAGACCGTGAATGTGTGGGTAGAGTTTTCACATGGAACATGAATAAACACACTTTTATGATCTACCATAAGCCCATTTTGATGCATGTTTTCCATTCTATGCCCCAAGTAGGGATTCAATAGGTGTCCTTCAAAGCCTATAGGAGGTGGGATTAAACATGCAATAAAATGATGGTCATTGCTCGGATCGACAAAATGTTGACTCAGTTGAATTCAAGACATCAGGATAGTGCTAGGGGTGGCCCTATACTTTGGGTCCATGGACAAGGGATCATTATTTTGGTCAGTTTTGGAAACTAGGGTTTTTCTCACTAAGTGAATGTCCAATTTTTGCACATAGGGGTCAGCTTTTCAAATTCCTCGACTGTGAACATGTGCCTAGAGTTCCCACATGGAACTTGCCTAAACATTCTTGCTTGACCCACCAAAATCCTATTTTGATGCATGGTTTCCATTCTATGCCCCGGGTAGGGATTCAGTAGCTGTCCCCGAAAGCCTGTAGGAGGTGGGATTCAACATGCGATACAATGGTGCCCATTGCTCGAATCAATGAACCATTGGCTTCGTTGGATTCAGGACATCAGTATAAAGATACAGGAGGCCCTCTAATCTAGTTCCATTGACAAGGGATCATTTTTTTGGTCAATTTTGGAAACTAGGGTTTTGCTCACTAAGAGAATGTCAAATTTTTTCACATGGGGGTCAACTTCACATATTGCTCGATTGTGAATGCGTGGCTAGAGTTCCCATATGGAACATGCCTAAAATTTCTTTCACGACCTACTAGAAGCCTGTTTTCATGGACATTTTCCATTCTATGCCTCGATTAGGGATTCAACAGGTGTCCTTGAAATCCTGTAGGAGGTGGGATTCAACGTGAGATAAAATGATGGTCGTTTCTCGAATCGACAAGCCGTCAACTCCATTGGATTCAAGACATTGGGATAGTGCTAGGTGTGGCCCTATACTATGGGTCCATGGAAAAGCGATCATTTTTTGGTCAATTTTGGAAACTAGGGTTTTGCTCACTAAGTGAATGTCCAGTATTTGCACATAGGGGTCAACTTTGCGAATTCCTTAACCACGAACATGTGGCTAGAGTTCCCACATGGAACCTACCTAAACATGCTTGCATGACCCACCAGAATCCCATTTTGATGCACAGTTTCCAATCTATGCCCAAGGTAGGGATTCAACAGGTTTCCCTAAAAGCCTGTAGGAGGTGGGATTCAACGTGTGATAAAATTATCGTCGTTGCTCTGATCGAACAACTGTCAACTAAATTGGATTTAGGACATCAGGATAGTGCTTGGGAGGCCCTCTACTCTGAGTACATGGACAAGGGATCATTTTTTTGTCAATTTTGGAAACTATGGTTTTGCTCGATAAGTGAATGTGAAATTTTTGCACATAGATGTCAACTTGAAGGTGATTGTAGGTCTTCCCCTCTTGAAAAAATACTTGTTGCAAACTATTATTCCATGTGTAGCTATTGAGAATTCGATTACCTGTTGTGAGGTGTTGAACTTTACTTATTTCCCATCATTGTCAAGCAATAAATATTCTTTGCTTTTGTTTTAATGAAGGGGAAAGGAGTTGTCAGTCTCTATGTGAAGGTGAATTGATCTTAGGATCTTGAATATCAGTCATGAGACTGGAAATTCGAAAGAAGTTTGTTTCCCATATTAATTTATCTTGGTCATCCAAGAGATGTGAGCATTTGTACGATGAAATGCAGGAGGAGATAATGCCATTGCGTCAGTAAACATGTAATGGAACATGTTTATGTTTAGAAACAAGTGACAAACCATAGAATAACACCATGGGTTGTCAAATACCATGGATGGGAGAGGGTGGCCTCTCCATTTAATTCTTTTATGTCTTACACATCCGAATTTAGACCATATGCTCTCTGAAATTCAGATCATTCTTCCACTGTTAGAAAATGATGGTCCCCATCATTTCATGCTAAAAAGAGACCCATGATTACAATGTGCCAATTGCCAATGAAGAGAAGGGTTTTGTGAGGTTAACCCATAATCGTGGGTTTTGTGTGGTTGACCCATAACCGTGACCATGATTTTGGGTTTTGTGTGGTTGAACCCTAAAAATGGGTTTTGTTTGGTTGACCCATAACCATGGGTTTTGTGTGGTTGGCCCCTAACCATTATTACAATACATAACAGTGGATTTTGTGTGGTTGAACTGGAACCATAACCATGGGTTTTGTGTGGTTGAACCTTAACCGTGGGTTTTGTATGGTTGGCCAATAACCATGGATTTTATTTAGTTCATTCATAACCATGGGTTTTGTGTGGTTAAGCCATAACAATGATTACAATTGGACTTAATAAAATCCCAAAAATGGTCTTTGGTGCAGTTGATGTCTCGCTACAAATACTTTCATAGCTTCTGATGCAGGTGATGAAATTGAATTTTGTTGAAGACCCATTTGATATATTGAAGAGACCTTTCCATACATATAACATACCTTCTCTGTGGCAGCCTAAGGAAAGAGAAAATATTTGTTGAAGCTCAGGGGATGTGCACACACTATTTTTCATACATATGTTGCTTCAATCAATGATATCTCTCAAACTAAGAATCCAAATGAAAATCATGAAATACCCATTTTCTCTAATAGAAATATATTTCAAAGAGATATGGTAGAGCCTTTGAGATATTCTGTGGAGTCTATGGTACTTGTTTGTATTTGTTGTACGTGAGGTTGCATTGTGTACATACATATGTTGCTTCAAACAAGCATATCTCACAAACAAAGAAGTCAAATGAAAAACTATGAAATACCCATTTTATATCACATAAATACCTTTATAGTGAGTTATATTAGAGGATATATAACATATTGTAGAGCCTGTGACACATATTTGAAGTTGATTTACGTGTGGTCGCACTATGTACAAACATGTGTTGTTTCAAAGAAGCGTATATCACAAACTGGGAAGGTAAATGAGAAACCAAAAAATACCCATTTTAGATAACAAAAATATACTTACAATGAGTTATAGAGGAGCCCCTGAAACTTGGTATACAAGTTGCAACATCAGTTTTAATTTTGTAGAGGCGTGTTGACCTTCATTTCTTCTATCATGGTGTTTATATGATGGTATTACTGCTATGGCTGGTATTAGATGGAGTTGGAATGATGTCTCCCAAGCTCCAATAAGCATGAAAAAAGGATTTTAATATGTTACATGTCCATATGAGGATGAAATAATGCTTGATATCAGAGTGTAGAGAGCCACAAAGGATGCCAATGGTTTGTAGAGCGACATGGGATGTTGTAGAGATCATGGAACTTTCTACTACAACTTAGATAACCTCTAGTGCCTGAGGAACAAATGTGATGCTTAGTGTATGGCCCAGCAAATGGACTCTAATTGTGCCAAAAGGAGGCTAGAAATTCTTGCAAATCTTTAAACCTGAACTATGCTCAAACCCTCATTCCCATGGAGAGTATACCTTCTCTGACACCATTGATTCAAATCTTGGGGGATGAGAACTGAGAGGCTTGAATACCAAAATAGGGAGAGATTAAAGTTGCAAAATTGTTAACATTTGATGCATAGAGGGGTGAGGATCAAACATTGTTATTTGAGCCTCACCTCTCAAACTATACTAAGAAAAGCACTCAGAACAAGTAACCCAATAACTCAATAGAATAAGAGAAGTGTAAGATGTCAAAAATCCTTGAATGCCTTATTGAGAAGGCATATAGCCTTTTTATAACATTATTACAATGTGCATTGGGGACATACCATGGTTCAAAACCATTGGTTGTGAAATACCATGGATGAGAGAGGTACAATGTGACTTGAAGCCATACCATAGAATAAAACAATGGGTTTTCAAATACCATGTATGGGAGAGGGTATCCTTTCCATTTAATATTTTTATGATGAATGGGAGAGGGTGGCCTCTCCATTTAATGCTTGTATGTCTTACACATCCAAATTTAGACCATCCACCCCTTGAAATTTGGATCAAAAGCATCGGTCCAAGTTGTGTGTGGATGATGAAGAAAGAAAGACTTGTAAAAGCATAAAAGCATGGATCCAACATGTTTGTAGATAGACCATTGAGAGAGAGAGAGAGAGAGAGAGAGAGAGAGAGAGAGAGNCTACAAACTGAGTGCATAGAGAAAATGTGCTAAACTATTTCTCATGCCAAATGAAGAGAACCTTTGTGGTTTTTCCTGAATGGGTTTCCACGTTAAATATTGTGTTTGTGTTTATTTAATATTTTTTTTTTTATGTCAAATGCATATCTATTGTGAATGAGCTGGTATGAATATTTTGAGTCCATCTATTATCAATGAATTTATCTATATATGTTGCACATCTAATGATATGATCGTATGGGTTATTAGTTAATGTCAATGCTTTATGTTACATACTATTACATACTATTACATATGTCAATAGATCAATAGGTTATATTCTTAAATGAATGTATGAAACAAAGGTTTATTCCTGGTTGCAGACAAGTCTCCTAATAGTGTTGTAATAAGGAAACCCCCCCTCATAAATGTAGAAACCTAGTTCTAGAAGTTCCCAATAAGATATCTCTGGTGAGACTTCATATGCGTCATTGGTGTTGCCAACGGAGATATCCTCTGTCGGCTCGATATCTTAGGATTTGTTGATGAAAAAGGATCTGAATATCGGTCAATAGAAAGCATGCCAAGAAATGGTTCCATTTTAGGGACCTGAATAATCTTTACAGGGATATGTTTTTGCACCTAACAAAACCTAAAATTCAAGATTGGGTTTATTATAAGGCACAATAATTTGCATAGAGATAAAGTAAAGGATCACAACTGAGCCCGACAGAATGGCTGGAATGATACCTTTACACAAAAATTCATGAGATTTTATTTATTGAAATTCCCGTTGTATTACATGAGAGGTTGTCGCAGCTAGTGACCTAGAAGAAAAACAATTAGGGAAGTGAACCTACAGATTAGAGTCCTGAGTTGATCCAACGGTTGAATAAAAATATTAATCCTATATCAAGGGTTGTCAAATTATGGGTTTAAGTCAAATTGAAAGAGAAATATTCCAAGAACCTAGAGGTCGTTATCTGAAATATTTGAAGTTGTGGATTAATATGTTGGTAGTGAAAAAGGGATCTTGAGAGCAGAGTTCGATGAGTAAATATTTGTGTGTGGATAATAGAGTTAATCTCATAAGAAATATTATGAGTAGAATGGACGAGAATAAACTGAGATGTTTCATGTTGATAGCGAGACTGAGTAAGAAGGTGGTCTCCTGAGAACTGGAAGAAGATTTCAGTTAGGAAAGAGAAGGATTGCGACCAAGAGAGGAAGTTACAGTGCCACCAAAAGAGAGGAGTATGAATTGGCACCACATCTTGACGGAGACTCTTGCGACGAAGAAGAATAATATCATATTATATCTGAAGAAGAAGAAGAAGAAGAAGAAGATGTACAAAATCCATATCAAGATTATGGAATACCTACGACCCCACATACATCTTTAGGACCTGAGGTAAGATCTAGAAATACATCTCCCATTTGTTTTGGAAATCATAATAATAGTAAGAGTGAAAATAATAGTCAAGGAACTCCCATTAGAAGAATCTTTAACTCAACAGTATCAAGAGTAAATAGAATGGTTGGAAATGATATAAAGCTACCGATCTTTAATGGAAATGGGTTAGAGGACCCTAAGAAACTAGAGGTCATGCACTTGATTGGTACATGAAATTCTATGTGGTTCCAACAGGAATCCCTCAGAAGACACTAGATCAAATCCAAAAATATTGATAGATGAGTTTAAGAAGCCTAAATATGAGTCACGGTGCATTGTGAAAATAAAAGAGATTAAATAGTTTCCTACGAAGTCTATTTGGGACTTTGACCAAAGATCCAAAAATTTGATGGATAAAGTTAGTTTTTGGATGTCAGATGTCCATCACAAATAATGTTTTATTGTGGTGATGTTAGTGCATATTCGTATTCCTCTAATGCAACATAATATTGTATCACAGAGCGAGGCTCATGAGCTTGCTATAAAATTGGAAGCTTCACCGATCAAATAAACTAGTGCAGGAATTATGGAGATATAATCACAACTTTCTAATATCACATTGCAACTACATGATATCAAGAAAGGGAAACTAATACAAGAGGAACTCCGGTGTACCCGATGTATAATGGAAGGCCACCATAAATATCCATGCCCAACCTTCACAAACCATATTGCATTAGGTGCACCAAATCTGATAAATACACAAGGGATGCCTTGGTGTAGAATTTTTCAAACCAAAGGACATCGGTTGGAAGAATGTTTATATTTACAGAAAATAGTAAGTGCACTAGCTAGTCTATATTGCAAATTTTTTCAATTAGATGATGATAAATATTGCACAGAACATAATCTATTGCAGGAGAAGACAATTGACACCTACCTGATGAATACTGGCAAACATATTCAATATTAGCAATATTAGGCACAATTTCCTCAGGCACGATACCCTCAGGCACAATTTCCTTAAAACCAATACCCACAGGAACAATACCCTCAACTTGGAGGAGGTTTTATTTTTATAGGCCAAGGAAGAGGAGGAGGATTTTTTCATGGAAGAGGCCCAGTCATTTTTTATAATTGTGGAAAACCTAGATATTTCTCCAGATATTGCACTAATCCTACGTTGACATGCTCGTATTGTAAAGTACTAGATCACACTGTGAAATAATTCCCACAGTTGATTTCAAAGTGGCGGGATAGAAACATGGGGAATCAAAACCCACCACAAAATACTAATCCAAACCTACAGAAGATTTCCACTAAAACAAGGGAACCTAATATTGTCATCGTGACAAGAGGAGGTGCTGCAATTGGAGAAAATTAACAAACACCATATGGAGAACCAATATTGTGACCAACACAGCAAAAGAAGGTACCATTTGATGTCCTAAATATAAAGGAAATATTCTTGGGCTCTCAACATGAGTTCGTCGATGGGAATCAAGCATCGACTTCTACTACTGTACCAAGTGAAGGACCAATATTGTACATGCCTCAAATATTCGAACAACTATTTCAAAAGAAACTAACAACAAAGGTTAGTAACTTGAAAGAATTATTTAAAAGTTGTTTATCATTAATAACAAATAAAGATGTTGTAGTAGAAATGGCGGCTTTAATAGAATAATCTAAAGTAGATGTGCGACTAGAAAAGAGAGAGAACCACATTGGGAAAATATTGAAAATTGGTTGTGAACTTAGAATGACTGCGCAGATAGGAGATTAAGACATGGATTATATTATTCTGGGCTGAGGTTATGTTGCTAACATTATTACTAGACAAACATGGGAAAGTATGGGAAAACTGAGACTAGTGTGGTATCATGTCTAACTAAGATTATTCAATCAGTCGAAGGTGTTTCCTATTGATTGACTGACACAGGTTCCTATCGAGATAGAAGGACTCAAAACATATGCATATTTTGAAGTGATAGATATTGTTGATGATACAAATCCATATCCCGCGCTTCTGGGGACCGATTGGGCCATTGATAACCAAACTATTATCAATTTTAAGAAGAGGATATTAACGTTCCAAGATGAATAGCTAAGGGTGGTCACATCACTTGATACTCTAGAAGGATAGAGCTATGTTGAGTAGGTAAATAATGAAGGACAAGATGGATATTTGGACCATATCTACAATATTACCTATGCAATGGATGATTATGTGAATATGATAGCCAATGGGAATATTAGCTGCCGGAGTGTTAGTTCCTTGTCATTGAATTCAGGAGAAGATCTGGAGAATTGACAGAATTGACTCCATGAAGTATCAATGTGAATATTCCTAGAATTACAAATTAGTGCAACGGGTAAGTACTGAGGTATGTGATATGCCTACCTTCAAGGTTTTCCTAACTTGGAATATTTTCTGACAAAATTTGAGGAGAAAGAAACAAAACCCCAAAATTTGTTAGCTCTAGAATTTTGAGTGAAGGATACACCTGTAAGATGGTTGGTTGTGCACAAGCAAACTATTTTAGAATGGCCTCAATGTCAAAGATAATTGGAAGCCCGATTTGGAGAAATGAGTCTCTATACTGGCCTGAAATATATAGGATTGACTAATCCAGTCAAACATATTGAACATTGTAAAGCGACATGGGAGATGTCTCCTTAACAAGAATGACTCCTTCACTTTATACATACTTTGGACATGATATCGAGGAATTAGTATACATCGTTCGAGCTACGACAAAGAACATTTGAATGGGAAGAGCTAGCTTCCTATTTCACACACACATTTGAATTTTTTGATGATCATCATTCAATTGATGTTGTTCTATAAGTAATCAAGACTAAGATATTTGAAGATATTCATGTGTCAACAACAAATTTTATAAGAGTAGCGTGACGTCCAACATTGGATGGAATGCTATAATGTCATAGGAGAACATAATGATGATGACCCATGTGAAATAAATATTCTTGAGTCTGATGGTACTCGCACAGTGGAAGGATCAAGTGTACTAAGAAATAAATTTATGAATCCCTTAAAAATAAAGAAATTGAATATTGGTTCTCCATAAAACCCAAAGTTTGATAATATTGGTGACTATTGGGATGATGAGACTATCAGAAAGATTATAGACCTACTACATGAGTTTTGGGACCTGTTTCCCACTAAATTTTCCAAAAGGAAGGGAATTCTTGGAGATCTTGCATAAATGAAGATTCCATTGAATCCTGATGTAAATCCTATCAAACAACGACCCTATCGATTCAATATAAGGTACAAAGAAAAAGTTAAGACATAGTTAGACAGAATGTTAGATGCGGGCATTATAGAACCTGTTGAATAATCCTAATGGATTATCTCTATGGTGGTACAAGATAATAAAACTATTGGAAAAGTGTGTATTTACATCAACCTAAGAAAGTTGAATGATGCATTCCTGCACGAACCATTTCCGACTCTGTTTACAGGTGAAGTATTAGAAAGTGTTGGGGGACAACAAATATATTAATTTACTGATGGGTTCTCTGGTTACCATCAAATCATAATTGCAAAGGAATATCGATGAAATACAACCTTTGATACAGAGTGGGGATGTTTCCAGTATACGGTAATTCCTTTTGGACTCAAGAATGCTCCTGCTATCTTTTCTAGGATAGTTGTAGCTTCGTTTAAAGATTTTATTCATAAATTTATTGAGGTATACTTTGATGACTAGATGATATTTGGGCTCATAAAAGATCATATTGAGAGTCTTAGAATGATGTTGGAACAATGTTTATAGTTCCAAATTTCCTTTAATTTGAAGAAATGTGATTTTTTGTGCTCCTTTTGGAATTCTCCTAGGTCATGTGCTTTGTCACGAAGTAATACTGATGGTTCCTACAAAGATCGCAATTATTGTCGACCTAGAACGAACGTCGGTAGTAAATCAATTGAGAATTACTTTGGGATATACGTGGTACTATCAAAAATTTATCAGAGGATATGCATAGGTAACTGCCCCTATGGAGAATTTATTGAAGAAGAATGTTAAGTTTCAGTTGAGTGAACAATGTCAAGAGACTCTGGATGTTATGAAGAACAAGATGGTTATAGCACCCATATTAGTGTTTCTAGACTAGAAGAAAGAATTTCATGTACAAGTTGATGTGTTGTTTGTTGCGCTGGGTGTTGTACTTACATAGCCAAATGGAGGTTCTATTGATCATCCCATCACATTTTCTAGTAGAAAATTATCAACAATGAAGAATAACTATAGCATGAGAGATAGAGAAGGGCTAGCTATGGTATATGCTCTTCAAATATTTTGACACCATCTGTTAGGAGGACATTTCAAGATGCATACATATCATTCTACGTTGAAATATATGGTCAATAAGCCACTATCGGGGGGATATTTGTCAATGGATTCTCCTCTTCCAAGAATTTGAACTTGAGATTATCATCAAGCCAGGTCGACTGAATTTAGGACCAGACCATGTGTTGAGGATAGAAAGTGGAGAAGAACCTAGTAATATCGACGATAGTATCCCTGACACACAAATATTTGCAGTTAAGATGTTTGACGATAACTATAGATATATTATATATTTATTAACTACAGGATATGCACCAGAAGGATTCAGTACAAATCAAAAGAAACAATTACTCATAAAACTTGTATATTTCATGTTGATCATTGCACAATTATACAAGATGGGTCTAGATGAAATTATTCATCGTTGCGTCTTAAAACATGAGTAGATGATGGTATTGTTTGAAGCACATGTTGGTGTCGCAGGAGGCAATTATCGAGGAAAAGAGACCATTCAAAAATTTTTACAATATGGATTGGGTGGCCTACCCTGCATGTAGACGCTAGAGATTATTATCGTAGTTGTGTTATATGCTAAAGAAATGGAAAATATTCACAACGAGATGAGATGCCGCTAGTACCAGAAATAAATTTATAGGCATTCGACAAATGGGCTATTGATTTTTTCAGTCCTATTAATCCACCATGAAAGAGAACGAGTGCACATTACATATTCAATACAACCGACTACTTGAAAATATGGGCTGAAGAAATGCCAGTAAATGACTGTACTATTGTGACTACTGTAAGGTTTTTGTTCGACCATGTAGTAACCTGATTTGGATGTCCAAATATTTTGATAAGTGATCAAGGCATGCATTTTTTCAATCAATTGATTGACAAATTAACTAAATAATTTCAAATTCAGCACTGGAAGACAACATTGTACCACCCACAAGTGAATGTTGTTGTCAAGGAATTCAATAAGATTCTAGAGAATGCATTGAAAAATATTTGTAATGTTCAAAGAGATGAATGGGATCAGAAAATACCTGCAATACTATGGACTAATCGCACTACCTGTCAAAAGTTAACATGCCAGACTCCATTTCGATAGGTTTATGGACAAGAGGTTTTCATGCCGATGGGATATATTGTAACCAACCTAAGTATAATTGGGATTATTGAAATGATTAATGTTGGTGCTATTGAATAAATATTGTTTCAACTTGTACAATTAGAATAAGATAGATTTGTCATAGGATATCATCAAAATGTCAAGAAGGAGCGACAAAAGGCCTGGCACGACCAACACATTAAGTATAAGGAGTTTTGGATTGGAGATCTTATTCTCCTCTGTGAAAATAATTTTTTGAAGCATCCTAGAAAGCTTCAAATACATTTGTTGGGGTCATATATTATCATTCAAATCATTGAAGAAGGAGAAGTGCAATTACAGAAATCGTATGGTACACCTTTCAAGGGATTAGTGAATGGAATTCACATAAACCTTATCAGGATAGTCACATTTTGGTTGATTGATAGATCACAAAAAGAAGGAAAAAAGACAAAAAATGTATGAGTGTTGTTGTCACACCATTTATGAGTGTTGTGTCGCAAATTTTATGAGGGTTTTTTTCACAAGATTATGAGTGTTGCAAGTTTCTGAGTGTTTTTCCAAAAGAAGAAATTGTGTGGAAGACTATTCATCTATTAAAAAAGAAGAAATTGTGTGGAAGACTATTCGTCTATCACACCAGAAGAAAAGTATCATAGAATACCCATTTGTCACAAAGAAGAAAAGTGTCACAGAATATTTGTCTATCGTACGAGGAATTTTTTTTTGCAATCTATATGTTGGTCGCAAAAGAGTAATTGGTGTTGCATGATCAATTTTGGTCGCATATGATAGTTGGATAACATGTAATGTGAATTAATGGGAGATTTAGGAAGCATAATTTTTTGTCACATATTCCATTAATGCACAATAACTACCAATGAATTGACAAGAAAAGTGATGGTTTGGTTGGTGGTTTCTTTTAAATTATTAGAAAGGTTTCCCCATGTGACAGAATTTTCCACCACCTTTCCATTTATTGCAAGATCATAGGAGTGAACAATTGATCAAACCTATTGATAGAAAACAAGTTCATGTTGAAGCTTCATTATTCTATGCATCCGACTGATTGAAACTTCTATGTTGAACGACCTTTCTACAACTATGTGAGCTGAAGATAATTTTTATAGAGCATGGTTATTTCCATCTTGAGAATAAGCACCATTCAAGAATTAGGCGTTGATATTCCATCACCCACACCCATCATGGAATAACATACATAAGTCGTTTCATAGTCACCAGTGATCCTAGTGGTTGTTTTACGACCAGACCTGCTAGACACATCAAGAAGGAAACACTTTGGTAGTGGAACCGGTCACTGAAAAGGAACATCACCTCCACTTGACGATGAAGCAGTAGGGTTGACATCCATGTTTCCTGACTATTTTCCATCGAGGCCAACAAAATCATGAAATGTTACTATATGAAAGAATGCAAAGTATCAGTTAGTACCACCATCCATTCCAAAAGGATTTTGGGTGATGAACAACATTATACTAAACTTAAAGAAACTGGGATTCATCTACCATGACCTACACAAGTTCTCGAAACTTTCCATGGACAGATATATGACTATTGGTAGGGAAATTGAGGATGGACAGATTCACATTGTTCTGATGGAATGGGAAAGAACATTGGATAAATAAGGTTTGTTGTCGCTAAAGCATATGCCACACTTAGGCCAAACAATAGAATTCAATGCATGTGTTACACCTAAATCTTGTCACCATCTTGATCATGAGATAGGTACCTTAGTGTTTTCTCCATTCCCTCAGAGTTTGAATGGGAGAAATGAAAGAAGGAATATGTTCCCCTTTTGTTTTTCGATATTTTGGGACACCATCGCGCCTTTCCCATTAATAAAAGATGTTACCAAGTCAGAAAAACACCTTTCACACTTACAGAGTGTGGTGCTTCCACCTTTTGACTTCATGCAACAGGAATTTACCCGTTAATAACACTCCTTTCCCTTTTTCAAAGTGTGGTGCTCTTTCCAAAAATGAAAAAAGGACAAGTTCTTGAGAAGTTTCTAGAAGAAACCCTCATGGAGCCTCATCTCAAAGAATATGGACATGTGGAACTCGAATTCCTCCATTATTGGGATGATCCCTTGACCTTCTCCCTAAAATATTCAGCCTACCCAATCCTATTTGGCCTTTAAATATACCTTCACCCCTCATGGTTGAAGGAGGAAGAAGGGAGTGAGAGAACCCAAATGTTGTCCAAACAATGTTAGACTCTTTGATGCATTACATCTAGGTGAGGCATAGAGCCAAGGTGTTCATAGGGAAGTCTTCTCAACATCAAGGATTGGTTGTAGTTTTCTTCTCCTTTTCTATTAATAAAAATATATTTCTCTTTTCCATGAACTAACATTACACAAATACTTTAACTTGTCAAAATTTAAAATAAGTGTTGAGAAGGTGAAATAGCGACGGTTTTTTCCAAATGAGATATGAGCATGACTAGCGCAAACACTTGAATACAATGGCATTGATTCCATAGCATGACAATGAAACTAACAAGAAATGACAAACTACAAACTTGACCCAACCATGACATGACAACGCATGATATAAAACATGGAAAGTTGTTACACCTAATTCTTGTGATGATCATGTTATGAGATAGGTATCCCATTGATTGCTCAAATCCTTTAGAGAGTGAAGTGAAAAAATGAGAGAAGAAGGGTAATTCCTTGTTCTGAGCCAGCACTGCACTTTCTCCTTATGCAACAAGTGGTACCTATACTAGAAATGCACCTCTTCCATTGGCATGGAGCAGTGATGCCACATGTTACCTTCTTACAATAGGCAGTACCCTTCTTTGACCGCCTATCTTCCTCATGAAAAGTGTGGTGCTCGACTTATAAAAGAAAACAAGATAAGTTTCAAGAGGTTTCTCAAAGATTCCTTTGTTGAACCTCAGCCCTAAGAATCATGGCAGGTGGAACTCGAATTTCCCTATCCTAGGGATGATCCCTCAACCTTCTCCTTTGGATCCTCAACCTACTCTATCCATTGATGCCTTTAATTGGTGGCTCACCCCTCATGGGAAAGGGGAGGAAGATTGTGTGATAGCATACAAAATATGACCAAATAATAACAGAGTTTCTTGAGTCATTAGAGGCAAGGTGAAGCTTGAGGCAAGGCCCCATTGTGAATATCTCCCAACACCAAGGCTTGGTTGTGATCTCTCCTTCATTGTTTATTAATGCAAACTTTGTTTCTTTCCCATAAAAACTATGTATCTCATTATTATACTATGTTTATTGTTTATTTCCTTGGTCATTTACATAGAATTGTATATTATCTTGTTACTCCATATGGTTTTGTTCTTTTGTGTCTATTACAGGTTCATTCACCGTGTAGCTCAAGAAAAACAAGTTCAGACCTTAACATCTTCATGTTAAATGGTATAAGAGAAGCTAATTCAAGTAGTCTAGAGTTCTAGGGAAAGTTTCTTTGTTATGTACTATGTTTTGTTCTAGATTTGAATTATTCAGACTAGGGAAACAACTTTTGTTTGCATTGGATGATATTTTCCATTAACTAAAGTGGTGACTCCACTAGGGAAATCGAATTCTTGGTCTTGTAGTAAGTTGAATATTCATCTGCAATTTCAATTAATAGACCTGCTTCTTAATTTGATAGATTTACTTTGAAATTGATAGATTTGCCTCTATTTTCCTATGATTATTCATGCTCTTTTCTTCATTTTTCATTTGGATTCATTGTTCAGGTTCTAACACATTTCTTTTTTTTTCCTTTTTCGTTTTAAATATTGATTTGGGCCACCACACCTGGCCTGAATATAAAGTGTGGCCACCACACCTTTTATTAGAGCAACCTGTGGAACCACCACCTATTTCCTGTGTACAAAGAGTGGTGCCACTGCTCTGTATTTGTTTGCAAGGAACCGTGCCATGCTACCAACGCTCTAGTATAATCTAGCAAAGCAAGGTACCAGGTACGTCTATGAGACTTACTTTGATTTTTGGATTTTGGATACAATTTTAATTTTTTAAAGGTTTGTTTCTGATAGTTACTGTCATCGATTGAAATATGGAAATGATTATGTTCTTGATTTGGTTTTCTCTTCAAGAATTATGATTTTGAATTTCAAGGCTTCGTATTTTTTCTTTGATATGAAGTTAGTATCTTAGAAAGAATTTTTTGTTTTAGATATCTAATAGATGTTACATTTGACAAAAAAGAAAAAATCCCTTTCCCTTATTTTCTTCATAGTTGTAAAATATTTTTTGTATGTTTTTTCATTGCAAAAGTTGAAAAAAAAACATGAATTTTAATGAAGGACCCTTGATTAGTCTTGTTACAGCTGATTTTACCACACATGGTAGATCACACATTTATGGCCCTCCCTGTCCCTTTGCAGACTCTTTGGACCCCATGGACCATTTTTGTACAATTGATGTTTTGAAGATCATCCCTACAAACATCTATTATTTTCCATACGCGACTTTTAAACCCTTTCTCACGTACATACGCGGATATAACCCTTAAACCCACGTACATCGGGATGTGTGCAAAAGGCCAAATATTTTGGAGTTTTCCTTGATGTGGATCTGAGTCACTTGTCTCTTGGCCTTCCATATGCCTCGAGATCGCTTGGATTTGACCTTCCATTAACCCATTGAAGCACTATATAAGGAAACCTTTAGATACGTTGAAAGGAGAGGAATTGAAGAGCAAGAAAACTATAGTCCATTGCTGCCAAAGCTTATACTTGAGTCTGCATCCCTTTGTCCCTTGGGGCGCTTGGTGTTCTTCCCAAGCTTTCCTTTGCTTATGAGCTTGATATCGAGAGATGGAGGATTGAGGTGGTGGAGACCCAGGTGGAGGAATTAGTTTCTTCGGTTCACAGATGTGTCGACAGAGGTTGTCATTCATGTAATCTCTGATTTATATTAATAGAAATATCTTTTCCTGTCCAATGATGTGCATTTAAATGAATATTGAATCCATGGATGATTTTAATTACTTATACATTATTGATTATATATGCTAGAGTAGGTCTAACACCATTATATAGCATGCTTTTCTTGTTTGATGATTGTTGAGAGAGTAAATTGTTAACACAAGTGGGATTGGAAAAGCTCAATGGGGATCTATATCAACCATCCGGAATAAGGTATGTTTCGAGATCCTTTAGTATTAGATGTTTTATTTCTCTTGAATATTGGGAAGGGATTGATTTATGCGGTTACTCTGTCTGTTGTGTTACACCTCAAGCCATAGGAAGTTTTCTCCATAACAGAATTGGAGACCATACTGGGGAGTTCCTATTCATTTCCTTTGGGGGTTTTTCAACATTCAATGTTCTTGAGTTACTCTGATTTCTTTGTTTCTAAGTCAGGTATGGGGGCATGTTTGCCTCGTAGTGTCTTATAGGAGTAAATTTTGTCTCGGCTTGTCTTTTTTCCTTCTTTTTATCTCTTTTTCTTCTTGTACATGAGTTTTTCTTTCACAGTCGCGTGTACATGTAGGTTTTCCTGGAATAGCCACGTATATAAGAGAATTTTCTACAAACAGTCATACATGCCCTAATTTTTGCATTTTTGGGGAAGATTAAGTGTTGTTGGGTGAGTTTGGATGATTCCTGAGTCTTCTTGGATGCTTCTGGAGTTTGTATACACCCCTGTTTCTGACCAGAGATGCTTTTTAGTTTAAATTTTTGAAAATGTTCTTGTCATTTCATTTTCTATTTTTTGTTTTGGGATTAGTGCATTAGGTATATTTTACCTTGGTACTTTGCTTGGGTGATGTCTAGTAGTGCTTGCAGAGTTTGGGGGTTGTAGAGTCATACTTTCACTTTTTATCTCAGTTAATTCAAAAAATACAAAAACATTTTCTTTTTGCATCATTATGCGTTGTTTGCATTTTTCCATTTGCATGGTACTTGCATTAGGTTTGCTTGGAGAATACTAGTCATATTTTCATATAGGAATGATTGCATATTCATTTGAAGGAAAATTTTGCACTTCACGTAGTAGCATACCCTATTCTTCATTTGACACAGTGCATTTACATTGATTGTTAGGTGTGCATTTTACTTCTTGTTGTTTCATAACATCATTAGTTGCATGACCATTTGCCATTTTGAGTAATAAGCCAATTAAAATCAACGCATAATAAAATGACTTACACTCTTTTCTTTTATATGGTGCACCAACAAGACTAGGTTTTAGGGTCGTGGAATAGTTTATTTTGAGTAAATTCTCCAAGACCAATAAATGAAACATTTATGTGTCTGTCTAGGCAAGAGTGTGAAATTCCTTTATATAATTAGTGTTCTCAGGACCCTCCTCTTACAAGGGAGTTAAGCATGAGGAAGTGTGAGTGGTTATGATTGGGATGACCCGTGGTTGTAACTGAGTAGCATCGGAGATATTTCTAGGATTGTATTCATATCTGGGGGCTCTTTCGAGAGTTTCGGGATTTGATACCCTTCCCATATGGTCAACCCACTTATGAATTTCCGCCTGAGCATTGATTATATTGAGGTGACCTTAGTTCCCTTACCTAGGTTATCGAGGGGGTACTTCGCAGAGGTTATTCTGCAGGTGTCCTGGCCTGGTAGGGGTCGGACAGCACAATCACTATATGCGTTGAAGCTGAGGGCCAATATAATTGGTTACAAATCCCCACTTGTTGTGTATGGGAGTCTCAAGCCTCTCCTAGGTGAGACATACCCGCTTCATTCGGGAGCTCACATATCCTACCCTTGTTTGCTTGCGATTTGGCTTTACATTTTATAGGTGTATGCTCTGTGCACGCTAGTTTGCCTAGGCTTTGTGTAATTAGATTGAGTCTTTTCATTTTTTTTAGTCATTATGGATTCAGACGTGGCACTTCACCATTCTCGTCGTTTAGCAGTACTTTTGCCTTCCACATCTCCTCCTCCTTTGGGAGAGAGAAACAGACAGTCCGGGTGGACTACTTCTCACTTTGATTCACACACTAAGGGAGATCATGAGGATGAGATTCCAGAGATGTCCTCTCCACCTCACAAGGTTGGGCATGGAGTTCCTACTCCAGTATATGATCCTTCACCGGAAATACCTTCACATTCTATTTATGATCCCTCATTCACAGGTCATCGGTATTTGTTACCAGGCGATGAGACTCATTATGAACCCACAAGCACTAGTCATGTTCGTTATGGAATGTTTGATATCCCTACACCCGATCTGGCACATCATGTCGAGTCAGAAGTTGAACCTAGCACTATGCCTGGGGGCACTCCTATTCCTTTCCATGTGGAGAGATTTGGGAGCACTAGTCACATTGCACTTCCATCCTAGTGGTGGAAGCAACCTCACATGCCCATCCTAGACCTAGTGTTAGTAACCATATGCGGATACCAGAATAGAGACGAGTGACCATTGGGAACACCACTTATATTCCTTCACATGTCCCTTCATCCTCGAACCCTACTCCTTCGAATGCATTTTTGACAACCCTTCCTCCCCCTCATTCACGTGGTCCTTCAGGACAGAATATTGCTACTAGCCATGCTTGTACTGCGACTTCTCTCACGGTAGTATCTCAGAGTCAAGTACCTCCTATTGTGTCGGGAGGTCATATCCCTATTTTTGGATCATCTTATGGTCCATCTCAAGGAGTTCCTCATATCCCTAACTATGGACATTCTCATGGGACATCCCATGGCACACCTTATGGAGCTTCTCCTGGGTAGTCTTATGGACTGCAGTGTGGACAGAACTACGAACCCTATGGGTACGGGTATCAACAACCTACTTACTCTTCCAATTATGGTTTTGTAGCACCGCATAATCAAGGTACCCCACATCACAATGCTTCCATGTAGCCCTATAGGATTAAAACAGGACAAGGTTATTATGGCCAAGGACATGGTATTTATAGCAATCATCCTTACATGAACCAAAACTATCAGGGAGCGTGGCATAGACTGGATCAACCTAGGCTCCCTTTCCTTGCAACATTTAACTTACTTGACTTATCAATACTTGTGAACAATCCAGTATCTCATGACCCGGCCTGGCTGGCAGTCGCTAACAAGCTTCCTTCGTACATTCCCAAGTTCGAGGGAAAATCTAGAGAAGATCCTAGTGAGCATGTCACTACTTTTTTACTTTGGTGCTCTTCCAATTCCTTACATGAGGATTCAATTTGATTGAGGCTATTTGAATACAACCTCACTGGGCCTGTAGTGAAATGGTATATAGAGTTAACAAGGGAGGAATACGCTTTATTTGATTACCTTTCCATGACTTTCCTCAATCACTTTCAGCTACCTGTACGTTACAACATTGGTACCTAACTCTTGCCGACATGTAGACAATATAAAGTCACACATATCTCGTATCATATTCAAGAGTGGAATAGACGGAAGTGGTTGATTAAAGCCTTTATACCACCAGAATTTCTTCTTGAGTGGTTCCTCAAGTCATTGTTACCTTACATCGCGAAGAATGTTTCTACATTCGGAGTCCAAAACGAGGAACAAGCAATATTTAGGGCACAAGAGTTGAATTTTATCTATGTTCAATCCAGACTTTTGTATGATATTATACCTAATGCTCCGCGATCTAGTTTCAATCCCAAGATCAAGCCTCGACCACATGTCGATGGAATTGTGGGCTATACAAGTACCAAACCTATAGATTCGGTTGTGAAACAAGTGAGTCAATTGTCAATTAATCAATCCACATTGGGAAAAGCCATAAATTCATCTCAACCTACCCAAATGGTGAGTGTAATTTCCATGCAATTGTCAGACCAGAAGGGAAACTAGTAGCTTGGAAGGAATAAGAAAAAAGGGAAAAATAATCATAAGGGTGGGAATAAGAACGAAAATGCTAATTATAATGACAATAACACTCGTAACGCTGGGGGGGACAAGTAGACTAAACATAAGGTAAATTTACCTTGCAAGTTATGTAAGGAGGACCACCTCACTCACTTGTTCCCTCATATGGAAGATGCCTCAAGGTTCATAGCACAGGGCCCGGTCATGCTAACTAATCTTTTACCCAACAATCAAAATATGAACTCAAGGACCATTGATCCTCATTTTGCATCAGGTGGAGATCAAAATCCGTCAAAGGCCAATACTAGTCATGGTTACAGCAACATGGTGCATGCTACTAAGGTTGTGAATCGTGTGAAGGATTATGGTTTGTCACAACCGGACCTTGGAAAGGAACCCGCTCCACCTGAGAGCCCTTTGCGTATCGAAAAACCTATGGATAAACCCAAAGTTGCACCTCGCATTCCTAAGGGAGTTCTAAAGCATTCAGGGCACAATCCTAATTCCCGAGCCACCCAAAACTATTCCATTGTTGAGGATTTGGGCCAAACTCATTGTGCGATGTCCGTGCTTGAAGTACTTCAGACTTGTCCTCCACAGAGGAGAGATTTTCTTTCTGCTCTTGGGGTGAATGATGATAACTCTTCTTCCATTATTGAATTTGATACCATGGAAATACAGCCTCACTTTCCTTACTACATGTCTCTTTTGATTCATGTAGAGTGTCTTAGTATGACCATCAAATGCACTGTTATTGATGAAGGCGCTACTACATCCGTGATGTCTTTGTCATGTTGGAAGGGTTTGGGTTCTCCTGAGTTGTCTCAATCTACTACTATGTTGACATCTTTTGATGGTAGATCATTTCAGCCACACGAGATTCTTCCTTCTCTTAAGGTCCAATTGGGAGGGAATACTGTCGAGGTGGTTGATGTGCCCCTTGAATACAATCTTCTACTGGGCCAGAATTGGATGTATAGTATGCAAGTCGTAGCCTCTTCTCTCTTTAGAGTGGTATGCTTTCCATTTAATGGGAAGATAGTTATGGTTGATCAGACGTCATTTTGTAATCTGAGTGTTAATGCATCATCAGGAACTTCTATCCTGATTATCGATCATTCTCAGCTGGCAACTGGGAGTGTGGGTGTGGGTATGTATATGTCTCTTATGGGAACCTTTAGCTGTCCTGTGCTCGTTCTTATGATCGGATCTAGTTTTGGTGGGGCTTCATCCACATTGAATTTGGTGTCTTTTCTCACTAGACATATGGAAGATCCTTAGATTCTTCCTTCACCGAGTCCTTCGATTGGGCCTATCGAAATAGATGTGCCGTTTCCTACAACGATGGTAGCATATCAAGCAAATATTGGTCAAGTTTCAGAGCCTATTCCTTCCTCTTCGTGGACGGAGGAGGAGGACCCGTATGTGTTTCCTACATGGGCAATTTAGTCCTCTCATGCACATGATTTCCTCGAGGATTTTTTTCCATCAGATAAATAAATTATTGAGGCCATGTCTAGGGTTGAGCTACCTTGGGAAGAGTTACATCATGGATCATATTTTCTTCCTGAACTCGACCGTATGGAGCGTGATGAATTTAGGGATATTCTTAGTGAGAATATTGGTAGTCCTGTGGTTCCATTGAGCTCTCCTGGTCAGATGGCCAATGGTAACATGGTGAATTTATCACCTACTATTCCTATCAACATTTCTCGTGATCCTGGCAAAGTTGAGAACGTCTACATTGGGGTGAGTTGTTCCCCTGATGAGATCAAGGAGTATACCAAGATTTTTAAAGAGTATTGTGACATCTATGCTTGGTCATACGAGGAAATGCTAGGTATTGACCCTCGTATTGTCGAACATGAGATTAAGACCTATCCAGATGCGAAGCTGGTTCGACAACGTTTGCATGCGGTAAATCCTAGAAAAGCACCCGCCATTAAGGCTGAGATAGAGAAACTCTTAAAAGCCGGTTTTATCTATCTCGTTCCCCTGATGGAATGGGTTTCAAATCTTGTTCTGGTTGATAAGAAATAGGGAGCGATCCGTATATTCATTGATTTCTGTGATTTAAATCGTGCTTGTTCTAAGGATAATTTTTCCACACCATTTATTGATTAGATTTTGGATGAGTGTGCGGGAAGCGAGGTATTCTCTTTCATGGATAGTTTTTCCAGATATAATCAGATTCAGATAAAACCTGAGGATCAACATAAGACTGCATTTATTTGTCCTTGGGGTACTTTTTCATATCGAAATATGCCTTTCATCCTTAAAAACGCCTGGGCTACATTTCAGCGGGCTATGACCTTAATTTTTCATGATCTCAAAATGATTATCGAAGTGTATTGGTATGACCTTGCTGCTCATTCTCGTTTGAGAGTGTGTCATCCATACCATTTGAGGTTAGTGTTCGAAAGATGTCATCATTACCAGGTTCATTTAAATCCTCATAAGTGCATATTTTGTGTGATTGTTGGTCGCTTTCTAGGGTTCATCATATACAGGGAGGGTATAAGATTCGATCCCTTAAAGGTTGAGGCAATACTTCAATTGTCTCCCCCGCATAGTATTAGACACCTTCAGTGTTTGCAAGGCATGGCAAATTTCCTGTGGAGATTCGTAGTTAATTTTGCCAACTTGACTAAAGGCTTTATGCATATTTTAAGAAGGACACTCCTTTTTGTTGGGATGAGCGAGCCCAGGAATCCTTTGATGCTCTTAAGAAAGCCTTAGCATTGACCCCCGTGCTTAGTCCACTTGACTATAGCCATGATTTCCTGATTTATGTGGCTGCGTCCATGGAGACGGTTGGTATGGTTTTAGTTCAGGAGGATGAGGAGTTCCACGAGCATGTCATATATTATTTCAGCCGAAACCTTATTGATGCAAAAATCCATTATTCCCATGTGGAGAATCTTTCCCTGGCCACCGTTCTGTGGTTCGGAGATTGAGACGTTGCATTCTCCTTTGCTGAACCTTGGTTGTAGCCCATATAAATCCGTTTCAGTTTGTCCTCACTAGAAGAATGATTGGGGGAAAATACAATAAATGGATTGTTATTTTGCAAGAGTTTGATCTCGAATTTGTTTTGGCAAAATCGAAGAAACGGTTGATCTTTGTGGAGCTCATATCTAATTTTCCAAGTTTGGAGGAGGAAGAGGTTTATGAGGATATGTTTGTCTATGAGCATATTTTCCTTATCTCAACTTTGGACCCGTGGTATAGGGATATCATTGTATATTTGCAAACGTTGAAGGTCCCTACTCACCTTTCATGGGATGAGCATCGATGATTACGTCATATAGATAAGAACTACCTTATAGTGGATAACACTTTGTACCACCATGGGGTAGATTCCATTTTACGTCACTGTTTAACCCATGATGAGGATGAGGTTGTGCTAAATGATTGCCACAGAGGGGCATGTGGTGGTCATTTATCTGGGCTTTCCACAGCCCAAAAAATCTTGAGAGCAAGATATTTTTAGCCTTCAATCTTCAAAGATTGTGTTAATGTGGTCAAGAAGTGTCACCCTTGCTAGGTGTTTGCATGTGATATGCACTCGCATCCATCCCCGTTACATCCTATTGTCACCACTGGTCCCTTCAGCAAGTGGGCAATTGAATTTATGGATTTCAATCCAACTTCGGCTGGGGGACATCATCAGATTATAGTGGTTATTGATTATTTCATGAAATGGGAAGAGGCTACGCCCATGATTAAATCCGACGGTGAGACAACCGCGCATTTCATTTTCAACCAAATTATTACTCAGTTTGTCATTTCGAAAGAGATTTTCACTGACCATGGTAGGAACTTTCAGAATAAAATGATGGAAGAGTTGGCTTCAAATTTAGGGTATAAGTAGGAGCACTCCTCTTCTTATTACCCTCAGGCGAATGGACAGGTTGAAGCAGTGAACAAATCACTTAAGTCCATTCTCCAATGAACCATCGTACAAAGCAAGACGAATTGGCATATCATGTTATATCCTGCTTTGTGGGCCTATAGAACTGTGGTCAAGAGTGCCACCAGTTTCTCTCCATATCAACTTGTCCATGGGGTGGATTCTATCTTGCCGGTTGAATGCGAAATACCTTCTCTAAAGATAGCTATAGAGATTTTACCAGACACTTCCACATTGGAAGAATGTTTGGTCCACTTAGAGCAGCTTGATGAGTAGCGTTGAGATGCCTTAGTGGCTCTAGAAGTAAATAAGAGTTGCGTCAAGGTCCAATATGACAAGTATTTTCATCCGAGGAAGTTTAGTGAAGGTGATTTGGTCCTTTTGTGGGATCAAGATAAATAACCCTTGGGGGTAGGGAAGTTTAATCCCATGTGGCATGGTCCTTATATGGTCAAATGTGTGTTATAGAAGGGTGCCTATGAGCTAGTGGATTATGAAGGGACAGCCTTGGCAAAGCCTAGAAATGGGCTCTATCTTAAAAAATACTATGCATGATCTTCAGCCAGGGCTGATTGTTTTCTATTATTGTACAGTTTTTTAGTTGCATAGTTAGGTTTTCCTATGGTGATCGAGTTTATTGATTAGCTTCCGTTTCTTATGGAAAATGTCGATGGAGTCTTCTATTTACATAGGATTCGTCGATGGTGCGAGCCGTCACACTCAAAGCTCAGCTTGGGCTACTTGGGTGATTTATACTCCTATGGGTCAAGTATTGTCTTCAGGAGGCGTATGTTTACGGCCTTCTTCGAACAATGCTGCTGAATATAGTGCTGTTATTGAGTTATTGCGGGATGCCATTTCACATGGTGTTCTCTCTCTTGAGGTACATCTTGATTCACAGTTAGTGGTTTCTCAGCTTAATGGCTCATATCATATTAGGGATCTGATATTATTATGAAGATTCTTACGTGTGAGATTGCTAGAATGATAATTTGAGAATATAATATACATTCATGTTTCAAGAATTTTTAATCAAGTTGCTGACTCATATGCTAAATATGTGTTAGATTGGCATTTGTCTCATAGACCATAAGCATATTACAAACATACATTTTTGCATGCATGAAAATAAATAAAATCTATCATCATAAAACTTTTTCATTAACATCCAAAAAGTGACGTCATAATACAAAATTGGGGCTTCTGAGCCACCAAAATATAATACACGGTTGTACAAAAAGGAATACTCTCAGGTCTCTAAGCCTGAGGAGGAGGAGGGGGGTTTTGATCGTGGTAGCACACTACAGCTCTAGCTATCCATCAAAATAATTGAACCCATGCCCATGGTACACCAACCACCTGGCACTGCATGGCCTCAGGGAAGTCCTCGACTTGTGCCATGGGTACCTTGTGCATCAAGCGTACAAATTTTGTGTGAATGCTTTGGAGCGTCCGCTCCACATCCACACCCATGATATTTTCTCCTCTTCCCCTCCGTCTATGACGAGGGAAACCATCCGATCACCATGGTCCAACATCTGCATACACTTGACAAATTGTCACTATGTGTCATCACACAAAAACATGTCTTTTGAGTCGCTATATCAAAAAACACAAAAAAAAATTAATAATTCAAAAAAATTAAAAAGTGGGTTTGGGATTCGTTACCTATGTCTCCATATGCCGCTCTTGGTGGTAGGGGCATGTCTAGATCTCCACAGAAGTCTATCCCTACATAGGGGTAGTCATCAATGGCAATGATCTGCCTCTGCCACCATGGAAAGAAGTTTGTTGGGTAGGGGTTAGACACCCTACCTCCTCCCAGTATACACATAACATTTTCCCAACGTCGTTTAGCCAGATCTCGAACTCCATGTGGAGGAATGTCCACTCTAGGGATTAGCCCTGGTACATGCTCAAAGAAGAATGTGCTCAGTATGCTACCAAAATTGAATTTTCGCACCTTGCCCATCTTGCAGTCACTGAGGTGTTGTTTCATGTTTCTTAATACCGTAGTGCTCCAGTCATACACGGTGGGTCTCATACACTCCCCCACATAGAAAATCAATGGCCAAGAGGCCTGGTGGTGTGAAGCTAATCTGGCTATCCTACCTAATGCCAATAGTATGGTCTTTAGTCCCAGAACCTAGATAGAGTTTGTCAAGATTTGACTCCCAACCTTTTCTATGTTCGGAAAGTAGTACACCACAATGTACTCATCAATATTCAATCCACCTCCTGGCCCACGAGATTGGATATTTACCACCTCTCCTCGTCAGGATAAACCAGTGATAAATTATATGTCCTCAACTTCTATGTTGAGCGACATCCTGTCAATGTGAAAACTCTCAGAGTATGGATCCCAGTAATCCACTAGCATATGGACGAGTCTTGGTTTGGCCCTCAGGCTTCCAAGACACCAAAACTTATACAAACCACATGCACCTAATACTTGTTGGGCCATTAAATCACCTTGCACGGCCTCTTCCACGTCACCATGTTCCCTCTCCCTCCACTCTAATACCATTATGCACAAAAAACAATCATTTTGATTAATATTTTCCCTTGAAAATATCATTTGCTACCTCATACGCGACTGTTTGCAAAACAACCGCATATGTATGCGGGTTTGGGTGTTTTTTCCGCATATGGTGAGCCCTATACACGGAAAAAACCCCAATACCTGTGTGGGCCGAAACGTACAACTTGGGATCGCTTAAAAAAATAATTGGGCCATGAAAACTTAAAAAATTTGCATGAAATAGGAAGAGGAGGACATTAGGAGTTACCTGGATCAAATGGTGTCGAATTTCGTCGGACGATGCTCCCGAAATTTGAGTTGGAAGTTTTGAGCTCAAATGGGTAAAAATTTCAGATGATATGGAATTTTTTAATTTTTTACTATTTATGGAAATTTTTTGAAATTTTTAACCCACTTTCTATAGTTTTGACCGTTTCTGACCATTTTGAACCGTTTTGAACTAATTTGGTGATGAAGAGTCCGTTTTGAGCATGGTTTGACCGTGGTTTTGAACCTTTCGTGCCGATTTTAGGTATTATGTCTAAACTGGCATATAGGTTAGGTTTCACATCCATTTTCACTTTGCATGACCTTATGACCATTTCATTATAACCTTAGGTACGAACCCATTCTATCTTGTCATAGAACCTTCTTGTTGCTTTTAGAAGTGACATGATGTGAATGGTAGAGCTTGACCATACATGGGTACCCTAGTTAGCTCCTATTTTGCATTTGGTGCCAGGGATGAATTTAAGAACCCCCACTAGATTTATATGTATAAAAATTGCACGAATCTCTCAGATATATAGGAAAATTTGAAGGCGATTTTATCAATAATATAATATTTATATATAAAAATTTGGCGAATCTTTCATTTTATTATATAATGTTGTAAAAAATTGGCAAATATTTAACTTCATTATAAAAAATTGTAAAAATTGGTGAATCTTTCACTGATTTATAGAATATTGCCAAAATAAAATAATAACAACATTAGTCAAATAACATGAATCACATCATCAACAACTGAACATGTAGACTCACAAGTCACAACAGGAAGGTGTAAGTCAAACACAACTGCACTGACTACATTCAAGGCAAGTCAAGACTCCACTTGTTATCTCGTCCCTTAATGGTCCAACGGACATGTGGGGACCTGAATCTTGACAAACTGATAAACTCATAGAATCATACATTATGCTCGATCTTAGCCTCCACTAGCAAGATATGGTCATGGAGGCTAATACAATTATGCATTGTAATTATGCCAATTGATTATTGCATTAGATGAATGTTGGTCTTGTGCCAATAGGTATCTTACGATCAATGCATAGGAACATAGTGCATAGGCCATTTTTCTCTTCGCTTAGATATGTAGAGCTCGTTTATTTTTTTGAATAACGAAAAGTATTTACAAAGAAAATATACAGTCGGCGTAAAAGAATTGAAAAACTGAAGAAAATTAATTCATGCATGGTAAAAGTTAATAAAAGAATTTTTTCTCAAATCCTAAAACCAACCTTGATTCAAGCTACAACAAAGGGTTAAATCAAGCATCGAATGAGAACTAGAATCATTCAAAGGAATTAACACAATATTTAACCAAAATACACACAAACTTCAAAAATCGACAAAATGCTTCAAACAAAAGAAATAAACAAACCATACAAATTTGTCAAGATATTTGTGCTAAACACCAACATGGTTTCATGTACTTGAATGAGCCCATTCTTTCTTAGCGAAAGTGTTGTCAAATTAGTTAATTATCATTTAATGTTAGGAAACTATCTATGTGAAGAGATAGTTCCTTGGCCTAGCTTTCTCAAATTCCAGCGTCATTTCGTATCATATACAAGAAAGAGACAATGTAAGAGATAAACATCAAACCATCAATCTTAAAATAAGATGCATGAAGGTAATGTATCTCAAATCATCAATGTTAAAACAAAAAAGTATAATGTAGAATCTATTTTTACCTAAAACATAACCTCAAATTCATATATGGAGTTGGGGTTAGGTTTGAGTTTTGCTTTTAGCTTTTTATAGGAGCTACTTTTGGGATCCCACTTTGTATTATTATCATGGTACTGCACAGTCCTCTTGACCTACTTTTGGGATCATTTGTTGGACATTAATAAGAGAATCTTATCTTATCATAATTCTTTTTGTCACCTTCATCATATGCTTAATGCGTTACTTTCATTATATGTTTAATGTACATATTGTGTGCCAGTCAGCTGTTAGATTACCACAAGGTTAGTTAAGCATACAAAGTCTACACCACCATTATTATATTGGGTACCATCATCAAAATGCGGGAAAGTGCCCAAACGTTTCCCAAGGATTTATTTCCAAGGAAAAAAAACACCAATGTTCCACCAAGTTTCTGGGATGTGCAAATTTGGGAGCAAGGGAACACATCCAAGGGGACATGTGGAATCACCACACAAAATCTCTAGAAAATTGAAGTCTCCAACATAGGAGGCCAGCCCAAATACTAAAAAGATTTAAAATATGAGAATTGAAACGTTAACCATTAAAACTATTACAAAACAACAATTTAAGCTTATCCAATTGGCAAAAGCACACTCAACTGCTAATATCCAACACACAATAGCAAGAGAACAAGTCTAGAAGTACCTTGTTCTGAGCATTTTCTTCCAATAGTACTAGACCTTGTTCTGATTATTTTCTCCCAGTTGCAACGTCACAGCCAACGACCATGTAATAGTAAATGTTTGAGGTATTTATTGTCCAGCAGCAGAAAATAATTAAGTATTTACTATTCACTATACCCACAATATCCAACAAGGGACTATGGCAAATACTTGAGGTATTAAGTTTTAACTTTTAACTATGGCCACAACAATAAATATCCAGTAGCAAGGTTTCTACGATTCCAATAGTCCACAACATCCAGCAGCAAGAATTATGTTTCACAACATCCAGGAGTCACAGGCCGAAGGTCTCAACTCTCCCTCACATGGTCTCCCTCACACTGCCATGCCCACATAGCCTTACTACTCACACAAGTTAAAAGATAGTGCACAGAACTCATAGTCCCACTAAATGGCTTCATTTGTGCACCATGCTTTGCATTAGAAACAACAACATTATTAATCTTCTTCCAACTTTTATTAGCTTCTGCTAATTTAACTTGACCACCAATTCAACTTCTTCATGCATCAATCTGAGTTAAATGCTATATAACATATAGGCATCTACCAATTGATTGGACTTTTAAATAAGGTATTTCCACTCTTGTTGTTAAGAGATTCCAATAATTAAGGGGGTAGAATTTTTTATTCATTGAGGCTTTAAATATGTCCCAAGTCATAGCCTGCATGGAACCAATATTTATGTTGCACTCACATAAATCCTCCCACCACAGTAAATCTTTCCTAGGCATGCATAGTTTTTCAAATACAACTTTGTCATCATCTGTAAATTGTTGCACTTTGAAAAGGGGGATCTAGCTTCCTTGGGAAATTATCAAGTCCAAGGCCTCCACCTGACTGGTCGTAGAGTGAAATTTTCACTTTGGGTTTCACTTTGAAAGAGGAACCTAGATTTAGCATCGAGCCTCCTTGAGAAGTAATTCATTTATTGCCTAGATTGCTATCAAACAATTTCTATTGAATAGTATCCTATCATGTTGTTATAGAAGTTGTTAAATTATGCCACAGATGGGCTATATTCATTAATTGACCATCCATAGGCCCAAATTTTGAGTTTAGAGTAGCAACTTTGGCTTCAACCATTCCAACACAACTCTACAATTCATCCTCCATTTCCTTCTTTGCCTAAGAGCAAATATTGCCCATAAATTGTGTAGCGAATCAACAACTACATGTGAAACAAATGCTCTAAAATTCTAATAGCAATATGATCCCAAAGTATGTCTAGTGGAAATAAGTGCAACAACTGCAATATATAATCCTGCATACACAGCCAATATAAAATGGCAAGCAAATATTGAAGTAATCAAACAATCTTGGAAAATGAATCCACACAATAGGTAAAAAAAATTGAAGAAAATATCAACTCCAAATTTTCATTAAACAAAACATTATGTACAACAAAGATATGAATAGAATTGAAGCTTTTATCAACAACTACAGTCCATCATTTTCTACAAACTCTAGAGATCCAATGGAATTGAATCAGCTGTACTACTACCGTCACTCAACCCCATTACAAAATGAAAAAGGAATATAAATACAACACGATGAATATGAAGCATTTTAGATCTCATTTGTTCATATCTCAACAATACATTAGTGTACAATAGTCAAGAAGATGAAAAGACAAAGAAAAGATGTGACAATCTTTTTATTGTGATCTTCTGCTCATAACCGCTTGTTGAGATCTCTATCCACTTCAGAAAACCCATGTCAAACTAAAGTGTGAGAGTGCACCAAAATTTGTTCCCCTAGGTCAGTGCTTACGTGCATACAACTAAAATATAAGTGCGACATGCATCCATAACACTATCGATTGTCACACTGATGTGCATAGTTATTGGACTGCAACACATGGTCCTGCTAAAACACCTTTTAGACTAAAATCTCTTCTTTCAATTCAGGACCTGATTGATTCTGACTCTTATTATGGATCAAACACCAAAATATGACTCTTATTATGGATCAAGCAACCCTAATATCTCCTTTTCAAGATTGTGCAAGATGGGAAAAAGGATCCTACATGCCCCGCTTTACTAGTGTTCTTCATTGACCACTCTTTAAAGGCAATTATTCCATTAAAAGGTTAAATATTGTTTCATTCTGGAAATCTTACTCACTCCAAATCACTTTGAATGATGACCCTATATGCAGGATCAATGGCTTTAGGACAATGGTCAATGCTCTATTGGCTTGCTCTCATTGCATAATTGGAAGATTTTCACTAAGTCATTGAGTAAGAGTTTTTTTATTCATTATTTGAGAACTTAGAGGCCAAGGGGCACATTTTGGTGGGAGACCTTCATTTCTAAATTTTGACCCAAAAAATTATGCCCATCACAAACCCTCCTCGTATGCATAAGACCTCCAAACCATAGTTTCCACACTCTTGTGTATGACTCCCAACACTCCCTAGTACGACAAGTCCAGCTCTGAGATGAATACTTGTCTTAATGCTGTTACGATTTTCATTGATAGAGTATTGACAAATCAATACTCGCCAGTCTCAATGCTCTTATGAATTCTGTTAACAGAGTGTCAACAGTTATTACTCACCATAATCCCAAGTATGTCAAATTTTTGCAATCCCACCCTAGCCATTTCTGAGTTCACAAATTTGTGCAGTCCCATCCTAGACATTTCTTATCTGTTAATCCAGCACCAATTTCATCTTCTCAGCCCCTTTTCTGAGGAAGGATAGTATTTGTGGCCATCCAATCATGTCTGATTTCTCTTGCATGGTTTCCATTGATGCCATTGCCATGTTTATTGGCTGACCTAAATCAAACAATGTAAACAATCAATCCAATAGATCTTGCTTTGTGTGAGATAGAATGGCCATACAATGCATGTATCCTTCTTTTTTCTTTTTCTTTTTCCTGTTTCTTTCTTTCTTCCATTTTTCTATACTGGTTGTGATGGCTAGGTTGGCTAGAAAGGGATGTTGTATGGGAAAAGAAGGGAAAATAATTAACAATTGAAGAACATATCACTGCAGAATTGATGGGAAATATAAACAAAAACAAAAATACTGATTTGTGCTAAATGATAAACTGCCAACCATCCTATGTTAGGAACAAAGGATATAACTCAAAGGTGCAGAGCACAAAAGAAATTAGCTAAACATTTGACAGAAGAAGGATATATAGTCACACACTGCAAAATAAATCATATTCTACAACTTCTTAAATAATTGACATTAAAGCTCATATTTACCACCAACAACAATCCATGTACATAAGCACTTCAAAGACACTATTGGGCTCAAAGCATAGATGAAAACCTTGAAGTAGAAAAAATGCCTCTTGCAAAAGACTATAAGTGCAAAACCAGTCTACATAATCCTAGATTTCATCTGTTCTATAGACCTGTGAAGATGAAGGCTTATGGGGGCTGAGAAGGAGAAAGCAAGGTAAACAACCAATACACAAGCAATGACAACCAACATAGAATATGTGCATCCAATGGGCAGCCAAAAGCATACAGAGTGTTGGGATTTTCTAGAGATTAGGGTTTCTTATGTTATAGAATTTATTGAGCCCCAATAGCTGTTATGTTGAATTCATTGGTTGTCTTTTCATCTTCTCATTTGTTGTTATTGGACTGTGTGGTAGTTGCACTGGTGGAATATGTTGATTGTTTGACCTTGAACTAGGGCCTTGTTTGAAGCAAAATAGTTCATCATTAGAAACATGCATTAGATCTAGGCAGTTTTGTGAGTGATGGCCTATTCGTCTCAAATTATGGCCATACTCCAGTCTTCAATTAGCAGCAATTAGCATTGTTATGGCCCTTGGAAAGCACTAAGAAGCATATTTGGGTAAATCTGGGCACATTGGGAACAATTTTGTAGAAGGAAACATAAGTAAAACCTATTTATTCTGAATTATGGGAAGCAATCAACCTAATTCTTGTAGCAGCACTCCATCTTGGGTTGTTTCCTAGTATTTCTGCACATTCTAGATAGTTCTGGGTATGTTTTAACCATGTCTCAACCCTCCAAACAGCAACAAGATCAGTCCTGGGTATAATGTGGGCATCTTCCTTGTAGTGGCAGCCATGATTTAGCATCAACCAGCAACAAGAAGTCTGTTCAATCCGCAAGTAAAGAACAACAATAAAGATCTTAATTTCTCCACATTCTGGGAAGATCTTGAGTGAATTTAGGGCTATCCTTGATCCCAAGCAGAGTTAATTTCAAATATGGTCCAATTCTAAGTAGATCTAGTAAGTCTAAGCATCCTGGTCCCATGCTGCAACAGATTTGGGCAAGTTTAGTGGAAATAAACAAACTAAATTCCAAATATGGGCATAGTTTGAACTTTGAAGTATTTTCTGTCACAGCAGCCACTGATTATTTATTCTGTGTAGCTTTGGGTTTGTTTAAAAATGATTCATCAAACCTGTCCATTCTATATTCGAGAATGATTCATCAAACCTGTATATTAAAACCTTAGATAATTGAGCATCAAATAAAGACAAGAATCAAGTACATTCATCAAAAGCAACCAAATCAAAACCCCATTTAAATGGGCGAATAGGATTGTTCCCACATAGAAATGGTCCTAGCTTTGGGGGCATGTACAAGTTCAGCCTATTAAATACTTTGTCATGGATAGAAACCAGCAATTGGAAAAATCTCAGAAATGCCACCTTTTTTATATCTTCTACCTCAGGATCACATCACACTAATTCAAATGGGTTTGAGCAAGATGTGATAATATGATGCATGTAATTTGAATTTAACTCATCTAAGTCTTTTTTCTTTGGTGCCATGTACATTCATCAAAAGCAACCAAATCAAAACCCCATTTAAATGGGTGAATAGGATTGTTCCCACACAGAAATGGTCCTAGCTTTGGGGACATGTACAAGTTCAGCCTATTAAGTACTTTGTCATGGATAAAAACCAGCAACTGGACAAATCTCAGAAATGCCACCTTTTTTATATCTTCTACCTCAAGATCATAGCACACTAATTCAAATGGGTCTAACCAAGATGGCATAATATGATGCATGTAATTTGAATTTAACTCGTTTGCTTTTAGAGCCTAGTATGTGCCCAACAACATGGATTTATTTCCCAAGTATCCATTGTTTACTACTGCTACCCATTTTCAGAAGTGCACAGGTCTAAGTTTTAGCCACTTTACCATTGCTATGATGTATAAACTTGTAAAAAATGTACCCAAAACACACCAATACTTGGATTTGATTAATTTATTCTTATTTGAAGGATGGGATAGATTTGATCTGTTGTTGTTTGATTCTAACAAGTACCAGAACTACCCAAAATATCCCATATCAACTAATTAGGTTATTAGGAGGTTCAACATATGCCCAGGTCATCAAGGAATGTGCCTAGAAATCATTTTGATTCATGTATGAGGATTAAATAGGACAAAATGCCCGAGTTTGCTTTCAATCACCCATAGAACTGCCGAGGGCTTAGAGAGCTCCATCCATATCAAATGAGATCACAAATTATCCATGTCACTATCACATGAACCAAATATCTACCAATCTGGACTCCAAGGCATCATACTAAGCCTTCCATCCATGATAAAACAAATGCAATCAACAAAGGAGGTTCGTGACCTAAGCATATATTAATGATCATGAACCAGTTGAGATTAAGAAGATAGGTCTTAGAGCACCTAGGATCTATGCAGATCAACAAAAACAATTATTTAAGGATGCTATTGAAATTTGTAGGAGCATGGTTGCTAAAGATATCTCGATTTGCACATAGGCATACAATTGAATTCCAAAAGTTATTAACTAGACATATAATTGCAAAAGAATCCTGACATTGAGGGAACAAAGAGGATCAATCAATCAATTGGTGGATTGGTTCCACTTATTTCAAAGTATTTTGGGAATTAGTAACTAACATATGAAAATTATGCCAATTATATTAGAGGAATGTAGGTCTCATGCCAATAGGTCTCCTACGGTGAATGGCGAAAACATAGAAACCATTTGTCTAGGTGGATTCAGAACACAAGGAGGAGCTTGAAAGTATAAAGGGGTTTGAACAGTTGGTGGGATAAAAGGATGAAAGCTTTGAACAACAGGGTTTCTTCCTTCAGTTTTCACAGAGTTTTGATTACGCAACTCAAAGGAAATCTTTGTCGTTCTTGAAATAATCTATAATGTCATTGTAATAAGTTATCTAGTTACTTCTATGATTTCTCTATTAACACTATATTCTTTGTGATGAAACCTTGGGGTCCTAACACCCTTGATTAGAGAGTGTCATTGTCTCATCTTTCTTTTGTTGCAAGACTAACAAAGCAAAATGCTTTCAACAATTTGTGTGCTTCAAAAATTAAAATGAGCACTAAGGGCATTTGATCTTGAATTTTGCATTATCACTAATTAAGCTTGGTCATAATTGACAAGTCTAGTGATTTATGAGACTTTGGATTACATCACAATGATGCATTCACCTTACCAAACATTCACACCATGCACATTTCTAATGGGACAACATCAAACTCTACTTCATCAACATAATTGATTGGATGATGAAATTTAACTTGCTATATACAGTTCAACAATGGCATGCAAAACAATATTTTGATACCAAACTGTGCCTATTTAAATAACAATAAATTTATCATTCATACACAATCACAATATAATGGAAAATCAATATGTATTATACAATGCCATAAATAAATTCTCAGATCATTCTCAAACAATAAATGTGCAATTTCAACTTTGGAAATTCACTAAAATAAATATTCTGTAGAATAATTTCAACCATGTCCTGAAAATTGTGTATAAATATTAAAGCTAGAAGAGAATGTGAAGTGTTTTGCTTCTCAACTCTTCATATCAAAGAATACCTAAGTGTACAAATTCAGGATGACAAAAAGACAGATTAAAAGAAAGAAAGAAAAAAAAGATTTGTTATTACTGTCAGCTCTTGTGAGTAATGATTGGTTGAGATGTACTGCACATCGCGCTTAATTCCCTTTGTAAAAATTATATGTTAAGAGTACATGCATTTTGAGATTTTTCAAAAAATGTGTAAAAGAGGACCATTAAATAATGAACAATTCCAAGAGCTCTACCCTCAAAAGGATCAGATAATTCTTTAAATTGTTTTTAGTGGAAGCATTGTATACAACAAACATAGAAATAGGCTTAGCTACACTATATGTACTCTGTGAAACATATCAAGAACATTGCAAAGTTTGAGAACATGTAGTAGTTATAAATGGTATGGTATTCTACATAGATCTTCTGAAGCATCTAGACGTTTGCACATATCTACTATGTTAGACCACTAGCTGCATAATATTCATGCCAATCAGGTATCTTGAAAATAGCCTAGAAACTCACTCTTAGTTGGGTCTTTCCAAAAATTTCCCAACAAAAGCTCTCATCTAGGCGTTTCCATTAACTTAGTCCCTTTTCCAAGTACGAGAGAAACTTGAAAGCTGGTCAAGGAAACAAAAGCCAGCATAAGCTTGATTTATAGAATAACGTTGACAAAAAAACAAACACACAGAAAGGAAACAGGAGTTACTTGAAATGAAGTTGCAAAAATCACCTTTAATATTGATGTATTTTCCCAATGATATTAGCCAAATGTTTGAGGGTGGCCTTCTATATCTCCAAGAAACTTGACAACCTGCATCATATTAGGGGGCTTGACAGGATCATCATGAGTGCACATTGAGGCCACATGCATCATTTGAAACTTCCAAGATCCATTAGAAGTGATAGAATCCAAGGCCTCAGTTGCTTTCCCTTTGTTGATCATCTGTTGAACCCATCCTACCAGATTACCACCTTCTATATCTTTGAAATTTGGTCAAGCTGGTTCCTTCCCTATGAGTATCTCAAGCAAAATGACCCCAAAGCTATAGACATCGCCTCTGGTTGTTGATCTCCAACTCTGCCCATATTCTGGAGGTATATATCCAAAGGTACCTGCTATATCTATGCTCATGTGAGTATCACAGGCACTAATAAGGTGTGCCAATCCAAAGTATGCAACTCTAAGTTCAAAGTCAGCATCCAGCAGTATGTTGCTACTTTTCATGTCTCTATGAATGATGTGAGAGATAAATCCATGATGAATAAATGCAAGGCCCTTATCTAAACCCATATCAATCTTAAAGCATTTCATCCAATCAAGGACCTCCAATGCATCATCTATGTTCCTTAGCCAATAATTAAGGCTTCCATTCACCATAAAATCATAGACCAACAATTTCTCATCACCGAAAGAGCAGTATCCAAGTAATGGAACCAAATTTTTTTGCTTGACTTTTCCTAAGATCTCCATCTCTGATAGAAATTATTTATGGCCCTGAGTTCGAGCCTGTCCAAGATTTTTGATGGCTACAGTTCTTCCATCAGGTAGTACAGCTTTATAAACTATACCAAACCCACAATCTCCAATTATGTTGGTATTACAAAAATAATTTATAATTCGTAGTATATCATCCAGTGTCAGGTGAAGGAGAGGCCTTTCAAACATGGCTACATTTATGCTGAGGGGATATTTTGACTTGTTGTTACTTATAATAGAAAGGGTAGGCTCAATGGTTGGGTTCAATTTTCTCTTCTCATCCACCTTAGGGAAAGCCTCTTACTTTAACATTTTCTATTTTACCAAAGCAAAAATGAGGCCGAGAAAAAAAAGGGTGCTTCCTATTGTGATCCCAATAATCACCGCAGTGCTTAATAGATGAGGCTGTTGTTTTGGACTAAGATTGCAATTATGGCCTATCAAATTTCCACACACACCCTTGTTTCTAACAAATGAAGAAGCCATAAAATTACTACAGCCACCACCCTCAAGAATAGCTCCTTCCAGTAGATTATCCGATAGATTGAAGAAGTTAAGACCCATAAGATCACACAATTCATCAAGGACTACTCCTATCAGATAATTATCAGAAATGTCCAAGTATATAAGCTATGAAAGACTACCAAGGTCTGCAACAATGGAACCTATAAATTCATTGCTATGAAGATCCAAGTAGGTTAGACAAGAGAGATTGGCAAGGGATCTTGGAATTTATCCACTAAATGAATTTAAACTCAAATTCAGTGTCTCGATCTGATGCCAGACTGTTCTCTTTGAAAGAAAGCCAACAATGCCACCAGATAACCTGTTTTGCTGTACATACAGACCAACGATGTTGACCAAGTTTGCAAGAGATCTAGGTAGTTCACCTGAGAGCTCATTATTTCTCGCATCAAGGTGAGAAAGCCCATTTAACTTTCCAATTGTATCAGGAATATTCCCATGTAATCTGTTACCCATAAGATTCATCTTCACCAAACTACTGAGGTCTCCAAGATCTAGTGGAATAGTGCCATTCAGTTTATTATATGCCAATGCCAGACCTTGAAGCTTTTTACTTGTTGCAATTTACCTAGGAATTTCATCGACCACATTATTGTATGATAAATCTAGAGTTGTTAAATTTGTAAGATGGGCCAATGACTTGGGAACCACTCCTCTGAGGTTGTTGTTATCAAGCAACAAATCCACAATGACAATGCAGTCCCAAATTTCTTCTGGAATGGACCCTGAAAGTTGATTCCAAGAGAGATCAAACATTCCATGGTGTTGCAGATAACTTGAATCTAGAATATCAAACTATTGAAAACCTACTCCAATTTCTATAGGAATAGGACCAGAAAGATCATTATGAGAAAGCACCAAACATTCCAGCTGCACTAACATGCCAATATCCTTCGGAATGGTTCCATTTAGATGATTTTTCCCAAGGTCTAAAGTAGTTAGACTGATACATTGAAACAACTCAGTTGGAATTCTTCCTTCCAAATGATTGCCATTCAAAGAAAGCACAGACAAGCTTGACAATCTACCAATTTCCTTTGGTATTTCTCCTTCCAACTTATTGTCATTGAGAATCAAACGTTCTAGTGTTGTGGACTTACCCATTTCAACAGAGAGCCTGCCTCCAAGGAAGTTGTAAGCAACACTAAATTCCAAGAGGGTTGTTGAACTCCATATCTTTTCAGGTATTTCACCATTGAAATTGTTGTGATACAGCTCAAGTAGGAGGATAGGAAGCTCACCAAAATATCCAGGAATCCTGCCAGTAATCTGGTTATGATTCAATATCAACCGGGTCAAGTTTTTGCAATTGATAAATGTATTTTCAATAGTGCCCAGAAGCATATTATTCTCCAAGTGAAGTTAACTTAGAAACTTTGCATTATATAGCTATGGAGGTATATAGCCTGTCAATTGATTGTTGCTTAGACTCAAATGAGTCATCAAGGATCAATTTCCAAGCTCTGGAGGAATGTGGCCACTAAAATGATTTGAAGCAAGTAGAATGTAGTCAGCTTTCGGCAACCTTCCCAACCAAGAAGGCAGAGTTCCAATCAATTGATTTTGTTCTGCAGAGAATGAAAAAAGGGAGAGATCTGCAAGTGTATCTAGAAGAGAACCTTTGAGAGAATTGAAGGTTAACACCACAGTCCTTAAATTTCTACAATTACCAAGCTCTGCATGGATTGAACCATTGATCTCATCATTCACAAGAATCAAAATTGTAAGGTTCTGCAGATTTCCAATGGAGTTTGGGATGGGAGAGTGTAGAGGATTGTTTGACAAGTCTAATTTTTCTAATCTTCTCATATTGCCAATCTCTTTAGGTATTGGTCCTCTTAGCAAGCAGGAAGGGGAATAAAGATTTACCAAATTGACAAGATTGCCAATTTCTAAAGGCAAAGGGCCAAAAAAATTATTGATTCCTAAGCTGAGGTCTACTAAGTTCACCATGGCTCCAATATATGAAGGGATGTTCCCTGAAAGAGAGTTATTTGATACATCTAAATATTGCAAATTTATGATCTTACCAAGCTCGGCAGGGATATTTCCAGACAAAAACCCATTCCCAAGGCCAAGCACTATTAACTTTGACAGATTACCCAAATGTGCTGGTATGGTGCCCAATAGACTGTTACCTCCAACATCTCGGTACTCCAAATCAGAAAGATTTCCTAACTCTATAGGAATTTTCCCACTGAAAGAATTAGCACTCATGTCTAACACTCGTAAGCCACTTAGGGAACCCAAATCTCGAATTACATTTCCACATAATGCATTAGTGCCCAATATCAGTTCTTCCAGGTCACTTAGCTGTTTGATATTAGAATCAATTGTTCCAAATAACTGATTAAAACTCAAATCCAGGCGCTTCATATTTTTAAGACTACATATTTGAGGTGGAATGGTACCATAAAGAAGGTTTCTTGTGAGGTTCAGAGTCTCCAGATGCATAAGAAACCCAAGTTGTGGAGAGATTTTGCCTCGTAATCCTATATTCAGGAGTGAGATAGAGACCACAACTGCTCCATTGCATTCCACCCCTTTCCACTGTCAAGGATAAGAATCGTTACTCCAGTTGGCAATGCCGTTTGGGTCATCCAGACCATTTTTGAATGCCAGAAGAGTTTCTCCATCCAAGTTTGTTGCAGATGTCCCTAAAACAAAAGAAAAAAAAACCACACCATTTATAACACAAACAAGGTTGAGTGCTCACAGCTACTAACCTGTAAAAATCCTATAGATAGAATAAGATTCAAGAAACTAACCTGTAAAAAGCCTGCAGATAGAATAAAATTTGTGAAATTGCTTTCCATGAATCCACTTAGCCACTGTAAAGACCGATTTGTAATAGAAACCAAGATTGATGTTGAGCCTGAGTCCTGACTCTTGCACCATTATATAGGTAAAAAACTTCCTCACTTGTCTAAATTTATCCATTTTTTTGCTCAAATATGGACCAAATCCAGTGAAAAAACTTCCCCAATTGATTAAATCTCCACATTTTACTCAAATAATTGTCCACAAATCCAAATCCAAGATGAACTATGTCCAATTTACCCCAATCAAGGTTGAAATAAGACCAGCTTACCGAAATATTCATAAATCCCCGCAAAATACCAAATTTTTAATCGTATTATGCATAACTCCTGGGAAAAATACCAATTTTTCAAGATATTATCCATAAATACGGCGAGCCACCTTCATTTCTCCTCCCAATCGAAAAAAATCGGGAAAATTTGGGCAAAAATCTCCTCCCAGTCGAAAAAATTCGGGTGAATGTGGGCAAAAATCAATATTTTCATGAGCTAATATTCATTTTCCAGTTTTTCCATAAATCGACATGAATGCGATTTACCTTGGGGCAGCTATATACAAAATAAACAATGGGTGAATTTATTAAATAAAATAATAACATTTTAATATCAAAATTCACCCACTTTTTTTTGGGTAACCCTTCAAATTCGCCATTGGGCTAAAATTTTCCCTTAAAATCATCCCTGTTTGGTGCCCATGCTAACATTTTTCCTTTAGGTTGTGGGAGTCCTTTGTATAGTACCGCCATGACTTTGCGCAAGAGCTTCATACTCCTATTGATAATTTTTGCTAGCCTTTTCCCCAGGACTCCCTTATGTCAAGTTGTAATTGCATTATCATGATTTTTGCTTGCATTATTGAGTCTTATGCTGGCTTCCCTGACTTTGAATATCATCCATATAGCCCGAGCTTGTCTCATGTCTAGCCAAGTAGAGCCATTATATATATATTTTTCAGCTTGATTCCCCATTTTTAACCAGGAGGGGACTTTCCCCCGAGTGTTGTTATCCTACACATGTTTCCTTGCATTGAGCATAGGTATGTTCCGCTACTTGGAACTAGTTTGTTTTCCCCTTGGCACTCGTCTCCTACTAGATTTGTAACTATAAAGCACTTTTATTCTTTTTCAAGCTTTTCAAAATATCTGAAAAAAGTCCAAAAAAAACAAAAAAACCAAAAAGCTGGACAATAAAAGATGTTATCTTTGGCAGCAATCGAGTCGTGTCACCTTCGAACAGAGCACTGTATATCACATCCATTGGTTGAGTTAATAGTTTGACTTTAGGAGCTATACTCGTTTCTCTGAGTTTATCTCCAGCGACTGGTTAAGCTTCCAATCCCTATGGAGCCTCTACCGATGCCTCCTGTTTCGTAAAGATATCCCAGTTTTGTATATTGAGTCTATGTTTCCTACATTCAATCACCATTCACCTTTATGCTATTGTTTGAAGGAAGTTGAAGCCTGATTTGGCCATTCCTTAGTTTTATTTACTTTGCATGTCGGGCATTCCTGGTACTAGTACTGGTTCGAGCACATTACGATCGAGTCCTTCCACATTATACAGCTTTGCTAAGTACCTTGTGTTGGATGATGGGGAATGCCTTAATGCCCTCCTTCCAGCAGATTTCATCCAATCGACTTCAAATCATTTATTCTGGGATAGGAGTCTAGAGTCATTTGAGTGCCTTGAGACTTATAGTCATCAGTGGTAGGTTCTCTTGCCATTGACAGTTTTGGGAATACATCAATGTCCCCTGATCAATGGATTCTTTCAAGTGTTCGACCTCAACACATTTATTCACACTTGTTAGATTGCACTCTAGTACCTTGATTCCCATTTTCATTATCGGTGGGTAATCTCGTGTCTGTTAATGGTATACATCAATGATCGGTAATCAGATGATGGACTACTATGTTCGACCTTGACACCTCTATTCACATAGTAGGACATGTACTCGTAGCGGTTTGTGTAGAAGATTTTCTAGATTGGTGGCATTTCTGATATGCTACCTCCTTGATCGTGCAGTGTTCATGAGATTTCAACTCCCGTGACTTGATTCCAATGTATGTCAGATATATTCGGCCATTACGGAGATCTTGATCCATTGTATATCTTTAGCTTTCATGGATATCATGATCCTTTGTATATCTTCATCATGGAGATTCTCATCTATCTATATTGTACATGGCGATGGCCACACATGTCATATTTTGTATCATGCCTATTCATAGCCATTGTACTCTTATGTATTCGGGACTGCTATATGTACTTGCAGTCATATGTAGAGATATTTGTACTAAATTATTGAATGGATGGTTCTTCCACCCGGTTCTTCATCACTCCACTTCTTCGATGGACTTATAATGTATTTCGGCCATCATATCACCCCTCTGACCTCACACATTAGGGGGCATCTGTTACAACTGATTTTACCACACATGGTAGATCACACATTTATGGCCTTCCTTGTCCCTTTGCAGACTCTTTGGACCCCATGGACCATTTTTGTACCTTTGATGTTTCCAAGATCATCCCTAAAAAATCTATTATTTTCCATACGCGAATTTTAAACCCTTTCTCGCGTACATACGTGGATATAACCCCTAAACCCGCATACATCGGGATGTGTGCAAAAGGCAAAATATTTTGGAATTTTCCTTGATGTTGATATGAGTCACTTGTCTCTTGGCCTTCCATATGCATTGAGATCGCTCAGATTTGACCTTCCATTACCCCATTAAAGCACTATATAAGGAACCCTTTGGATACATTGAAAGGAGAGGAATTGAAGAGCAAGAAAACTATAGTCCAATCTTGTCATAGCTTATACTTGATTCTGCATCCCTTTGTCCCTTGGAGCACTTGGTTTTCTTCCCAATCTTTCCTTTGCTTGTGAGCTTGCTATCGAGAGATGGAGGATTGAGGTGGTGGAATCTTAGGTGGAGGACTCAGTTTCTCCGGTTCGCAGACGTGCCGACAGAGGCTGTCATTCATGTAATCTCTTATTTATATTAATAGAAATATCTTTTCCTATCTAATGATGTGCATTTTGTTATATTTCTATCATTCAATCTAGCATTATGATCTTAGGATCTTTAACTGAGAGAATAACATGCACAACAATAAACACAATATACAACAGACACAAAGAATTTTCCTCAAGGAAACCATAAAGGAGAAAACCCCGCAACTTCCTCAGAGATAAAATCAGCACCAAAAGTAAAACCCAAAAAAATAAATATGATCTCCCGACAATAGTAGTCTTTGCTTCTTTGATCCCCACAACTTCTCTCTCACTCATGTGCCCCAATGAGTGTGTGTGTGTGTGTGTTATAAATAGAGAGGCTCACTCTCTATTTATATTCTTTCTTTCACTTGAAACCCACTCCAACATGTCAGCCTCACTTAACAATTACTTACTAGAGTTGACATCTGTAGGAGTGCCTAATAACCCTAGTGCCCCACAACTTGGGAGGACTTTTTCTCCTCAGAACAACAAGGAGGTTTATCCTTAACACAATGGTGGGGACTACTGCCTTGACTTACAATGACTCACCTACAGTCGACTTCTCTAGGATAGTCTAATAACCCTAGGACCCCACAACTGTGGGGACTTTAACCCTTGACCAATAGGAGGGTTACCCACAATTACTTGACATGACTTGTTTACATTATAGAACCTCCTGATAGGAACATCGGGGCATGACATGACTCAAATACATTACAGACACATCCCAAAATAAACATCGGGGTACAATACATAAGATATACGGATTAATACATTCTGAAGTTACAAATACATCAACACTCCCTTAACTAGGAAGGTATTCTCTCGACACAATATATCAGCACAAGTCTTCTTCTCTGTATCATCTGGATCATCCTCAAGTCATATTCGTATTCAAGTCATCTTCATCTTCAAGTCATCTTTATTTTCAAGTCATCTTCATCTTCAGACCATCTTCATCTTCAAGTCATATTCATCATCGGATCTAGATCATCACTCGATCTGGATTATCATCACTGGATCTAGATCATCACTCAATCTGGATCATCATCACTAGATCTGGATCATCACTGGATCTGGATCATCACTACTGGATCATCATCACTGAATCATCATGGCTGCTTTTTCTTGATTCTTCTCGTCACAAGAAGTTCTATAGAGCCAGCCCTTTTTCATGCTGGATGTACATCTATAGAGCCAGTCATTTTTCATACTGGATGTATCATCACACAGAGCTAGTCCTTTTTCATACTAGATGTGGCATCCACCCAGAGCTATTTCTTTTTCATACTAGATGAGTCTTCACAGAGCTAGTCCTTTTTCATACTAGATGTGGGATCTACACAGAGCTAGTCCTTTTTCATACTAGATGAGTCTTCACAGAGCTAGTCCTTTTTCATACTAGATGTGGGATCTACACAGATCTAGTCCTTTTTCATACTAGATGAGTCTTCACAGAGCTAGTCCTTTTTCATACTAGATGTGGGATCTAAACAAAGCTAGTCCTTTTTCATACTAGATGTGTCTTCACAGAGCCAACCATTTTTCATGCTGGATGTGGGATCTACACAGATCTAGTCCTTTTTCATACTAGATGTGTCTTCACAGAGCCAACCCTTTTTCATGCTAGATGTGGGATCTACACAGAGCTAGTCCTTTTTCACACTAGATGTGTCTTCACACAGCCAGCCCTTTTTCATGCTAGATGTGGGATCTACATAGACATCTGACAATGGAAGGAACTAATCCTCTCACCATGTCACATCTCTTACATATGACCATGGAAGGAACCAATCCTCTCACCATGTCAAAAGGGCACATGAAATCATCACTTCCCTTTGGAGGGAACCTCGATCTGGAGAACACCAAGATTGTCCCTAAAGTACTCAAACTTCACTCTGGCCATTTCTAGCATAGAATCACATCAAGGTTGATTATGTCCAAGGATAACCCGTAAGCTTCGTGAGGACCTATTACATCCGAGGACAACCTATAGGACCATTTACGTCTGAGCAACCTACGAGCTTCGCCAGGATTTATGCTCAGACAACCTGTCTCACTAGCTATGCTAGAACTCCCTCTTTCGAGAGATCTTGATCTGTATCACAAATTGGAGCTTCACTGCTCCTCTCTACATCATACCAAAAATGCAAGTCAGATCAATCAAATCAAATAGTAGTTTTCAAAAGAAACATACTAGCTCCCAAATAGCAAGTGGCAACATCTTTTGCCTCGACTGTACTCAGCAACATCCAGGAGTCCATCCTACTAGCCAAGATATCACACATGATCTCATACTGAAGAAGCACCCCAAAGTTCTCTTCCTATCAATGGCACTACCTACCCAATACAAATGCACATAATCCTCCAGGTTAATCTTCTGATTCACCTCATACTTTATCCCATAATCAATTATATCCTTCAGGTACCTTACTGCATGCTTTGCAACCATCGGGTGAACATGTCTCAATGTGTTCACAACAAAGCAAATATCTGGTATCGTATTCGTCAGGTACATCAAGGAACAAATCATCTGACGATACATTGTGGCATCAATTGAATCTGATGAAGCAACACTCAATAGCTTCAAGTTCGATGCCATAGGTGTGGTCATGCAGTTCATGATCCTGGAATTCTTCAGGATCTCTACTGCATACTTCCCTTGTCCACACCTCCATGCCTAGAAAATAGTGCATCGACACATAACAGGAGCATCACTGGTCTTCCGCCTTCAACCTTGAAGCAAAGGTTGGGATCCAATTTACTCTCAGTAAAGCCTAGATTCATCAGTAATCTATCCATCCTATTGTACCATGTCAAACCTTAGGATCTTCTACAGTCACTCCCTCTGAAACAAAGCATCATGCTCCCTCTGTCTTTCATACTCTATGCACTGAAACATTCTGTACTGGAGTGACAAGTAGCTTCCTCTACTATTAATATTTTATGTATCCATCTAGGGTCACTAGATACCAAGATCCTCTATCTTGAACTTTTTCAAAAGTTCTTCTCGCACCCATTTATGAGCTTGTCATTCTCTATCAACCTTGTAGCACAGGTTCAGATCTTCATCAAGCTCCTCATGTATATGTTATCCCATGGGTGTCTTCAGAGCTCGTACAAGACCTTCTTTCATTTGCACACATGATACTACCTGCCATGTGTATTTCTAGTGGTTGCAAATGTGTCTTCGTAGTCTATGCCTCGTGCTATGAATATTGCCTTGTATCCCATGATGTTTTGATCTACTGCATGATGGAACTATGAAATTCTCTTCATGTATCGATACTGCATTCTAGACATCATTCTTCTTGAACTGGTCTTCCCTTTCTTCTTGGAAGGTTATGCATCAATGATGTTGCTGCATTCATCATATTATTTTTCATCTTGAAATGTCGTTACTTCTTCTTCGGAACAAGTCTCATTCTTATTTTCTTGTAGGTGATTATGTATGCGATCTTTCCTACAAGTCAAATGCATTTTTATGGTTAGAAACATTTCATAAGAAATATTCATACTAGAAAGTTATTATGCATAAATATATGATTATGCAACTACTTTAGCAATACAACATTCATCCATATCTCACGGAAACGTTTCTAGATGCCTTCCATCTCTACCAGGACAACATTGAGATTGTGCACTAATCCAATATGTCAGCAAAGAGGTTTCATTCTAGATAAGTAGCAATGGAGAGTTGTATAGCACCATGAGCTACTTACCCATCACATGCATATTAGCAGTATGCAAACATTCTATCATGCATAATACATTAACTGAATATAAACAAATGCATAACAAAACAATATCATGAAATGACAATTGAATACTTATCTTTATTTGTTTTGTGGGTAGACTCCTTCTTGAGCCTTCAGCTTCATCGTCTTCTTCATTCATCATAGCATCATTTCTTATCCAAATGATAAGATGGATAAGAGGTTGTTCAAGTGTTGAGTCCTTCGTATTCCTCATCGCTTGAGGGATCTTCCTTGGATGGTGAGAGCTTGATCTTCAGTTTCTCCCATATTATCTTCTCTTATTATGAGTCGAGCTTCTTCTTCTTGTGTGTTCTCTTCCCAGAGTCTACTGAAAGTAATCACTTCCTTCTGGCACACATTCCTCACATGAATGAATCCCATGATCCTGAGAGGCCATTCAAGGTGGATATCACCACTTCTGCATTCTCCACTTCTTCTTCTACTGCTACAAGTTGTTCTCTGATTTGAGAGACCCCCATAAAGTATGACTGTATAAGGCTCTGCATTCTGGATCTTCACATTCTTCAATTGTTTTCTCAAAGTCATATTCTGATTTATGTTCTTCCCTTCAAATATCTTGGTCAAGGAATCAAACATATCTTTTGGTGTCTTTAGGGAATACACTTGTGGTACAAGTTGATCCGTGACTGAATCAGCAATGATCTTCTTATCCTTAACCAAATTCATCTTGTGTAAGGCTTTGAGCCTCATCTCCCTTTGGATCTGGAACCTCTCTACTTATGTAGGTATCCAATTCATTTTCTTCAGAGATGTCATATGTTTCCATGCTTTGAAGTTGTCAAATTCACCAAGCTTATCATCAAGCTGATGTGATAGATCACTTTGAAATGAGAACCTCAAATGCAAATAGCAAAAGATTAGATCTTATCGATTTGAGGTGTTCATCCTGGTTTCGGAGCTGGCTGATCTAGGGTTTGTCAGAGAAACCCTAATTTTCAAAACTTGGAATCTTTTAGATATTATTGTATAGAAATATAGATCTCTTCAATTTGATCTGTCCAATGTACTCCTTTTCTGAAAATAGTGGAGGGAAGCTCCTGGAACACAAAGCCATAGTTTTCCAATTTCTTCTGTAGAAATGTCTGTTACTGTTTCTAATGTATATCCAAAATTAATGCTCCTTTGTGTTTGAAACTTCATACTAAGGTAGCCTCGCGTGTTCCTGTTCCAACACCATAGGTTTCATCATAATTTATTTCACCAATTGGGACTTATGCTCATTTTCCCAAGGTGACCTATTATAGGGTTGTTCAGCACAATGAAGTTGTACGGAATTCCACATGTCACTGGTTCATCTTCTGAGTTTGAAACTTGGACCATAGAAATTAAAGTCTGTGCCCTTTATGAAACATCTTCAAAAATTTCATTTGGACCTTTGTAGCCCAAGATATATAAATTCTCCTCAGGTGTCCTGTTTAGGGATGAATTCTGGAAAAGGCTGGAACCCTAACGTGGAGGGATTATATCTCCCAAAATATAGCGAATCTGAGGCTGAATTTTGGACACATTGTAAATCAGGATTTTTTTATCTGACCTCTACAATTTTTTGCTATTGATCCTACCCCAATCCATATATATAGTGAATTTAACAAAACGTATCAGTTTTAGTATTTTAGGGTTTTTCCAACTCGGGGTCAAACTAGGGTTTGACTTTCTTGGAGTTTCACCCAACCAAAAATATTGATCCAGGTCTCTAAAATTCAATTTTGATGAGGAGATATATCCTATGTTGGGCTCACTAAAAAATTCATCTTTTGTATAAAGCCCTAATTTCCCGCACCGAAAACTAAAAATGCTCGAAATCGAATTCCGCTTCGACAGAAAGATGCACCCTTCAATGGAGAGTCAGCCTAGCATACTTTTGCTGATGGATTGTGGAGAGAGACCCAAAAAGTAAGAATCCCTAGCTTCTGTAGCTGCACAATGTCTTCTTCTCAGGTTAGCTCTGATACCATGTTATATTTTAATCATTCGAGCTAGCGTTGTGATCTTAGGATCTTTAACTAAGAGAATAACATGCACATCAATAAACACAAGAGACAAGAGACACAAATAATTTTCCTCGAGGAAACCATAAAGGAGAAAAACATGCAACTTCCTCAGAGATAGAATCAGCACCAAAAGTAAAACCTGAAAACATAAAGATGATCTCCCAACAGCAGTAGCCTCTCTCTCTGATCCCAGCAACTTCTTTGTCACTCATGCGCCCCAATGAGTGAGTGTGTGTGTGTTATAAATAGAGAGGCTCAATATCTATTTATATGCTTTTGTTCACTTGAAACCCACTCCAACATGTCAGCCTCACTTAACAATTACTTACTAGATCCGACATCTCTAGGAGTGCTTAATAACCCTAGTGCCCCACAACTTGTGGGGACTTTGCCTCCTCCGACAAACAAGGAGGTTTAACCTTAACACAATGGTGGGGACTATCGCCCTGACTTACAATGACTCTCCTAGGGTCGAATTTTATAGGATATTCGAATAACCCTAGGGCCCCACAACTGAGGGGACTTTAACCCTTAACCAATAGGAAGGTTACCCACAATGACTTGACATGACTTGTTTACATTATAGAACCTCCCGATAGGAACATCGGGGCATGACATGACTCAAATACATTACAGACACATCCTGGAATAAACATTGGGGTACAATACATAAGATATACGGATAAATACATTCCAAAGTTACAAATACATCAACACATTTAAATGAATATTGAATCCATGGATGCTTTTAATTGCTTACACATTATTGATTATATATTCTAGAGTAGGTCTAACACCATTATATAGCATGCTTGTCTTGTTTTCTCATTGTTGAGAGAGCAAATTGTTAACACAAGTAGTATTGGAAAAGTTCAACGGGGATCTACATCAACCATCCAGAATAAGGTATGTTTCAAGATCATTTAGTGTTAGATGTTTTATTTCTCTTGCATATTAGGAAGGGATTGATTTTTGCAGTTACTCTGTCTGTTGTGGTACACCCCAAGCCATAGGATTTTTTCTCTGTAACAAGTCTTACAAACTTTCAAGTGTTTGTTGAGTGTTATTTCTTCTCATTATAACAAAAGAACAAAAATATTTTGCTATAGTTTATCTTTCTTTTAGTTGAAGAATTAAATTTTTTGTGTGAAAAGTGGTAGAATCTTTCTCCTTCCTTATTAAGAGGTCTAGTTCTCTTTTCAAATTGGATTAAAAAGATTTGTTTGCTTGAGTTAGGAACGAAAAATAAATAGTTTGATTTCGTTTGATTGGGATTTTCTTGTGTTTTAAAAGAAAAAGAATCGAACCTCAATCCTTATTTTAGGTACAACATACTCGAAATTTAAAGTGAAACATATGCACTTGCATACCTGCATGGTTTTATATTTATTTTTTCACTCCATGCATCCACCTAAACATACAAGATAAAATAAAGCACTAGTCTAAGTTAAAATATTTAACAAGGTGCACTACAAAAAAAATCCTTTTGGGGGCATTTTTAGCTTGAGGATGTTTTTCTAAACCCCACCTCCCCCAAAAACAATAGGTCTTTCAGGGCGATTCTTAAACTACCCCCCCCCC